>JAQJVL010001144.1:0-247504 GCA_035578905.1 Stictocephala bisonia
TTAATAATTTTGAAGGGGATCAGTTGATAACCGCTGGTCGTTCATTTGTCATTGGGCTATTAGTTAATGACTCCTTCTCTAAGAAATAGTTGGTGTCAGTTTGTAAGAATAACTACATTCGCTCATCTACGCTCATCACTTACTTACTTACTGCTGGGGCAAGTATTATCTACATTCATTACACTAATTTGAAATCTATATCCGCCCATATTTACGATCGGCTTCTGAAAAAAATAAGTAAATAAATAAATGATTTGGTAATGTTTTTCACATGACATATTTAAAAATACTGTCTATATTACTTTACTAGGTAAAATAATACAGTTTATAAAAGTTAAATCTTTACGAACAACAAAGTTAATTACTTTAACCCTGGATCGTGAAGTATGACATAATTTATGTTGTTCACAAAGTCGCTTCTAAAAGCGAGGAACAGCATAATTTATCAAGTAATCACAATAAAATTGGTACCAATCGACGCAGAATGTTCTGTTCTATACATTTAAGATTTTTTAATGCAATTTCATAAACTACTAATAACATAAATAACATAGTCACATTACCATTTGAAGAAATGTAAACGTAAAAATTTAATAGTTTAGAGTTGTTCTATTATTCATTATATTTATAACCTTACATAGTTTAATTGACAATTTGGCATGGTTACGAAATTACAGACTTATTTCACTTATACAATCATTATGCACATCACCAATCTTATCCCTTCGGAATTTCAGACACTTGAATTATTTTAGTCTGAACTAAAGTCAATAATCTAACAATTCAAGCTCCGCAAGTTTTGTCTGTAATAAATTATTTTTTTATACAAAATATTGTTTCAATTGGATTCAATTAACCATAAGTATCTGGTTTCAAGTCATACCTGATTTGTCTGTTTTAAATTGAATTTAGTAAACAAAAATTATGTATATACCTGCTTAATCGAGCTATTCAGACATATGTCTTGTAACCAGAAATATAGGTTTAATTGTGTACAGATAAATTGTCACTTACCTGTGCAAAGTAGATCGATTAAAAGTTCTGTTTGTTTGGTTTTAATTCTTGATATTCTTATTATAGAATGGGCTAATTAACTATTTACAATTGAACTTTAATTTTTAACCATTCCCCAGACAAAGCATTCCCAAGTAAGCTCCTTCAATGTGAGGTTGTTAAATGTGGTTTATCAAAATATACAGAGCTTCTGGTGTTACCCGCATTAACCCTTAACTAACATCATATTATAAAATTACACTACTAGCATCATACGTCTGACAGACACCTTATGTAATTTGAACAAAAAAAACACAAAATATAAGACAAATCATATTTTATTGGTAAAACTATGATGTACCTACAACTATTAAATCATATAAATGTAAAAACAATTTGAAAAATAATTATTTACAATATTTTTTATCGTTTTTTCAATTATGAATATTGTGTTTGAACTATAAAAGTTTAAAGATTAGTAAACATTCGAAATCAAATTAAAAGTTAAATGTAATGAATATGTACAAACTAAAACAAATGAAAAACACAGAAAAATTATTTTTACAGAAAAAATTAAAAATATGTTTGTTTTCTTACGTCTGACAGACACCTTATGTAATTTGAATTAGAAAACACAAAATATAAGACAAATCATATTTGATTGGTAAAACTATGATGTAACTACAACTATTAAATCATATAAATGTAAAAACAATTTGAAAAATAATTATTTACAATATTTTTTATCGTTTTTTCAATTATGAATATTGTGTTTGAACTATAAAAGTTTAAAGATTAGTAAACATTCGAAATCAAATTAAAAGTTAAATGTAATGAATATGTACAAACTAAAACAAATGAAAAACACAGAAAAATTATTTTTACAGAAAAAACTAAAAATATGTTTGTTTTCTTACTGTATAATTTACTGGTTGAGGAATTAGTCTTTGCAAATCTTGTTTGCGCATTCCAAGCAGATCGCAGATCCACACTTACGGCATGGGTACTTCGTTCTTCTTTTCAGCCGAGGAGGACAAGTTGAACAAGTTTTCCTCGTCTCAAAAAATTCGGGAATATCTTGTACATCATCTTCTTTCTTGAGTATTCGATTGATACACAGTTGTAGTTCACGCGGCAAATTTTTTGTTGATTCTGTTCTTCTTGCCATATGGGGATGAATCAAGTTGTTTGCAAGTGTTTTCATAAACTCAAATCTAGAAAGTTTTTCTGTGTCTTTATAGCTCTGATAAAGTACAAAGCTGTTCACCCCACATGCAACATCTAAAATTGTGAAAAAAATTTTCACAGGCCAACGTCGAGTTCTTCGACTTGCTGAGTAGTTGGCACATTTTTGATCCACGGCATCTACTCCTCCTTTAGTCAAATTGTAAAAGCCAATTATTTCCGGCTTACCAGAATCATTATCATCAGCAGACGAATGGTGCATAGACGAAATCAGAATGACCGCTTTTCCCTTCTTTGGCACATATGAAAGTAAAGTTAAATCTTCTGTAAATCCGTACAAAGAAGACTTTTCCACCCTTGTTTTATTGGGTTGGAACTCTGGAGGTATCTCAGCCTTATTCTTTTTTAGAGTGCCAACATAAGTCAGATCTCGTTTTAAAAGCTCGTTCACCAGCTCCACTGAGCTAAACCAATTATCAGCTGTGATGTTACGGCGAGACCCGTCAATTGGCTTTACCAATTTTATAACTGCTTGAGAAGGGATCAACAGCTTTTTCTCCTCATTTGACAACCCTCTTCCATCGCTTCCTTTTCCACAGTACATGTACCAGTTGTATACATAGTGAGTTCTTGCGTCCGTCAAGCACATTACTTTTAGTCCATACTTAGCCGGTTTTTTCGGCATGTACATTTTGAATGTACATCGACCCCGGAAAGGGACAAGCATTTCATCGACACACGTAGTAGGCCCAGGAGAATAAAGTTCACGTGAATTTTCAATAAACTTGTTGAAAATTTCAGAGACAGCTGCAGAAGGATCAGTTTTCTTCCTCTCATCACGGTCATTAGGGTTGTCAAATCGCAAAGCCAGAAGTATAAACAGAAATCTGTTTTTGGGTATTGTGCATCGAAAAATGTCCCTGCCAGTTCCATCAGTAGCAAAAAGACTATCAACTGTTTCATGTTGAGACTTAAAAATTGCAGTGAATACAAGAAGTCCAATGAAGGCCTTTAGCTCTATCATGTCTAGATCACAAAGGTAAGAATATTTTTTTGTATAGTTTTCTCTGAGTGAGGAAATTTTATGGTTTGTCCATTTCATGATTTCTTCTAATATATCATTAGTAATCAATAAAGACCATACTTCTTCAATAGAAGGATTTGTTCCAAGCTGTTTAGCTTTTGCTTTGAGGCCTGGCAGTTGAACAATAATATTGTGCCTTCGAGTCCTAATGTTTGTAGGGGGAGATTGTTTTTTCCATTTGAATATTTCTCTTTTTCCGATTTTTTTCCCCAAGAAGTGGCTCTGCCGAGATGATTTCGCGGGAGGTTCATCAGAATCTTCATCTTCAGTGCTTCTATTTTCCATAGGCACAAACACATCGTCATTTTCTTCACACTCTTGCTCAGATTCGGAGTCGTGATCACTTTCGATTTGATAATCATCGTCTTTATCACTATTATACGGGTCAGGTTCCGATGGTCCTTCCAATACATCAAAAACTAAATCTTGAAGTTGGCCTTCAAAATCGTTTCCTGTAAGTGAGACTCTACTCACATGAGGCCTCCCATGTGAAGGGCCAGGGATGCTCAAGTTTCCCAAATCCATTTTTCAACAAAATGCTAATAACGAACTTTCTAGTATTGTGCAGTATGCAAATATGTTATTTATTAGTCTAATACACAAAATAAAATAACACAACACAGAATACCTATTCAAAATAATACAAAAATAGAGTCACGTAAATAACATCATACGTCTCACAGACGTAAAGGGTCCGAAAAACGCAATAATTGCGGTTAAAATTCAAGTAACAAACACTAAACGCTCACAGGACAAAGACAACCACTTGACTGAAAGGTAGAGTGAGGAATGGCTGTTTAGTGCGTAGTGGAGGGGAGATATACAGGTTTTTATTTTCGCGTCCGTCTCCCAGACGTATGATGTTAGTTAAGGGTTAACACAATATTTACACTATCAACAGACTTCACTTATGCTGATGCAGCATCCAAATTGTAGTTATAACAACATTCATTGTATGGTGGTTCTGATGTTTGTAATTTTATTAAGTAAGTAATGTTAATTAAGCAACTATTTGAACAGAAGTATAATTGGAGATACAGACTCTTACATCACGTTTTTACTCATCTTTTATCTGCTAAACAAAAAATTGTGTTTGTGCCAAACAATTATCAGTAGTAAACTTTTTGAAAATAAAAACTGCGCTTCCAGATAACTAGGGTCAAAATTTTAGAATCAACAGATAAAATGTTTCAAAATCAATTTGACTTTGATACTATAGTTGTTGAATAAAATTGTTATTTTAATATTGGTAATTTAGAAATAATTTTTCAAGATATGTACTAATGCTTACAACAAAAGTAGGTCATTGATCTGATCCCTAAAACTAGACCTCTTGCATTGTTGCCAAGTTCATTTGCAACATTCTTTATAAATATAAGGCACTGATATTATTTCACTTTGTATGCAGAAAGATCTGGCTTGTTTAGTAGAGTACAATGTTCTATTTATTGTTAAAAAATTTAATGTTTACATTATGTAAACAAAAAACTATTGTACCTTGAGTAGAAACCCAATCATACAAGGTGGGTAGGAGGCAAAAGTATTTTGTTGAGCTTTCAGGGGAATAAATATTTGTTACTAGTAATTTAGATGAGAGCTAATCTTCTTTGTGTACGGGTTTTGTATTACATTGAGTGAATATGAACAAACTTCTGTAATTGTGAATATTTGATACTCATGGACAATTCAGTCTGTATAAAGGAAAGATCACTGCGATATCATCAATAGACCAGTATCTTATCAGTTTGCAGATATCCATATAAATCCTGATCAATTAATTACTGAATTGGTCTTTCACTACTCGAATGTATTTCTTAAAGGAGGGTTTACACGCAATGTTTTATTTCAGTAAGCAGTAAGTTCATGTTCACAATTTGCACGTTTACACATGAATACGTTTACACATAAATCATTTACATTAAATTCATGCTCATACATTCGAATTGTGCACATGACCTCCTGTTGCTCAAGACTTGATGAATCAATATTGCGATTAAATAATAAAAATTTACTTCACAAAAAGAGATTTATTACACTTCTACTTGGCAATTGGGTTCCTACTCTAACTTGATTTATTTGTGTTTATGTGATTGAACAAATGTATCTAAACATTTGCGTGTAACATTTAGGTATAACATGTATTCTAAAAACATTATTTGTTTTACCTTTTTACCTTTTTATTGCACTGACTTTATGTTAAATTATCTAATATAGAGGTATATTCTTGTTAGAAAAAGAACTATTAAGGTTATTTTGAAGAAATTAAAACCTTATCCATGAAACAGTAAACTTTACATTTATGTATATAACTCTGTTCATTGAATACACAGTCCAAAGATAACTCTGCTTTAATGCACTGTTATTTGATCTCGCTTGTATTACATTCAAGGTAACATCTGTACAAATTTCATAGTGGTATTCAAAACATTGGTACCTGATGTAAAAATGTAAATAATCACTTAGTAATTTTAATCCTTTCATTTCACTCTGTAAATATATATATATATTCTTGTAATTATGTACATTATAGTGCGAATCAGTGTAGTATGCTGTGATTTTTGTGTGTATGTATGAATATAGATATGATTTTTATTTATTTTTTTCAAGCTATATTAGATCATATTGTACAGTTGTAATAGCCATAATTTTGGTTTATCTTATTTACTGTGATAGTTAAGTTATTTATTTTTGTTTTGTAAATATTTAATTTTTGTAAAGATTGTAACACCACCATTACATTGTTATTCGATAGTAAATATTTTATTATTGTACATATCCTCAATAACGTTATTTATTTAGAGTACAGTATCAATACTATCATTTGTTTTCTAAAGTTAAATGTTTTCAAAGAAATCTTTATAGGATACTATAAGATCTCGGCAATTCAAAACTGAATAAGTGTCACTATAGTATCAAAAACAGTCCTCTGAGAAAGTACTTTAAACTTGTTACATAGTTCACACTAAAATGCAGACCTGTCAACTCTTACGCAAAATGTGAGACGCTCATGTATTCAAAGGTATCTCACGATTTCATGCAAGAAACCTCCAAACTCACGCAATTTAGAAGAGTTGCGAGAAGCTACAATAATGTCACTATTAGTTGCTATATGTCATCTGTAAATGAACATACAGTGACGCTAATGGAAGTTAACGTGACACTAACACATTCAGTACAATAATTAAATTTCTAACACTGTTTAAGTGTATACTTAACAAAGTTTGTCCTACAAATAATACGTTCTAACAACTGGGGTACAAACTTTTTATAGTTATCTGATCTTTTTTGTATTACTCTTGACGTAATAATGTTAATGTTATGACCCTTTGGAAAGTTTTTTGTTCTCACGCATTTCTCTGCATCTAATTTGAGAAACCTCCCGCATAGGTTGACAGGTCTGAAAATGTAATCTTTTTCAAGTTATCCAAACTGTTCTTATTACACTTTGTTTGAACAGAAAATAACAATATTAAGAAAAACATAAAAAAGCTTATCTTAATAATTTTTTATTTCCTTGAAGTTAAAAAAAAAATTCAATCCATAACGTTTCCCTTGGCAATCATAAGCTTTGAATCTTACTAATTATCAAACTTCCATAACAGCTTTTTTGTTCCAAATTTACCTGGAATAAAAAATATTTGCAAGTTTCACATCATATACACAAATAAATAGCTAAACACAATAAATCACATAGTGACTCAATGTACACAAACAACAGCCACACTACATCACTAGTTCATTGTTACACTCTATAAATATGTTTGAATGAAATTAACTCAGTTTGATGTTCTTTGTAGAAGAACTACAGTACTTAATATGTTAAAACATATTAAGTAAACCCATGTTGTGTTAACGTCTATTCTAGTCATTTCATATAAGGTTTATCTCTTTGATGTATCAAGTTTTGACATTTGTAGTGTTAATACAATCTATTGATTATATATTTTATTTGATTAAAAAGACTGATTTCGTTAGTTGGGCATGATTGACCAACCCTCAGGCCTACCAAGCCGGCAAGATCAGTCCACTTTCGTACATTGGTAAAACACGTATGGTCCTGGACTACAATGCATGAGTGTGCAACAGTAGGTTGACAGAATTCGAGGTCATAAATCTGAGAGCTGAATATATAGAAAGGAGTGAAATGGTTACTAACGTAGATATTGATTAGGATAAATTTCATGTCTTGAATAAAATACTTCAATTGTAAGTCTTGTATATTAGCGAGGTTATAAGTTCATATTTTATACTTGTTAAAATATCTTAAATTTCAATGGGACCTGAGACATGCAAGTGTGAACAATATACTTTTAGGGACATCAATATAACAATCCAACAAGTTATATTTAAGTTATTGAGATATAGTTTTGATATTACAATTTTAACGTTAAGCCTTATAATATTTTGAGAAATTGGTGGTTAAAAGAAATATAGTTAGTTATTAAGAAACTTAAAATATAGAACTCTATATTTGAATCCAACTGTCTAAGCTATATTGGATTCTTTTTTAAACTGAACCAACCTCATAATATAACGTCAGATCAGATGAAAGCTGAGTATATAGTAAATTAATTCCATATTAAGCACTACAATACATAACTCGCACACCACAGAGCAAAAAATAGAGTAGACAAATGGCAATCCAAGTAATGCCGGTGAATCTTACCAAGATGGTGACGTCTTCTTCACTGTCTGTTCATTTCTAGATGGAACCTGGGTGTCAGCTGCCTAACACTTTATCTCTTGCGATCTTATCTCTCTTATGCTCTATATTTGTGTTATGTTTTATTAATTTATGTGTTGTAAATTTATGGTTTGTATTTCGTTGTTGTAAATAGCTGAATTTAAAAAACTGTATTGTGCCGCTGATAGTTGCAAAAACAGCAATAAAAAAAAGCAAGATGGAATGACTTTTCACAGGTAAATATTATGAATTCAATTACAGTAAAACTTTTTTACTCCTGAATTTAATAGTCTGAAATTCGCTATAGTTCAGCATTGTTTGCGTCAACTGTAAACTAAGAAAAAAACCTTTAACAATATTGCAGTGTACGCACACTGTGTATCACTCGATTCCTCTTATAATTAGTGGTTGCCAAACAAAAGTGACGTAAATCAGGGTTACTCGGAAACTCTAGGTTGCACTCATTTATCCTGATTCATGAGGACACGCTATTTTTCTTTGTTTAGTTTGACAACAGTCATTCCTTGTTAATTTTTTTTAACAGCCACCAGGTTAATTTTTTATTAAAGAAATACTAATATTATAATGATATCTTATTTCATGGACTAAGTAATATTTACTTATCAGATACTTTGACCCCTTCCAGTACGAAAGAACTCCTAACTGTTGCTTGTACAATGGTATTGACCTACTTGCCCACCCATACACGTACAGTGGTATTGACCCACCCACCGACCCATACACGCACAGTGATATTGACCCACCCGTACACGTACAGTGATATTGACCTAACCATACACGTACAGTGATATTGACCCACCCATACACGTACAGTGGTATTGACACACCCATACACGTACAGTGATATTTGTGTACACTGTTGGTACACAAATATCATAGACTATCTTTTGTGTACCAACAATGTCACAAAAGATTGCCCACCCGCCCACTCATACACGTAGTGGTATTGACCCACCCGCCGACCCATACACGTACAATGGGACATTGTTAAGTATTCGTTAAGTTATTAAATAATATTATTCTACTGGTACGTGTTTTTTAATAAACAGAATAAATGTATGTACATGAGGAATTAATGATTAAGTTACATTTGGTAGGCTTATTAATTCTGATCTTTAAATGTTATAATTCTAATATACTGTAATTAATAAATTAATCTGTTCGCTGATTAACACTTCTGTTTATGTACAGTACCTATAACTTCACTTAATTTTATACTATGTCACCATGTAACTATATGTACAATGCTTTTATAGCTTCAGTTTTTAATTTTAATCGTTTAACTTTTGTTACTCAAATCTCGTTGATTTATTAATTTATAAAAAAACCTCTATAGAACAGAAACCTCTTAAATCCAGCAAGCATTAGGTCTTGAAAGTGCCGTATTAAAGAAGTTCCACTGTTATCTGATTGTTATTATTTTTCTTTATGAAACATTAGCCTACTTATAGTTGTTTTACATAGTTTACTATGGTGTTGAAAATGAATCATTCCAATTTTATCAAATATTTTCTTTTGACTGTAGGTTACCTTTTTCAGCTGTGTCCAAGTTTGCAAATATCGGATTCAACTACCACTGCAGGATGTAACGCATTATGACTACACTTTATTCTTTGCTCTGTGTTCGTACTTGCTGTGTTTAAACCTCTTTTAGGTTGTGGTTGTGCAAAGCAGTATTTAGCAAGAATTATTACATTAACTTTTCTCAAAACAAAGTTACACATATGGTTATACTAGGTTTGTGGTAAAAATAATTTAACTAACTGCCTCATATCCTTGGACAGTGCCTTTATAACATCCTGCTCAGTAATCTCTAACAAGAAACACTAATCAAGAAATATTAATTGTCATACAAACATTATCATATGTTATGAACAAAGTCTTCATCATGCAAAGTCAGTTAAGGCAAACTAACTAATACTTAATCTAAAAATTGTACATTATTTACTAAATTATATCTGTATAGCTAAAAACAATGTTATATTACATTACAATCGTGGTAGTCCAAATCACGCAGTAATCGGAATGACTTCCAAGCATAACAAATCTTCCCAAATGAAAATTAATTACAAATTATTTTAATAATTAGGTAAAATTTAATTAGCGTAATTTGTTTGATTTTTACTTGCTGTATGCAAATCCTTTTAAAATATCTAAACATTTGCTAATAATTGAGCTCAGACGTTTAACCCTAGAACTGATATGAGTCGTAAATTACGACTCATTTACGTATCCCTTTACTGATAAAGTCGCGTTTTACGACGCATTAATTCACGGCCGCGTAGCTCCGTAACCACTTAATCTATGTTGTTGTGATTTACACTAATCGATTCTCTGTTTTGTTTTCTACATCGATAGTAATATCCGAATGATCAGTGAATTGTTTACTGGCTGAAAATAAATCTAAATGCCGCATGCGCACGCATCATTGCCAGCTGATGGCGATGCGCGGGAAACGATTTGGCGCGCGGGCGTGCTCCAGTGTCGCATTGTTACTGTTCGTGAGTGGATTATTAATTGTTATTGTTTTTATTATAACCTAAAATGGATGATCCTGTCGGATCAGAAGACATTCGGAATATTCTAGACGATGAATACATTAGTTCAGATGCCGAAAGTGATATATCTGCAGAAGAATTTGCGGACAATGTTTCGTTGGCAGATTTTTCGTCAGGTAGTGAGGATGATTATGAACCAAGTGATGATGATGAATCTAGTGATTCAAGTGTTTCTGATTCTAGTGTACCCCTTGTAAATAGAGTTGCAACCCCAAAATGGAGAAAAAGGAAGGCATCTGAAGATGATTCGGACTAAGCGTCATTCATCACAGCAGCCTTGTATATAATTTAGTTTTTTGTAAATAACTTTCTTATTTTTTATATTATGATGAAAATGTACATATAACGTTTTTTATTCTATGCAATGGTGAACATTTTTTATATTTAACATTTGTGTCTTGCTCCTGTGGAACAAAAACTGTAAACAGGTAAAGTAAAAATATTATTTTGATTTTATTAATTTTTTTATTACTAATGAAAAAAAAAATATTTTGATGTAAGAAAATAATAAATATTATTGCTTTTTGTTATTCTGTAGTTCAAATGGAATAAAATGATATACAACAACATATATTTTAGGCTCACTGTATATTTATTATGATTTATTTTTAAATATATCAACAAACCAGTTAAAAGGGCCTCATCATTCTGGAAAATAAGTATCATCAGTTCTAGGGTTAAAAAAATATGTTTGTAAATTGTTAGACTTTTTCATTACTGTGCGTTGCTAGGTTATTATGTTTATAAAATATTGTAGTTTATAAACCATGATAGTCCCAATGGGCCTTGCAAACAAATTTTCGGTTTAACGCGACCGTACTGTACTAAAAAACTTCAATATTGTAAAAGGGGTTTGACAATAACCATGAGTAGAACAACAAAAATATTTACAGGATATTTATTTTTAAGTTAAGAGAGGTGACTAATGAATGTAACATTTCAATTAAGGAACGGTGTGACTTTTGCTCAGCCTTAAAAATCCAATGACTGAATTATTTTTATTCCTGGTACTGTAAGAAGTAAATTTGAGCAAATTTAAATAAATCATTTGAAAAAATACTAATAACTCATTCAGATATAAATTAATAACTTCTGAATTTCTAACCAATAAAGGTTTACAATGATTCCTGTTTGCAGATTTTGAAATAATTCTTATGGCTTTTTTTTTTGTAAAATTAATATTT
The DNA here is from genome assembly GCA_035578905.1 of Stictocephala bisonia. Lineage (NCBI taxonomy): Eukaryota > Metazoa > Arthropoda > Insecta > Hemiptera > Membracidae > Stictocephala > Stictocephala bisonia. Next base: position 11,710 of record JAQJVL010001144.1, read on the forward strand.
CTTGAATTCGATTAGCTTCCCAATAATTATCCCAATCAAATTTTACAAATCAACTCATACCTTATAACAGATTGAATTGTAAAAGAGTTTAGAAAAAAAAAAACTTTAGCAATTGATCTGCCTTTGAACAGAAAAAAGAATGTGTGCGACGTAATGAAATTAATTATAGACAACCTGGGCAAGTAAACCAAGAAAAAATCCAAATGTATAAAAAAACCTATAAACTACTATAAAGGAAAAAAAGAAACTAATTAAATCAAAATGCTTTTATTACTAATTGGATCAAGGGAAACACTCCTTCCAACTTTTGACTTAATTTCAGAAAGAAAATTGTTTTATTATCTTTCAAAACATTCTGATCAAATTTTATGACATTTACTGTGTGGAAGGCTTTAGCTTTAAAGCTAATTAGTTAAAACTATTTATAATTTGAAACATTATTTCCTAATTATTTATATACACAGTTAACACCATTTTTACAATAATGTTATAAGCAAAAACAATCAAGATTATAAATTTAAATAACCTTAAATATAAAATAAATAAGATAAATATAGTATTTTGATACATAGCAATTCACTACTAATCAAATGTCAATAATGTGAAAGTACAATATAAATAGCAAAAGCATAAGAGATTTGGGGATTGAGCATACTAAATATAACAATCAGACATAATGAAATAAACATAATCATAACACAAAGTATAACAAGCATAATAAATAACGTAATTCATGACTTAAATCTCTGTGGCAAACAGACAATACAACTTTAATTTTACAGGCTGACATTAACAGCTAGCTACAACAACAGGAAAGTTTTCTTGAGGGACGTCACACTGTTGTGAAAGAAGTCGTGATATGAGGAGACAACGTTTCCAAGATTATGAAGTCAAGGAATTACACTACGGTGTTCATAGTTTAAATAGCATTAGTGGTGATGAAACATGTCTCTTGGTTAAAAAGTAGCCAAACTGGACAGGGGGAACTTAGGGATAACCTAGACTGTCAGGTGACAGAACATCTGGAGCTCATGTAGAGGGAAAGTTCAGACTCCATCATGCAGAAGGTGGAGTGTGAATGTAAGTTGTCTATGCTACTCAAGAAAGCCCTCCGAGGTTGATGCATTGTCTATTGTTGGTGCATTGATGAGATTGAAGAGAGCGATCATCATAGGCAAAGAGCGTAGTAAAGAGTGGATTCCGACCCCTGTTGGCTTGGAATCCATTCTTTACAAACTTGTGATCAAGAGGCTTGTAGAAAAGGGAAACAAAAGCACCAGACTGTCTTTCAGAACTGTCATGGCAATCGTGGACTCTCTTACCAAGTAATAAAGAGAGGAGAGTTGTGAGGTTTCTAACTCAAGTACTCAGTCTTGGCACGTTCCGCTTGGCCACTGGCTCTCCTCAACCATACACAACTGCTTCTACATATGTTCAATGCGAGCCTGATAGCTGGAGAATTCTCGTCATGCTGATGAGCAAGAGTAAGGGTTATCTGATGACTTTGTAAGCTACAGGTCACTCTGCATGCTTGGCAAAGTGAAGAAAACCTGGAAAGATTGCTGAAGCTGAGATAGCTTGCCAACAGGCACAGTCAATCATGCTGATGGTGACTCTCAATGTTAAAATGTGCTGAACTGAACCCGATGTGTAGACATGCTACAGTCGTTGGTGCTAACTATTTCCTGATCATTTTTGAGGACTCTGAGGGACTGCAGGCTATGTATGATACGGAAGAAGGCAAAAGAATCTATGAGAATTGGTGTTGTGAAGGGCTTGACCTCTGGGACTATTTTTTTCAAGATTTTTCTTCTGCTTGTAATGTGTTTCTGGTATGCTGTGCTAAGTGCCCACTGTCATCACTGAAGAACTAAGGAGGCAGCGCAGCTCAGCCTGAATCAGGTGAAGCTCATGGTTGGAAGCTGTATGGAGGGCCACAGACTTGAGATTGTTATGTTCACTTGTTGGAGAATCAACATAGTTCCCATTTACCAAGCAAGCAGCCTGATGCCAAGTACCTGGCATGATGCTCTACAGCATGGGTTCCCAAACTTTGTTAGTACATAACCCCTTCTCTTAGAACAGCTGATATGGGTGGATCAATATCACTGTACATGTATGGGCGAGTGGTTGGGTCCTGTCTGAGCCCTTAAAATTCCAAAATATAGTACATACTATATTGACATATGCACCCATACATAATTTTTTTAAATTTCAATCTTTAGAGAATTAAATTTATATCAATATAAACATCCTTTAGAGCTGCATTATTTTTAATGAAGTACTGACTTTCAGCTAAATTAGTTTTAAACCTTGGAACCTGCATTCCGATACACTAGTTACTGCCCTGCCACATTGGGAAAGGGGTCATAAATTATTATGAAACTAGTTTGAGAATTAAGAAAAAACTGCTGAAAGCCTACTGACATTAAAGTATTCAGTTTACATGAATAGATTCTAGCTAATATTGATATAGCTAAAAAAGTTTTGTTTATAAATAAAAAGTGTTCAATAATTCTCATACCCAAGAAACAAAATAAATCATGGACAATATAAAATAAAACTACAGTAAGCTAAATTAAGGTTTTTAGAACAATTTCTAAACTGAAAATTGTTATATGGATTTAGAAGTCTTACAATGTTTACATTAGTTAATGTTATTCCTTGAACGAGTCTCTTTACTAATACTCTCATGGCCATTTTTACCCAAGAAGAGATTTGTCTTCAGCAACATTTCCTCTCTCTGTCATAAGTTGATCAATTCGCCTTAAAATACCAACAACGTTGTGTCGGCGTCTCATATGTAAGAGTAATGGATTGGGTTTTATTTTCAATACTATTCATTTTCTTTCTATCGCCTTACTCGTTTTGGCACATTGTATTAGTGCTGGTTTTATAATTGAAAAGTACAGTCGTTGTTTTATGGGATAACATTTTTGAGGATAAACATCCATTACAAGCAAAGCTGTACTTATTGACTTGGCTATTTCTAATTGAAATTTTTAGAATCTCTGAATTATCATATGCAATTATTGCACCAAGATAATTAAAAATTTGTTGTTTGTATAAATGAGTGCTGGCCAAAGAAGTGCTGTTATGTAGAGTTGTCCTCTTCTCTACTTATTGAGAAGTGTTAACATACTTGGTTTTCCGTTGTTAATGGGTCCCACGGGTTGTGCTTAGTGACTATAATCTCACTAACCTCTTTAGATCTTCTTTACAACTATTACTGTCATCAACAAAGGCAAATACATTAAATTTTACTCTAACATCCAATCCGACCTCTGTTTGTCTGTCTTTTACCGCATCTTATAAAGCAATATTGACTTGAGGAAGGGATAGTCTGTATTCTTGCCTAAATCCTGCATTAACGGTAAAGGATTTTGAAAGGTTGCCATGTACTTTCAATATATTTATTGGTTCTCCTGTATATAACCAGACCATTTTTATTGTCTTGTTGGGTATGTTTTAGCTTCTGCCTTATTTTACATCTCTAAAGGCTGTCACAAGTTTTCTGAAAGTCTATAAACATAGCACAGACATTTCTTTCTTAATACCAACATGGCGTCCGCTCAATGGTTGCCGGGGTTCAAATGTTTCGTAGGGAATAGAACTGTCAGGCTTGTCAGTTAGCTGAAAATCAACACCAACACTACGTGGTTTGGATTCCACATAAAGCCGTAGGTCCCTTAGTTGCCTTAGCTATTAATAAATAGCTCTTTCTGAGGAACAGTCGACCTTAGTAACAATGACTACACGCATTCGCCCATATCTTGATGATCAACGTCTTAACAACGAATAATGAAAAATTACCAGCACTTTGATAATGCTTGTATTCCCTAATATATTTGATCTGTTTTCTATTTTCCCTGTATAATTTTAGGTTAGGCAAAAGGGCACTGGACCAGAAATTAGAATATTGGAGAGATAGGACATCAGCAAACTTACCTTAAAAGACAAGTTCACTAACACCAGAGTAGTAGTAACAAACACTATCACAAATTTTCAATACCCCTGGCATTTTCGGAGAGAGGGGGAGAGGGAGAGAGAGAGAGAGAGAAGTGCTTCAAATCGGATTATATCTCCTTGTAATACTCCAAAATATTAGATAACCACTAATAAAATACAAATTCTTAATAATTTTTGAAAATATTTCCCAAGCATTTACAGATGTTAAAATGTTATTGATAAATATTTTAAAAATATAACTTCTACACACCAACATATATTTTTGTACTTTGCTACCTCGTTTTTTTGATAAAGCACTGTACTTAAAATATTAGTAAACATTTATTAGGAGTGATATTTTTGAATAAACCATATTATCTGATTCTTTAGTAAAATAATCTTGCATTACACTCTTATTGCTTAAAAACACATTAGTGTAATGTTATTACTTAAAAGAAAACGTAAATTAGTTTGAGAATACACTTTAATAAATAGCCATAACTAACGAAGATGTCAACAAACACCAAAAATACACCATATGATTCAAATTTTCCATGTAAATAAACATATAGTTTAAACTGAACATGTAATTACAACTAGCAAATTTCTTTAGAACACAAATGTGTAGATTTTCAGAGATAAAATCAATCTGTAACTCACCATGCGAATCTGGCTACACCTTTAGTTCCTCTTAGACTCTTGCCAAACAACCAGATATGCAAGGGTTTGAAGCATATACTGTGTGATTTTAAGATTTATTTACTTTGCTTTAGTTGTCATGATATTTTACACTTTTATAATGTACTAAATATTAACCTACTTAAATTAAATGTAAGTTACAAATTCAACTATTTAAAAAAAGTGAATTATCTATAAAATGGCTGATTTTGAACATTAAGTTAGTATGTAGATTATTCCAGTTAGTTGGAAATATCGAATAAGTAGTAATAAAAACAATCTTTTCAAGTAAATAAATTTCAGTGTGTTCGGATCGTGAAGGTGTAGCAGAGAGCTACGGCTGTTTTAGGCCACTAGGGCCTCTTCAGCCTAGGATAGGTAGGTAAAGGGTGTTGGATCGTAACGATCATGACTGCACAAGGCAAGCAGACAGCCCGGGTCTCCAGAAGAAAGGCCCAGAGGAAACATGGCCCCTGGAACAGACAGAAGAAGAACATGGGAAAAATGAAAATTGTTAGTAAGCTGACTGAGGGTGGGTTGGAGATGAGAAGTGTCTAAGCGCTGGGGAGTGGTTGAGAGGGGACTATGTCAGTGTAGCGTCAGTAATGAGTCGTGTGAAGGGGCTAGTGGTTGGTGTGGAGTTAGGTGGTGGATCAAAAGCGGCTGTGAATCAGGTGGTGAATGGTGAAGTATTGGCTAGTGGTGTAGGGTTCGGTAAAGTACTCTGCCAGTATGGGGGACTCTGTGGCTTTGGCAAGGTAGTTCTGGTTGAGGAACTCACACAAGGTGAGGATATGGTACTGAGTGTAAAGGTCTTGGGAGCTGTGGTTTGGGTCCAGGTGGTAAGCTGACTGCATGGCGTGTCGCTCGGTTTTCTTAAAGTTAAAGAGGTGGTTATGGGGGATGGTGGTGAGGACTGGATGGGCATATGTGAGTTTAGGGCGGATGACAGCGGTGTTGAGGGAGGTGTGTCCTGGCAGAGCACCCCTTGCATCTGTTGTTAAGGAAGCGGAGGGCTTTGAATCAGGCTGTGGCGGTCTTCTTGGCTTTTTGGAAGTGGGGTATGATGGAGAGCTTGAAATCCAGGGTGACTCCCAGGTACTTGAAGGTTTTAGTCAGTGGAAGTCTGTTGCCTTGGAGGGTGATCGGGGTTTCCTGGTTAACGTGGAACTTCCTGCCCTTGTAGTTAAAATAACATAGCTGGGTCTTAGAAGTGTTGATCCTGATGCGCCATTTAGAGCAGTAAGTCAGGTAATCATCAAGGATTTTGGTAAGTCGTCTACGTAGTGTTTCGGGAGGCGCTCCAGAAGGCGGTGTCATCCGCGAACTGTGCGAGACCAGTGGTTTTAATGTGTTTTTTCCAGTTATATTTAAATACTAGTGGCTTGTAGGGGTAAAAGACCCTAAATAAATAAAATATAAATGTTGCTGTTAAATATTTTAAGTATAATATTGAATTATTAATAGTTTTGTAACACTCAAACATAAAGTTGCCCATGTGTAAACACTGGTTTGTTCAGTTGAATACCAGCTTCTTTAAAGGTTTGGCCTTGTTAATTTGGGTATAAAACATTAACAGCTGGAATATTTAATGCATATTACCACAGTATAAAACACACAAAAGTTAAAAACCTTCTTCCCTTAAGATTAACATGGGGACTTTGAGGGCCAGTGGAGTGGAGCCCTTAAGGTGGACCACAAAACTTATTTTCCCTGCCATCTACAATATCAGAGCTTAAATAATAATATGAGCCATTTTGGAAGGCCGTAGGTGAAGTATAATGCTTGGAATTTTGACGCAATCGATGTGCCTTACGAAATTAAATATATAGATTACGAAATAATCAACCTTGGCTGACAGAGTCGACTATATTATGAAAAGAACTCCATGTCTCCTTGTAGAATGGCCAATGTGCTATGTTTATATTATTGTTTAAAACAAAAGCCAAAACTATGAGTAATTATTAGTGTTAGATAACATTTTGTTAGGTAAGGCACTGTAGTTTTCTACCCAACAATATTTGGTGTATTTACAAATTTGAGATTGCTGTCATTTATACTGATTATAATAAGACCTTTCTTTTTGAGTTTCTATTTCATTATAAGTTAATTATCTTAAGTCAGGAGGAAAGAGTGCATTACCTCAAAGGTTGCTTTAGTTGGTTTAACACTGCTATAGCTGTCTTGGCACTATAATTAAGTCTGAAATTTTAAATTATGATGTAGTTTCTCCTGTTCCTGAACTCATTATTTTCATTGTGTTTAAATATTACCTCATTAACTATTAACACAAGTACCCAGTTACTATCTGTTAAAACATAAAAGTAGTACATGAATCCGGCTGCAGCTGGAACATCTTTCTATGCAACTTAATAGAGGTACTGTCTGACGTGGTCGATGGGAGGGCCCACCTTTAATAAAATGTTCGTCTTGAGTGGAAGTTAATGGTATTAGTTTCTTTTGTAGTTGCATGGAAGAACACCCAGTTTTGCAAATTTTTAATGATTACAATAGGTCGTTTTTTTAGTTTATTAAACTGGCTGTATGTTTTATTTAATTAGAATGTACGCAACATTAAACAGTACATGTACAAGGTGGAAAAAAATGTGGAAAAGCTTTCATAAGATTTGTATGACTTCACTGGTACAAGTGAAATTTTGTACATCATGGTTACAAAGAACACTTTTTTGACGCCACTAGCGACTTTTCATCTTTTCAGGAGGACGGCCCACGAGGAATTGAACGAAAATCTACAATGTAAGGCTAGGTCGAGGTTGATATCAAATGAAAGGTCTATTCAAGAGAAATTAGTTGCCACAAACTGGACGTCAAAATGTTATCCTTTCCAGAGTAGCGGTCATTTGAATTTCAAAGTAAGAAATTTGAACAATATTATTTCTCCACTATTTAACGGTTTCAAGTAAATTATTCCGATAAAATATTATAGTTTATGGAACATAACTATAATAAAAATTAAATTATCTATGGAAAAAAATAACGTTGTGAAAGTGTTTCCATATTTTTTCCACCCTGTATAAGAAATGCAGGTAAAGAACTTAATAATTTGACAATAAAAATCAGGGCATGTAAAAATAACTCCTATACTGAAATTTCATAAAAACTGTGTGAAATTAAAAATATATTTTACCATTTTATTTGAAAATGCACGATGAAATTGGGTAAGTGAATAAAGGGTAATTAAAGTTTTATTTATATGTTATGATAAATAACAATACTCTATGTTTTGACGTCATCCAACAATACCCAGGTGTACACAACAAGCCACATTTATTTTGTTGACAATGGAGCTATGTGCATATGTGGGGTAGGTAAAAGAACATCAACATCTTGTGGTGCGCAGACCTGACTGTTGTAGTCTATATATACACTATTACTATTTAATGTACTAGTTTGTACGCAGCAAGTAAAGAACTTTTCACAACACTACCATGAGTTCAGCTGTTTTCCTTAAGTGTTTATAACCAGCGAAACATCATATTTCCCACATCTGTCTAATGTTGACAGTCGAAAGTAACATTGTTTATGTTCGAAAATTTTCCACTATCAACAACTTAATAACCTTCAAAAGCTTTTAAAAACATTCTTGTTATCGTTTCGCCAACTGAAATGGAAGTGCCTGTGCCCTTGTCGTTAAAAAGTAGAGCGGATGAAGTGATACATGATCTTCTTCCTAAAAAATGAAAGGAAAGATACAATGAAGAGTACAAGAATATTTGTTCGTGGCTGGAGAAGGAAAATGTAGAACGTGGTTCCGTAAGTGATGACATTATGCTGGTTTATTTGTAAAGGAATATCTATTTCCAACAATCATAACTGTACAATTAATTTAAATGTGCATTTAAAATAGTAGAGCTGATTTTATAAAATGTTCCTAATTAAATAAAAAGTTAACAATCCAACATTTTTTATTCAGTAGTGTTGAGAAAAATATCGTTCTCGACCAATTGAAGTGCTCGACAAGTCTCGCACTTCAAACACATGGTCTCGAACATGCAAAATCCCATTTTCCACTCTTGTTATGAAATATACTATTTGTCTATTACACCTAACTCATGAATGGTGTTCGCCAAGATGAGTTTTGTTATTAAGAGGTAGATAATGTAGTTACTTGAAATAGGGGGTTTTCACAAAATTAATACCTCAATCCCATATTAGATTTTTATTCATACATTACACATTTTATACACTACATAATTTCAATAAAAATCAATTCAAACTGAAATATTTTCTATGGGTTAATCCCACAATATGAACACAGCAGTGTAACATTTATAATAAACAAATAATTTAATGTGCAATACAAATATGTATACAAAACACACTATTATCACATCTTAACCTACACTTACCTATCACAAGAAAGAAATACTGAAAACGGAATGAATCTACTTTAAAAATATGATCTAGTGTAAAAATGCTTATTAATAATTATAATATAATATTATATTAAGTGAAAACATGTTTTGCAAACTTCAAATTAAAGCCACAGACCTAGATTCCCAGTCGGTTGTTGGAATGGCTGACTGTTCTGTATAAAACATTATTTTGCTGATGTGTCTACCAGTTGCAGGACCATATTGCACAGTATCAAGTTTGTTTCACATCAAGTTACCTCGTACTTCCTTTTCAAACCAGATTTTATTTCATTTAAACTATTTTTTATATACTAACTTTAAAAAAGTAAATAATATTGTTTACTATTAAAATTACCACAGTTAATAACTGTACAAAAAACTATATAAACCCAGGTAGTTTAAATAGTAACATTTGTTATTACAGCTGACTCAGTTTTGATTATTGATCAACATTTATAAGATTTTCACCCTAAAGCCGGTTATATATTCTGTATTATACACAATCTTGTACGAACATATCTGTGAATTTCAATTTTACAACATTTGTACACGTAAAAACTGTAATAGTTTATTGAATTCTAATATTAAAGTTACTTACAATAAAATAAATTGCAATATGATTGCTAATATCAAACACCTAACTAATGGTGTAGACTTAATTTTTTATTCATTTTTATAATTAGGTTTTCACTTACATTTCTGAACCTAATATTCCTTAAAAATAAAATTAAAAATATTTATTGGGTATATGCAATGAAATCACATCTTTAAGAAGCGAAAAGCCAATGTTACTGTAAAAAGTTAGAGTAAATTTTTCCTAATTTTACAATCTTGACGTGGCCACCACTAGGTCGAGCTTATTGCACGACAGCCTAGAGTGAGACAGAGGGCCGTGGCCGCCTGGAAAAAGAGGGAAGAATACAAATTGCCATTAAAATGAGAGAGAAAGTAAAACTGCGGACAGTGGTATTAGGTTAGGAGAGGGGTAGGTGGCAGAAATCTCAGGCCAGCGCTGCGTATTGGCAGCCGCACTAAGCATGTTTCATCTGCTACAGGAAGTCTGACTCCCTACATCTCTTCGCTTCTTATAGATGTGTATTCATTGGTAAATGTTTTGGTTGGTACTAATTTTGAATTTCTTTTTTTCCTTTGTTGGGATTAATCTAGATGACAAATAACATATTTAATAATCAAAATGTTTCCAGATTAGTAATGTACTTTGCAACTTACTACTCCATGAATTAAAAAACTTTTTGTTGAACGATAAGTACTAAAGAGAAAATAATTAGTATTTTTAATGTTATGCACCTGCTCAATTAAATTCACATTTACGAGACTATCAATGTACTAATAAAAATCACAATCTATCTACTTTAGGAGATATGTATGTCACTACATTGTTGAACTTCTGAATTTATTGAAAGGACGGAGAACAACAATAATGTATTATTAACTGAGATTATTTTTAGCAAACCCTTCAGTGTTGTTTGCCACACACATTATGTGTAATAGTAAGCCGTGCTTTTGTGCCACCTAATAGCAATTCGCCAAACTATCTTTAGTATGGGAATATATATAAATAAGTATGGAGAGTGTTTAAGTCATAAGTATATACATCTATAACTTTTTTCTATCCCTCCAGTTGTACTTGACTACCTTTAAATCTGTAGGTGTCAAACACAGTCTATGTTTGTGAGCTTTCATTAATGGAATGTACTTACAGAAAACATTGACTTACTTTTATAATAGCAAAATTAGTGGTGATGCATTAGTAATAAAATAAGTTCCACAATATGATATACAGTGTTTATTAAAAATTTAACACGTTCTGCATGGATAACACTGATGGGTGTTGTTGCTATATGCGGCTGACGCCTTGAGGCTGGTGCACTACACAAAATTGTTATGCTGTATGCTAACGGCGCATATGGGCGTTATTGATGATTTTTGATAATTACGGCCTATCATTACAAGTATACATAATTTACATTCTATTATAACTATGCCTAGTTAAATCTTTTTCAGCTCCACAGTTATATAATTTTTCATTAGCAGTGAACGTGTTATTGACTTTTGTCAACATTAATAAAATTATTGATATTTTAAAATCTAAGCTCAAAAGTTTGGCTGGATCGATTTTTGTTAATATAGGCCAAAGAATAAAACTAAACAGTGAAATTATTCCTGTTTTACTTAAAGAATACTTTGTTATAATGTTATCTTGTCAAAATGTTGAAAACACAATACAAAACTGGTTGAAAATCGAGAGAACAAAAAAACTTAAAGGCAAGATTTTCCAGTTATGTTATTTGCTAGTTAGGTAATATATATATATATATATATATATATATATATATATATATATATATATATATATATAAAAGATAATGAAAAATTTGATTTTGATCCAATAAAATCCGACCATTTATTTGCTTGTAAAAAAAAAAACATGAATTATGCTTTTTTTTTGGGGGGGGGAGGGGATTCTGGAAGAAGTTTATTAGTTTATTGAAACATTGTTTCCAACCCGAATTTACTATGTTGCATATCTATTTCTGAACAGATTTTACATTAAATTGTCGCTTTGTTCGAATTTTTAAATTTTAATGTTATTAAAGATAAGGGCGTCTTGAACAGGAATATCTCAAACAGTTCCAGACATAACTTGATCATCTCAAGTTCAATTACACTGCAAATTGAAAAAAAACATGCCCATGAAAGGGTTAACAAACCTCTTTTGTTGCGCTTTGATTGGAAGTCTACTATGGTTTATAAGTAAATTAGAAAGACAACAATGAAGTGAACAATAGCTGATGTTAATCTCCTAAGAACCCCTCCAATTAGCTATAATAAAACGGAATATTGATAAAATTATACTGTTGAGAAATATTTTGTAATATTTGCAGGTATTAAAATGCAAGAAACAACAAAACACTTATCGAGCCGTAGCAAAATAAACAATGTTTCAGAGTACATTAAAGCGAATATCTTAATTACTAAACAGCAAATGGTAGGTAACGATATTGTTTACAACCACCAGAGGAGTCTGATCTGTCACGAATGTTAATTTTTCTGAAGGAATAAAACAACTATTAGCTTTCCACTTAAAACTAAAATAAACTCCGCTAATTTAAGTGTTACTTAATATTAAATATGAATATAAAACTTATAACACAAATGTAAAACCTATAAATTAAAATATTAAGTGAACTGCTAGTAAAATATTTTGTTCAAAATCCAATTAACTGTGATTTTATATTATACCTTCCTGAAATAGGCGGTTATTTTCCTCCCATTTCAAGCACCAAATAAATCTACTCGAACCATAAATAATTACAATTTTTAATATATATGGGTATCGTAATCCCCTGACTTAGAGTACACTAATTCATTAGAGTAAAAATAAATACCTAGATATTTTCTTAAACATGAAAAATGAAGATAAAAATTACCTATATTAATCTTAAAACTACAGATTTATTGGTTATTTTAATCACATAGATGTTTTAAACAATTAGTGTACGAACTAAATTTTACTTACCATGAAAATTTAAATAGGACTAAAATAGAAAGTGCAGTTTTATGAATATTACTTAATTAATAAGATTTTTCAGGAATTAAATTCTATCGCATTAAATCCAATTCGCTCCAACATTATTTTAAAAAGGTCAGTCAATGAAACTTGTGGTTTTATTAAAATCACTTACTTAAATATTACCATTTAAAAATATTTTTTAACAAACAAATCCCTCATTACAGAATAAAAGGTATGTACAAAATATGTAATACACGATACATTTAATTTATTTTGAAGAATCATGAAGTTAGACAGGAACTTAGGAAAGTAAATAATATAAATCTGGTGGGCTAACGTGACATTACAATAGTAATATAAATTGATTTCACTACAAAAGAAAGGGTTAACAATATTTACACAAGTTCAACAGGTACAAAATTAGAAGTCACAGTACTATTAATTTCACACAAAATATTTACAACACGAAGAACAGTATCTATCTACATAATTGGCCAAGCATTTTACACAATTACATTTCAAAAATTATTTACAAAACATGCAGATGAAAACCATCCGTGCTCATCTGGGACTTATAATATCTCCTGTTTGTAAACATAGTTTACATCTACATATTAAATGTATATATGATGAAAGAAAAATAATTTAGATACATATATAGAAGCCACGAATCACTAAATGAATTTAATTAAAAAAAAATTATTTAATATAATTTCGACCTACAATATCTTGTTTACGGAAAACTACATACCTTAAGTTTTGATTTTTAAACTGGTTTCTGTTTGACACACAACAATAGTATATTTGCAACACTATCACAAAGTTAAAAAAAAATGATAATGCATATTAATATGTTATTGATGCATAACTGAACAGTAACAAGTTGAACAACAATCCGACCTATTATGTTATGACGTGATTTTATTTATTTACATATTAAAATCATTTACTGTTTTTATTAAGATTTAAATTCTAATTAATTAATTGGAATCAAATCAGGTCAAAATACTAGATATTTTATTTAGAAAACCAGGTTTGATTAGATCTGAAATTCAAAATAACTTTAGAAAAAAACTGTAATTATAAAAACTGTGTAATTACAATAGTACTTAAAATGTTTTTATTACATCCTATAAAAACGGAATACAATATAACTGATCATGGACTTCATAAATAACATTCATCACCTGTGTGCTACTGTAATACAATAACCATCAATTACAATAATTGACAATTAAGTTTTACTATCTGGATTGAAATTGCAACGCATTTCACTTGATTTGTTGCTTTAACATTAATATTATCACCACCCTCCAACAAATAAATTTTTTATAATAAACTCTAAACTGTTATAATTAATTAGTGTGTATAAATGAATGCACCAAATATATATAATTAAGTTGATGTCAGCTGAGTTTTACAATAATTAACTGGTGTTCTATCAAATTTAGATGACATCATATTTAAAATTCATTTCTTGTTAGAAAGGCATTTACGATCACTATTCCAATCTAGTAAGTTGAGCGTTTTACGATGGCCTGTTGCTTAGAAACAAAATGCCGGAGTTGTATCCTGCATGTGTCAGATATAAGTAGGACTGAGAGCTACTCAATGGAAAAATTATGCTGAACAGAGCAACTAAACTTTTAATTTTTTTTGTCACCAAGAGAAAATGATAATATAAATAATGGCAGAATTATAAATATCCTAGCACCACAGTAATATCGACTATCCTAGTTTCCTAAAAAATTGTCATTTGGGTGTTTTTTAATTTAGGTTTAAATATTTTTACAAAATCTATTAAAATTCACAAGTAAACTTCACATTCAATTGTTTCTTTCCTGAATTGTAATTTTTTTCAATACACAAAAATGAATAAAACTTCACAGTTTTTATTTAATTTTTGTTAACTGAACAAATCAACAAAGATGGCAATTGTGACTATTTATGAACTACTTGCTATTAGTCAACTGCACTACTAATTAAACATTTTTCATCATTATTATCATACTATTTCAAAAAGGAAGGACGGGTTTTTATATAAAACATGCACATAAGTGATTTTTAGTTACAATATTGATACTGCTTCAGACAATTTGTTAAATAATACATCTATATTTATAATTAAACAGCTAATTTATTTATTTATACACAAGCATCAATCGTGTATCTATTATTAAATTAAGATGTAAATTAAAATGATGTTGGTTAAACTATAGTAATTAAATAAACAAAATTGTATGAAAGGGGATACTGCTTCCTTGATCTTAACCTGTAAGATATATTTTCAGCCTTTTTTCTATTATTTGGGATTTCAAGTTTTGCAATATATATATCTTTTTACTATAAATTTCAATAATTTTTACATTTACACTTTTTCAATATCATATCATTCCAATCCAATAAACTTAGATAAGTTTAATTAGCATTGCATTTTATTAAACTCTTTAAGTTCATAGCAATTTTAAAATTTATATAAAGTTTTGATATGACCTTACAAAATAGTTCCTGTTTAAGTTAATTGCAGCAATAAGTTTTATTTTGTATTTAAATCAACACATTTTGTAAAAATTATGTCTAAGAAGCGTATAATCTTATCGGAAAATGGATTTCAACATTCTTTCCAAGTTGGAATGGGGGATAGCTGTATCCTCCAGTTGCCATAAGGAATCCGGTTACCCTAAAATTTGTTTTGCCCTTTTTGGGAAGTACTGCAACTTGTTGGTTAAATTTGTATTAATATGTCCCTATATTTACCTGAGGCGTTTTAACAGACTAACCCTGTCTACTGTTTGTATGATGTTCGGTGAATGCAGCTAACGAAAACAAAAAAATGATTGAAATTATATTCCCTTTATATACTTTTTAGACAAGTAAATGTAACAATTTTTCTTCAATATGATTGATGCTACACGTGACACCATGGGATTTTATGATCATTTTCATGTATCTTATCAAAATAAAATATGCAAATAACATCTTTATAGAACATAACTATCCTTTTGGCATTAAACATTTTCCTAAATTGCATATTATAATTTTAAATTGAACAGAACAAGTACAAAGAAATTACAAACAAAAATAGATTGTAATTTGAATATCTGACTATATTATAATAGTTAATATTGATTTTAATTAAATAAATCAATGTAATAAATCAGAGCTAACTTGCCAAATGTAATGGTCGGATAAAAGAATACAAAACTTACATTTATACAAATAATATAACCATTTTTAGTAAGGTTAAAAAAATATTGTTGCCCTTACACAGCATTCGAATTCAGTTGCAGATATTAAGACCAGGAGATGGAAGAACTTTTGAGTGATCATTTATAAAGTTGGGCCACATCACTTCTTCTTCAACACGATGAAACACTCGCCAGCAACATTTACAAACTGTAACAGAAATGATACATGAACTTGGTATATATAACACATCACAGACAACGAACTTTAATGACAGAATTTCTATAATACCTACTAGTACTTGAACAGAATCCCACTGATTGATTAGTCATCACATTCATTTTGCAAATTCTAAATGAACGCTGCTAATCGTAACACTCTGCAAATAACAATCCTGTTCACCAATCAAAAGATCTTCCTGGCAGATTAATTTCACACTTCAAACATACAGGAGATATTAGTTTTACTATTTCTATCACTATTATATGAACTAAAACTTTGAAGTTCGATGTCTTGAGATCTGTTCTTTCACTTTGCACAGAAAATGTTCTTGGTGAAAACTAACTGACCTTTCTAAGGCACATATTTTAATATCTCTTTTTGTCATAGTAACAACTATGCGATTGTTAGGAAAGAATCCCAATCACATGACTTATAGTGTCAATCCCCATTTATACTTCCAGTAGTCACATCTACCTACGGCAGTTCAGAAGTGTTTCAACAGGTTCCATTCCCTACAAGAAAGTTCATCCCACCTATAGTTATTGACGGATCAATAATAAGGAACTTATTTTTCCGTCCATAAAAACGGTTTCATGCTATGACCCAGCAAGAAATTTGATCTATATTGCACAGCACCAGAAGCAAAGGAAGTGAAGTTGTTAAGAGAGTGCCACTTGTTGCTCTAACGATCCTATTAAGTTGAACATCAATTGCTTTAGTTTGTATGTTATTTAATCATACATGAGCAATGTATTTGGGTGGAGGTTATGTTGTTTGCGTCCAAATAAAATATTATAAGAAGTATATATTCCCTACATGTAGATCTAAATGAGCAACAAGTCTGGTAGCTGGACTGTCACTAATTTGAGATCTCCCAGCTATGGCAGCTACCACATGATTATAACACATTTTTGCAATAAAACTATGAAAACAGTTAATCAACTGTTAATATTTTAATTTTTCTGAGGAGCTCAATTATTTCTGAGCTCCTAAAATAATTATTGTTTTCTTATATAATTGACAGAAAATAAAAATATATCCTATATGAGATGTTATTACACAATTACATGTTGTGATATCGTATCATACACGGAAACGATCAATCAGCCATGACAGTTTGTAGTACTTTCATACTATAATAAGCAATTATCTATTAAAGTACAATTTTTATGACCGTTGACTCGGTCGTGTACTACTAACCTAAACCAATTATTGTAATGTTTGTAGAACGCACTTTACAATAACTATACTCTTCCTCGCTCCTCGCCTACCGCCGCTTCCAGACCTCGAGTCTACCATTATAAAAACTGAACGATACCAGTTCTATTACTTGTCTGTCATATTCATAACACAATCAAATTATCATTTGTTTTGTATGTTTTTGTTCTTTTTATTAAGAAAAAAAGCTAAAAAAATGGTGACGAGTGATTTTTTTCTACATAAAAAAATGGCGAGTGATTTTTTTCCCTATATAAATTGGGTTAAGAAATAAAATAGCTAATTTATATTGTATAGATGTTAGTGTATTCAAGGATTTTATTTTTTGTTAGAGATTTTCATCATTTAATGAGTTAAAAAAATAATAGAAGCATTAGAGTTCTTCAACAATATAAAAAAATCATCAACATATTACAAAATTATTAGTACAGATTAATACAACCTACCATTAAAACAACAAAGAATTAAAATTGTTATTAAACCCTGACAATAAAATGTAGTTAGTAAAACGTATTTCTAAGTAATTTTTTTTACTTAGAAACAAATAATCTTACAAAAGGTGATTTTTTTTTAAATCAGCATAAATTATTTGTTTTCACAAATTTCAGGTTGCACTCACAAAACAACAAATTGTGGAGGAATATTATGTTAGTTAAACTTCTTTAACAGAATGCTTTTTGATTAACAGAATATTTATATTTTAATTGATCGATACTCATGCTACAGTTAAAAACATTGTATTATTAGGGTCTTTATGTAGGCTCTACATTTTTTAATAAGAAATCAGCAACAACCATTAACCACAACAAATGCTGTAATTATATGACAAATTTAATTATTCTACATTTAATCTAATTGTAATTGGTTTGTTACACAATGCCGGTAAAATTGATATAAGAATTAAGTTAAGAATTTGACTTAATATCGGTAAGACAGTTAAGAATTTGAATAGTTTTTAAAGTACTAAAACTAAAAAATATTTTGGGCCTATTTGTATTTTGTACATTAGAGATAACTTTCAGAGATATTAACTTTACAACAGCAAGATTATTGATCTACAGTTTTTATTTAGTAACATGTACTAAAACTTAAAACAGCTCAAGTGTTTAAGGAATTGTAATTTAATTTTTAACGATCTGTAGTATAAACTGCATGAAGAGTGCTTGTGAAACTGAGGTATACACATTTATTTACTTCAATCAAAGTCTATACTGTTTTAATAATGCAAGATTATGAGGTGATTTAGTTCACCGAAGTTAACGTAAAGCTATAGATCCTTAGTTGCCCTGGCTATTGAGCTATTAATAAATAGCTCTTTCTGAAGAACAGTCAACATTAGTTAGTAACAATAACTACACTCGTTCATCTACACTCATCACAGTCATTCACCCATATCTTGACGATCGGCGTCCTTATAATGAATAACAAACAGTAAAAACAATTTAATAAGAATTATACCTACAACAAAAACAATTCTCTAAATCCAAGGGGATTTTTACAATGAGTTTGTGTTGGTAATAGGAGACAAAAACACTTATCATACCTTAGCTGTCTCCATATATCCAGTAAAAATTGTATAGGCAACCAAAATGTTAATTTTATTTAACTTGTGTTTATACTATTATCAAACTGGGAGTGCGGCAGGATTTTGTGCACATCGCACACACACATTGTGCACAGTAGGTTCACTCATACACACGCAGGAGATTAGGACCAACCCGACCCTCCAGAGACCGGCCGCACTTCCGCTCGTTTAGTCATTTAGTCGACCTTTCCAATTGATCAGTATTTTTTTTAACTTTGCCACTTTATCTCTAAATGGTTAATAAATATGAAATTTACTCAAAATTACAAGGAAAATGATACCAAACAATCTGTGATTTGCTGAAGTAAATCTTAAGTGAATTAGTTATAGCATTGAAAAATAATTAATGATTTATAAATTACTGTGAAAAATGTTGGTAAGATAAACTAAAGTAAATAATATATTGTTTGGTATCATTTTCTTGTAATTGTGAGTAGATTTCACAATTATTTAACCATTTCGATATAAAATGTCAAAATAAAAAAAACTACTTATTGATTGGAAAGGTCAACTAAGTGACTAATCGAGCGGAAGTGCGGCCGGTCCCTGGAGGGTCGGGTTGGTCCTAATCCCCTGCGTGTGTGTGAGTAAACCTACCTGGCATCCAGTCGCACTCCCAGTTTGATAATAGTATAGGCTTAACTGAAGCTAATTTTAGTCATATCCAATATTTTGTCTAGTTTAAATGAAGTTTGGCTAATGCCTTGAACGCATGACTAAATTGTCTTATTCAGAATGTACGACAGCCTCAAGACTTTTCTGAACCCAGAGTGAATGGTCTATGAACAGCGCTGTGCAACAGATTCTGTCCCCTACCATGCAGTAACCCTACACACAGTAACCTGATGATGCAGCGTTTCGGCCAGTATTCTCAATACTCTTTCTACGTGATGTAGAACAACACAACACAATACACATACAAGATTTGTGTTAGATCTGATATTTTGCTGTAAAATCAATTTAATTAACTTATTTTGATGTATTGTTATAAATATAATAAGAAAATAATTTTGTATTATGTACTTTATACATACCTCGCCAAACTTGTCTTATAATCATGTGCTAAAGGTTCTCAGTTCGATCCCAATCAGAGTCAATACATTTTGAGAAGGATCAGCTGATAATCACCGGCTGTTCATTTGTCATTGGGCTATTAATTAATGACACTTTCTGAGGAATAGTCGGCCTTAGTTTGTAACAATGACCACATTCGCTCATCTACACTCATCACATTCATTCGAAATCCATATTCGCCCATATCTTGACAATCGGCGTCATGAATAAATAAATAAAAAAATCAAAAATTTACATCACCAATGGGTAGAATCAGGTCTATATTTTATGAGAAAACACTTTTTATTCTGCGGAAATAACATTTTATAAAAAATCAAAAATTTTAAATTTTTGAACAAATTGTTTTTCAATTTTTCTCTGTTATTATACTTGATTTTTCCGCAAATTAAAAAAAATTGATATAGTTTTATGTGTTGAACACGAATTTGAAAACTATTTTGGTCTACTACAATTAATTCTCGAGATATCGCGGTAAACTACGTTCGCAGCAAATCACCTATGGTGATATACTCGTATGCACATCGGAGTTATGACTGACTATAGCCACCAAAAACAAATTCGCATATATTCTCACTGGAAGGACGGTTGGCCGGCAAAATAGTTTCGAATTCGATTTTTCAGTTCTTCCAAATACCCTGATATAACATCAGTCAAATCCGAAATTATATGTAGTGGAAGAGTTTGAATATCATCGAGGAAGTCGTTCAGTTTAGGAAAAGGTTTTGCTTGGAACTTAGAAGGCGGCGTTGCCAAAGCGGTATCTTTTCTATAAACCCCTTAATTGCATCATAAGTGTTCAAGAAGTTTTTATTGCCTTGAAGCTTCAGAATACTAAGTGTTTCAAGAAAGTCAGACAAATAACACAAGTAAAATATATTTTTATCATCCATACATTTTCTGTACAGATCTTCTTGTTTTGAAGTCATTAACAAAACTTCAACTTCTGACTTTAAATGAAATAATCTGGCAAGCATATTGCCTTTGGATAGCCATCGGATTTCTGTGTGAAACAGTAGGGTTTCCTGGTCACTATTCAGTTCTCGACATAGTGCCTGAAAGAGCCTAGTGTTTAATGTGCTGGATTTGATGTGGTTAACTAGTTTAATTGCTAAGTTTAATGTGACGTTGAGAAGTTCAGGTTAAGTCTGACAAGCCAAAGCTTGTTTGTGAATAATGCAGTGAGGACAAATTATCTAAGTGAGTTGAGTTTTTTTGCCAATTTTAAAAATTCAGATCGACACCCTGTCATGGCTTGGGCTCCATAAGTACATATTCCAATAACTCCCATGGAAGTTCATTGATTACTGAAAAATTGTCAAGAGCAGAAAATATGTCAACTGCTTTAGTTGTTGTTTCAAGAGATTTCGAAAACAATATTTCCTCCAGCAACCGTTTTCCATCAATGAATCGATAGTAAAACAATAATTGTGCATGCTTTGAAATATCAGTGGTTTCATCACACTGCAAAGAAAGATAACTGATAACATTTTAATTTTTGCATTAGTTGATTTTTTTTAAATCCAGAGCCATGTCATCAGTTCTACATTCACTGTATCGTTTGAGTGAAAAATCTTTTCTACTTTCTTACAACTGTCTTCATTAAGTACAGTACTACAAGCAGTAAGTAACCGAGGTTTAATTAGTGACTCACCAATAGTATGTGGTTTCTTGTCTTTAATTATTAAATGTGCTATTTTGTATGTGTTGGTTTTAAAAGTGCTCACGCCTCCCCTGAAATTCTCTCAACCCCCCCCACAGAGGGATGCGACCCCAAGTTGAGTATCGCTAATATGGAGTATGATACATACATGGTATGTAACTAAAAAGGTGTCTTTGCTATTTATTTTTTTAAATCTACACCTAATTTAGGCAGAAAATGATTTGAGGGATAAAGTTTTTATCGAATTCCACTTAATTCAATGTCTGTTTTTTTTCAAAATAATTGATTTTACTCAAGAACGCACACTGAAATTATGCACATTTTTTACATTAACAGTATTTAATAATATAAAAATAGCCACTGAGTTATCTTTGGTCATTTAAAAATGGATTTGATTTAAAAATGTTAAAATCAAAATATCTTGTTCATCAATTTTATACACGGATAATTTTTGGCTAATTTTGTTCATTGGCTTGGTTTTTATTGCAAGCTTCCACTTATTATTTGTGGAGTTATGGTAGAAAATGTATTTTACTCCATTCTCTGGATGGTGTTCTGCAAACAAACTATAAAAAAACGTTAACCCTCGAGCCAGCAGTTTTTTTTGCCTAACCGGCAGCGATTTTTAGTCGATTTCCAGACTATTTTCTTAAATTAAAAAATAATAATTATACAGTGTAAACCTCAGTGTTTGGTATCATTGTGATCACAAAAGAATAGGCTATTTTATAATATACATAAAATTTATCAAAACAACTCTATATTTTTTTCCCGGTAATTTGAATTTTAAAATACCGTAACTAAAATGAGTGGAGGTATATCCTACAATGATGCAATAAAAAAAAAAATTTAAGATAGCCAAGATATTCTAAATTTTATGTAGTTTTAGGAAATATACACATGATGGATGATACCTCATAAATAAATATTCTTTACTCCAAAAACTGCATACACTAAACAACAATGAAAATTTGTTACTATTAAAACAGTTGTAATAAAAAAAATTACTATAAATGTTGTATGAACACTACAGAGTTTTAACATACACTAAATTTTAGATAAAAACATGCTCTACATAGTAAATACTTTTTTTGTATGTGTATCTTGGTGTCCATAGGTGTGAGCTTATAATGAATAGTTATAAATAAATAAGAACCTAACATAACCCTTGAATTGAACTATTTTGATAGCCCCCACTTAGGTTTCATTATAAATATCTCATAACTATGTACTAATAACTAACTATGATATTTATTACAACATATAAACACCATACCATCAAATTCACAAACGGAAAAACGCTGCATCTCTGTTTACAAACAGCGAATATGATCATCGTATTCAATCATATATTACTCCTACAACAGTGTTGTATACCACTGCAATCTACGACTAATGTAGCATCTAGTGCCATTGGAATTATTCACGTAGCGTAAAAACTATAAAAACTTCTTTTGATGTGAAATTGATGAACCTAACAGTTTAGAAGATAGCATATTTTGATTTAAAAATGTAAACGACCACGAGTTTTCAATATGTCATGAAATATAAATGATGTAACTTGCATTAGGCCTGTACTCTTCTGCTGGAGGGTAACCGTGGTGAGAGAAGTTTTTTCTTGAAGACTACCATACAAAACGATTATTATAATAAAATGTAAAAATCCCAACTTTTTCAACAAAAATATGTATAATTTAAATAGGTAATTTGTGTTAATATTAAACACTGCTTGTTCATTTTACATAAGTTTTGAGAATACTTTTTCTTACTTCTTTTGATATTTTTTACTTTGAGTTTACTTATTTTGGAACTAAAAACTTTTCTCTCGGATAACAATAGTTATATAGGGTCTGAGATAGGAAGACGCTCTAGTAACGCTCAGCATGATTCTAGAGCGGCAGCCCTTAACCCTCCAAGTGATATCGGCTCGGTCCGAGCCGTTAATGACCCCCTCTGAATCGATAACGGCTCGCTCCGAGCCGATCGCGAAAAGCGCCGCAAACAAATAACTAAAATCGGAAATCAGTTATATTTTATACTAAAATGTTCAGAAAGAGTTCCTCTTTATGATACTCTAAGTCAAACGTTTTTCAAATACGCGGGAAAAGTAGTATTGATTATTTACGATCAGCTGGTTCCCGCGCTCAGTCATTCGTGTTCTGTGACAAAGCGTAGTATATCAGTGTTGTTTATTATTCCGTTTGAAGGTTATATTAGTGCGTTTAGTTGTTTTATTTAGTTTGTATGTTTGTAAATATTGTTATTATTTGTAAATATGAGTCAACTAAGCCGTTTGAACCACTTCTGGAGACCTAAAGGAACTAAAAAGAGAAAGACACCTGCTGTAGCGGAGTCAGATTCGGAATAAGGGATATTTATCCTCGTTATTCCATGTAAATATGTAAATATAGTTATAATTTGCTGCAAACAGTATTTTATTCAGTTTTTAGAAACATTTACAAGTCAAAATAAAGTTTTACAGTCCTATATAAATATTATAATGGAACTTTATAATAACAAATACACTTTTCTGAAATTTCTGCTTTTTTATGCTAGTACAAAAACATTTTCTATATGACTTTCTTGTATACTACAACAGATAAACTGTGAGTGTTATATATTTTTGTGTTTAGAACTAAATTGTGTAACTTTTGTATATAATGGATTTCAAAAGTGTTTCCATAACAACTATAATAAATAGACTCAAAAACAAAAAAATATTTTTGAGAAAATTTTTTTTCAAGGTCATCCAAAGTTTTTCAAGATGAGAAAATGTTTGGTAAGTTTTTCTTTTTCATAACCGTTTAGTACATATTATTTAGAACATTTTGATATGTAATATGTCATATTACAGGTATATTTAACATTTTTTATGAATTTTATAAAAAAACACTGAGCGATGCCTAAAACAGGCCTATCACTACAGAGTAAAATGCATATCACTTGGAGGGTTAAAGGGATAAAATCAATAACCGAGTACTGTAGTCTTTCTATATCTGGTATAGTCTAGTATCACAACTGGTCATCACAGATGTGTGAGCCATTAAATGATTAAGAATTAAATAACGATGTGATATGACTTTTCCTTAGACAATTTTCATTTCAGAATCAATCATTATCTAAGATAAACACTCTACTAATTAGTAAAATTAAATTAAAAGATTTTAGTACTGGAATAACTTATTGCCACATTATTTCTGAAATAAAATAAACTGTAACCAGAACACTATAACCTAATAACAAGTTTTGCTTACAACTAGTTTTTTAGTTTAATTTTGAAGAGTAATTAAAACCCTTCCATGTATCAGTTACTGTAGAATTGTTGCTTTGAGATCAGTGTTTCAATACAAACAATGTTAAGGTTTGTGCATCCCTTTAGTTGTCAGGTTAGATTTCTAATGAAGTCAAAACTCAATTTTAATAGAAAAACAATTATATACCTTATGTAAATTCTGAAATTTAAGTCTATGTATTGTATTAAATTATGTGAAATGGCATTTGAGATGGAGATTTGAGTGATGTAATTGTTTCTATAGTATGGAATGTAAAAATAACACGTAGCAGGTTGCCAATAAATGATAATATAATCAATAATTTCATGTATAAAGCATGTTGAATCAGACCAAATATATAGCGTAGTTGTTATGCACAGGGTAAAAACACAAACTGCATTGTTAAAAAAAAAACCATAACTTGTGAAATATTAATTTCTTTGAATATAACTAAATGGTCTTTTGGTAATTGTATAGGATTACTCAGTCAATCTCAAATCTATTAATACTTCGACAATACATTTTTGGGATGCTAAATAGCAACTAATATTTAGTAAAAATTAGGTGTCGGAAACATAGAGTTAGTATCATTAGTATATACCGATGCTGCCCATATACACCGCGCTGCGGCAGTTATGGTTAAGTTAGCATAGCCTATTAGAATATATTTTTACAAATTATACTGACTGAAAAATGGTTTATGACAGTGAAAATACGTTAATACATTCTAAAATATAATAATCTAACCTTACTATAACTGCAGTGACGCGATGTCTCAGAAATTTCAGTGATAGCGTGTGGACATTAAACCTTCTTAGACATCTAATTTTTACTAAATATTGATATTTAGCATCCAAAAAATGTATTATCACAGTATGAAGATTTGAGGTTGACTAAGTAATAGTAGAAAATTAACAACACTAGATCTGTCATGTGATTGCGGGGGTCTATCCAAACAATGGATCAAATAGTTACAGAGTTTCCCCTGTGATCTTTTATGGAGGGATTAGCCAGCACAAACAGAATCGATGATGCAGGTCTTAACTTAAATGGCTCAATGGATTGGATTTAGCTTTTGTGACAGGAGATCACTTTGCACTTTATTCAGTCAATAATATCATGGCTTTTTGATCTTTATCCAAATTACATATCGCAGATTTTTAAAATTAACAAATGGTAGCTGACAACAGACCATATGATATAAATAAAGTGTTGTTTACCTTTCTATTTTATGACTCATGTAGGAGGAAAAAGAAGAAAAAGCTGATTTATTTGCAAAACGTCAAAAGAGGCTCCCTACTGTCTAACATTCCATTAGTGTTTTTAAACATTTTTTTGACCTAAATATATAAAATAGTCGATAAGTAATAGTTACTATTGTTTTAATTTTGTGAAACTAAAAAAACGTTATTTAAAGTAGGCTTTAGAAACATTAATTTTAAAGAATATTTTACTTTTGATCAAGTTATACAGCAAATGAAATAATGCAATAATTTGAAAAAGGTTCAAGAAAATCTTATTTTTGAGTCTATGTACAGAAACAAAAGTCTGTTTTGAAAAACAAATCATCTAATACTGTGAGGATTTTTGTACTGGGATTAAATTATAAACTATACAGAATAATTATAAATTATACTAACCTTGAAAAAATATACAGACATTTTGTATTAGGTAAATAACATTTTTCTCCATTAAAAATACAATTTTTTATCAGCATGATACTATAAGCATGGGCCTCTTGCTAGTCTAGTGGTTAGCACGCCTGCTTCATATGCAAGGAGTCACAGGTTCTAATCCCAGGAGGTCCACTTAGAAATTTGCTTAATGGGTTTGGACCGTTGTCCCTTAACAACGTATGTACACACAGTAAAAATGCCTCTGGCGTAGACAGAATAAAAAGAATAAGTATTATTTTATGTTAGAATATAGTTTTATAGATAAAATGAAACAAAAAATATTAATTTCTACCAATAAATAACGAAGTTGTTGGTTTTTCCAAATAGCCGAAAAATGTTACTATGGGCCTGGGTTTCCTCGCACTACTAGATAGGCTAGTGCCGAAGCTAGGACTTTTTGCACGCATACAACAGTTCATATTATAAAAACATCAATATTAGGCAAATTGAATAATTTATATTTAAATAATCGATTCAAAATTGTAGACCCTAATCGTATTGCAGCCCTCACATATACCTTGTCTGCAATTATCATACTACTGTTGCTAAAGATAAACTTAATTGTGAACAACAAATATTAACATGTTTGCTCCCATATTTGTATAATTGTCACTAATTAAGGTTGTTAGACATAGTAGGGTTTCATAACCAAGCCCTTTTGTCTAATTATAATTAAATATTCTTTAATAAGTCATCTGTGCAATAACATTTGTAAATGTAAAATGGTGTATACCGTAGGCTATATGTACAAATAAATAAATGAATAAAAGCCCAATGACATAGACTGAGTTATGAATATAGGCCTACTAATTTTAATAGGTCTATTATTTCAAATCCAAAAAATGTAAATAGATCTAAGTTTAAACTAAACTCAACATTTTGTTGATCAGTTGTTAAACTCTGATCTCATAGAACTTAAAAAAAAAAAAAAACACCTTTACAAGTCAGTGGCAAAACTTCAGTGGCGCTCAATTTCATAAAAGATAGGTCTTGTTCATTGTTATGAAATATTACATGGAAATTGCAAAATTAAATTGTTTTTGACGTTGCTAAGCTATGTTTCAAATGACTATATTTACCTACTTTGAGAGATCGATGCAGTAAAGAACAGTTTTAGGCTGAATCTTCAACATTCGAAGGAAGCCAAAATGCCATGTTTGTGCATGCAGACGCTAACATCATATATTTGGGGTTGAACTGTACACACTGCACTGGAGCTGGATGATCAGCATTCAAAACACAAACTTTATATCCTGTATCTGCATTCCAAACATGGACTCGACCATCTGTAGATCCACTGAATATAAACTGAGAATCTGGGCTAAAAGAGGCTTCTATTGGTATACCTTTATTATTTAAATGTCCAGTAAATGACTGTAGAGGTGTTCCATGAAATGCATCAATGAGTCGTATGATTGAGCCGTTTGTAGAGATTAAAATTGTTTTGCCATCTCTACTAAATTTTAGTCCTGTCCAATCGCACTCTCTTTCCTGTGAAACTTTGAATGTAACAAATGGACCCTTATCAAATGATCGTAAATCATACAACTTAATTGATTCAGAGTTGACCCCAGCAGCAAAAATTAATCCCTCTGGATCATATGCTGCAATAGGTCTACCTGATACATGCATTAAACCTTGACAATTAGGAGACCTAAGATCCCACAGCCTTAGAGTTTTGTCAAGTGAACCTGATAAAAAAGAGTCTTCTACTGGTGATATACAGAGTGACACTACCTTTTTAGTGTGTCCAGGAAAATAACGAATGTATTTGTTATCATGTAGAGACAAGTACCTAATTGTGTCATCAACCTTTGTTGAGCTATGAATAGCTGTATTTTTAGCATGTGTAAAATGGATTAAATCAACACCATACTTCTTGCTATTCACTGTCTTCATAAGTGTTCCCTTTTCACAGTCGTAGATAACAATTTGGTCGTCTTCACTGCAAGATATCAACGTATCGCCACTTTGAGAAAAGTCAATACTGTTGATTTTATCAGTGTTTTCACGGAAAACTTTAGCCACTTTAAAACTGCGAACTACCTGGTCTACCAACTTCATCATGAATTGTAATTAAGCCTGACTACTTAAAACAGACTCTTAGTAAAATATTTGTCACAAATTTGAGGACTTTATGAATCTATAGAACACACTAACATAGTGTGCCTGAAACAAAACACCTCAATATAGATGCTAACAAACAACTAATGGCTACGTCCATGAACAACCGTACCGTACGAACAAACAAGCTTCAGGTTCAGGCTCTAGGTTTTGGTTGTGTTCTGTTCTCTCTCTTGTCTATCTCCATCTCTCTCATTCTCACGCTCTAAATGAACATAGAGTACTACTATTGTTGTAAATCACAATAGGTGCACTTTACTACATTAAATATTTAATTAAAACTACGCTAAAAATCTGTGACATTTTGTATACATACAAATAAAATGGTTTTTGCATAATACAAAATATGTTACATGTGATTTAGAATATTATTATTTGAAAATAGTTTTTTACAGTCTATCTACGCCTGTGAAAATATTTACTTGGGGTATGCAAACGTTATTAAGGGACAACGGACCAAACCCATTATAATATTTAATATACAGAATTTATAAATATTTTCTTAACCAGCACATAAGGTGTTGATAGAAAAACAAATCAAATTAGAAGCTTATTCCCTAATAAATTTACATAAACAATAAGTAAAGTACAATATTATGTACAATTGATCAAAATACATGCATATACAAATTGCCAGAAAATCATATTAATAACGAACACAATTTAAAAAAAGTAATAACATTCATCTGACCAAATTACTATATGAACATGATATTTCTATAAATACTGAAGGAAATGAGCCTACATGGGCAGATAGCCTGTGCGTAGGCTCACAGTTGTTATCTAGTATGTATATAATACTTAAATATCATAATATAATGGATCTTACAATGACTGGAAACAGATGATAAGAAGTGGATGTTGTAATGAAAGGGTTAGCTAATGGCGGAGAGGTGAGGTCAAGGTCGTAAATGACCTGTCATGATAATTCAGTCTCAAAGTAGTCAAGTTATATAGCCAATCTGTTATGATATTTTTAAAATGAAAAAATTAAAATTAATTTATTTAGTTACAAATATTAAAAATAAATAAATTACATTGGTTACGTCTATTAAAGATTAAAACATTGGTTTTAAATCTTTTTAAAAATGGAATAAAATGTAACTACAGTATCAATAAACTTAAAATCAATAAAAAAATTTTAACATCAAGAAAATTAAAACTACTAGGATCAACCAGCTAAAAACTTCTGGACGATGTAGTAGTTTCTATTTGGCAAAATACCTATAATTTTTGTTCTACGAGTACATGAATCATAGTTTGTTTCCAGCTTAAGGTCCTTCGGAAGTTTGTTCCATCATAGACCTTTTATTATAGAATGGTATAGTAGAAGGTCTATGGTTGTATTGTGCTGTTCCGTTGTAAAGCAGCTTTTTTCTTTTCTTTATTTTTATTTAAAGAGGAAGAGTGACAATGCATTTACAAGTTGTTGCTATTTGTCGATTGAAAACGTGATTTGTGTTGAATTGAAAAAAGTGAAATTTTGTTTAACATAATGAAGGAAACGTTAACAATTTGAAAGAATTAAAAACGTTTTGAAAAAATGATTTCGATATAGTGCGTAGTATTATCGCACTATTGGATTTGTTGGATTACAATCCAACTCAAACGAACAGCTTTTTTTGAGTCTAAACAAATAAAGTGCCCGTTGGCTCTCACTTCTTCACACTGATACACTATGTGTGGATAGAGCAAACCATAATATGCAGTAAGCAGAAGCTCTGTGTTTACCGTCTTAGCAAGACTGCGTAAAATGAAAATGTATATTCTTACTCGGTGGAACACATTTTCAATATGGATGTGCTAATTGTAATCAAATCAATGGAGTAAGCTGTTTGACTCCAAGGATTCTTATTTCTCCAATTATGTTCTACTGGGACTGGACAACGCAAATGTTTATTGATTATATAATAGAATATAATTTATTTCGTTCATTTTTTACAAATACAAAATAAGAATACAAATGGGAAATTCTGTCATCGATTTCATGTATATGATGACAGCGCAGGTTAAACAAATACTCAAACTTTCACTTGACAGTCTATAACAACAAGTTCAAAGTAACGGTCCACTGCAGCGCGTCAACAAAGGCTATTGCTTATCATAGAAATAACAGCAAATACGCACGTGCACTCACACACACAGGTATGCTTATTAGTAATAATTGGTGTTCATCTCAAATTTGAGTGACTTATCATTAACACCTTACACATAATTTATACATAAACATAATTAAAATAGAAATAATACAATACTAATATATACATACTATAGTACAGTGAATATATTATATGAAGAGTATCTAATATGAATAGTGCACATATATACACATACATTATATGTTTCTTAATAAAGTATGATAATAACAAATGGGCGGCTGATGTACATTTACTTTGCAAAATACGTTCCTAAGGGAACATACAAAAGGATACTAAACTATGGGTTTTCACAGCATATAAAATAATAATCAAGAGGAACTTAGGCTATTAATTATTTAAATATGCTATACTATTTGTAATATTTGAAAAAGTCAATTAAGTGATTTCTTTGTAAAAGAAATTTTCTTACATTAAACTGAAAGTTTTTAAAATTATTACTATGCTTAACACCGTATGGTAGCAAGTTAAATATTTTGGGTCCTAAAAAGAGGAATGATTTTCTAAAAACTGCTTTTCTAACCTTAGGTCGGATAAATAATCCCTGATAAGAAGCTCTGGTTTTAAAGCTGAATTGGTTTGTAGTATCATTTACGCTTTTAATATAAAATAATCTTAACACTTTAAAATATAAAAAGATGTATAAGGGCTAGGATTTTTAGTGCCTGAAAAAGTGGAAATGAAGGTTCTCGCTTATATTTAAACAATATAATTCTAATATAATACTTCTGAGTTTTCTCTAAAGGGTCAATTAAATTATTAGCTGCTCCTCCCCATAGTTGGATGCCATATGTTAATCTAGACTGAATTAGTGCTATATATTTATTTATTTATTTATTCAAACGGACATCTCCATTTTTACATTAAATGAAACATAAGTTTGACAATTGTCTCAAAGTAAGACTTACAGCTAAGATTGCCATGCAAAGAGGCAATTGCATGGTACGTGTATGGGTGGGCGGGTTGGTCAACACCATTATACATTTATATGGGTGGGTCAAACCACTGTACGTGTATGGGTGAGCGGGTGGGTCAAACCACTGTAAGTGTATTTCAACACCACTGTACATGTATGCATGCTATATATTTAATTGCATCACATTGAGGAAGACTCATTACTGTAATACTGGTCTTTTAGTTTAAAAGTTCAAAATAAAAGAAATGTTGAAAATGAGGCAATACGCTTTTATTTGAACCAAAACTTAAACGTAAATCTCAATGGTTATAACGCATAATAACAATAAATAGTACAAGCGTAATTTACATAGACCAATAATTATATAAATAGAACAGGTCAATGCAATAATATGAAACAAGTACATGCAAAATACTACAAAGTGCAAAACAAACAGATCTTTTTTACTCTTGCCACGCTATCATGAAAGAAGTCCACATGTTTGGCAACATTGTTACCAGCTCTTTGGAGTCGGGCCATCGTGCTGTTGACTGCGTAGCTAGTTCAATGCTGTTGCCTTATGAACAGGTCATCAGACCTGGTACTCGTCGGGACCCTGTACAAGATCAAACGAAGTATGTTTGGGCAGTCGACTTTTCCATTTATGATATTATGTAGCAACACCATGTCAACAGAGAGTCTACGCTGCTCAAGTGGTTGGAGTCCAAGGTCAATAGATAACGTTTCAACTGGAACTTGAAAGTATGGATAACCCTCCTTAAAGCCAACCATGCTAATAAATCTTCGTTGGGCTCTCTCCAGCTATGTACAATATACGCATAATATGCTCACTAACTAGATTCCTAAGAAAATAAAATTGTCTAATATTTTTCTCAATTGCATATGTAATTGATTTATGTGAAACCTCCAGGACAGGTTCTCTTCTACAATTATACCCAAATATTTAATGTGTTTGGTAAATAGGCGGACAGTTACATTGATCAAAGTTTAAACAATTTTTATAGTGGAACTTTCAGGTATCGTCAAAAGAAAACTGTCTAAGATCAAAATTAATAAATTTAGTTTTTTCAGCGTTAACGACCATTTTATTATTTTCACACCATAATCTTAGACTATAGAGATCTTTGTTCAAGTTTGCCCAAACGTTCAACCAGTTATTCTCAGAACACTGAAGGCAAATGTCATCGGCAAAGGTGAGGGATTTTGCTTCAAAAAGTAATTTTAATAAATCATTTATAAAAACTAAAAATAACGTAGCCGACAAGACTGACCCTTGGGTTCAGACCTAACCTAACCTTTTAAAATTGGTCTTAGTTCACTCAAACAATTTTCAATTTTTACTTGTTAAGTTCTTCCTTTCAGAAAGCTCTCGAACCAACTCAAAGCTGGCCTCCTTATTCCTGCACAGTTGTCTTTCCAGCAAAATATCGTGATCTACTACGTCAAACGCTTTGGCGAAGTCTATAAATACTCCTGTTGTTTTCTTATCATTATTAATGTTACTATATACTATACATATAAAATAATCCAATGCCATTTCTGTGCCTTTATTTTTGGTAAAACCAAACTGATTTAATGATAGAAAATGTGTTCTATCAAGAAAGTTTTCTAATCTATTTCTCATACATCACTCAAATATCTTAGAGAGTACAGACAAGAGAGCAATTGGTCTGTAGTTCTGCAATAGGCTTCTGTTCCCTTTTTTAAAAATGGGAACAACAGTTGTTTCTTTTAATTTTGAAGGAAAGCTGCCCCCAGAGAAACTCAGATTAACAATAATAGCTAAAATATGTGAGTTTTCTGGTTCAATATGCTTAATTAATGAGACTGTAAAACCCATCGTTTCCGGTAGATTTTTTATTTCTTAAATTTTAAATAATGAATGATATTTATAAGGCAGTGACTGGGCTCAAAAACATGGAAAGTGGCTGCAGTTGACAATGGTCAAGAGCAGTTGCATTGAAACCAGCTGTTTTTGTAACGAGTTTACGAGGTTCAGAAACAAAATAATCATTAAAAAATTTCGCTATACTCTGGGGATCTTCTTCTTGTCCTCCATCATCCACCTGTAACTTAATTATTGATTACCGACAGTTAAATTATTAATAATTATCCATTGATCACTAGAACTTCTGGCATGTTTTTCAAATAATTTATCATAATAAATTTTCTTTGCATTTGTTATATCTACACTAAGACTATCCTTAAGCTTAGTAAAACTATTAATCAATCTAATATCATAAGGTCTGCTTTTAAGAACTTTAAACGTTTTGTTCCTGTCGTTTTCTTTCTTAGAATGTAGTTATTTATCCATGGACTTTTAATTTTAGCAGTTTGCATCTTTTTATTTATAGTTTTAATTTCTGTGTTGCTATTGATAGATTCATTAAAAATTTTATAAAAACAATCTATAGCATTATCAACTGTAACTGATTGGTGTATACTACCTCAATCAGAAACTTTGAGATATTTTTTAACTCCTTCAAAATTGATACGCTTAAAATTCTTAACTTCATTTGGCTGTGCAGACGGAGTTAGGTTATTTATTACTAAGGCTATTAAACTGTGATCGGTTAATTCTATATGAAAAATGTCTGTTTTAAAAGAATTTAAATTGTTGTACCTTGCAAAAATATGGTCAATACAACTTTGTGAATCTTTTGTGATTCTTGTTGGTTTGTCAATTAGTGAATAAATTCCTGATTGTAAAACAGTGATAAATAATTATCAGACTCTATGGTATAACAGATTTTATCAACATTCAGACACTTTCAATTTATCTACATCAGAAAGTAGCTCGATTTTTTTACATTTTTCCCCATTTTGTTTTCTAAAAAGATGTTGCCATCTGCACACCAAACATACTGATAGTCTTTGGATTTTGCTACTTCCTTGGTTTTAGATAGTAACCTTTCATTTTCCGGACACAGATGTTCGTTGATGAACACTTTCGCGGAGCTGCTCAAGTTGGAATTCACCATGTTGGCCGAGAGTGGTCGCACTTCCTTGTAACTCGAGATCCAGGCATTCCTTTCCTCGTAGGTCGAGAATCGTACTTTTATGGGCGAGGTTCTCTTCTTATTGTATGAGGGGACACAATGAGCAGCTACCAACATCTCTGATTTTAACTCCACTCTAATCGTACTGGTCACATCTTTTAGAATCAGATTTATATCCTCGTTCTTGGTCTCAGGGATACCGTCAATCTCGATGTTCTGCTTTCGAGAGTGTTGCTCGACGTTACGAAGTCGCACTTCCAAATGGTTTACAGTGCCGCGAAGTTCAGCATTCTCCTTCATAAGTTTAAGTTGATCTTCCTGAGACATTTTTAGCTCCTTCATCACACTATCTAACAGCTTGTTATTCTTGTCTACACCACCTGAAAGGAACTGAAGAGAGGCACGTATATCAGCATTTTCAGCAGAATGTTTTTTTAAATTCATGTAGCATTTCTGCCTTAAAAGATTCGATCATGTTTGCCAGAAGTTCATTGGTCATTGTAGCTGTTAATCCCTTGTTATTGGCGACAAAAGGTTTATCGGGTCTGCATGCTTCACAGCACCAATCCTTTTTTGAAGCTCTAATGTGGAGGCTTGGTTGTGCACAGTTCAAATGAAATGTATTACCACAGTTACCCGCACAATTCACATGATTCGATTCATCATTGCAACCCCTGCCACACACACCACAGTTAACCGGCATTTTAATTTAATAAAAATTACTTAGTTAAACAATTTAATGCAAGTTCAAGCACAAGGCTACACGTATACACGCACTTTAACCTTGAGCGCTGGAGCTCTAGAGATAAGGTCCACACAGTACAAGTGACTGATACTGACTAGTGTAGAAAAAAATCACACAAGTGGCTGCATTTAAACGTGTTGAAGTAAATAAATGGATCCAAAGAATTGGCACAAACTTTCCCCCATATTAAACACTAAAAAAACTTTGAAAATTACCAGTTTGATTCCCAAATATGTTTTTGTCATATCTAAAAAACTTGCTTCGCTCGTTGGGAGCTTCGCCCCAAACCCCCTTGTGGTTTAAGCATCAATAGCTAGTCAGGTCACGGGTTCTTTCCAATATGATAACGGGTGGCTACCAAAGATGATTATCAGGAGCTTTCCAAGTTGATCACAGGCTACACAAGATTATTACGGGTGGTTATCAAAGTAAATCACGGAGAACTATAAAAGATCATCATGGGGGATACCTAAGTGGTTGACGGCCGGTTAACCTAATCGATGATGGGTGCTACTCAATATGATTACGGATGATTAACCAAGTTGATCACAGGGAGTTCCCAACATGATCACGGGAGCTACGCAAGTTGGTCATGGGAAACGTTGATCACAGAGCCTAACCAAGGTCATAACCGGGGGTTGCGTAAGTCGATGGCTGTGTGCCACCGAAGTTGATCACAGGGGCTTGTAAACGGATAGGTCAACGTAAATAGTGTACAAGGTTTTAGTGTCCAGCACATTTTAATCACGCTGAAATAGGTGGTTACAGGGCCGGATTTAGTATTTTGGCGCCCCTAGGCCCAATAATGTTTTCCGCCCCATAATCTGGTTAAAGTTACTTTCCTAAAAGCCTTTACCAAAAAAATATATCAGCCCTATTTGTTAATTGCTTAAACACCACTCCACGATGTCATTTTATCATTGCAAGTTTTTTGAGGAATTAACTTGGTTCTGGGTTTAATAAAATACCCTTAACGTATTAACTAAAGATTGGTTGATAACTTTGGTTTTGTTCAAATTAGTCTTGGGGGGGGGGGACTGTAATAGACGAGGGGGCTACCTAAGTTGATCACGGGTGATTACCCCCAAGTTGATCACAGGGGGCTCCCAACATGATCACTGGAGTGTCCACCCAAGATGATCATAAGTGGTTAGCTGGTCAACAGAGTGGTAAATGTAAATAGTGTACAAGGTTTTTAAGTTTCCAACTTGTTTTAATCATGCTTAAAAGGGAGGATATATTCACAAATATAAATTTTTTTACAAAAAGCTCAACTTAACCAACTTTTTGTGAGGAATCTGTTGTATATACAACATAGAAGTATTTAACATTCTTGTAGTAAACGTTATCGTGAATTAAACAACGTCATTTGATGTCTTCTAAACGAAATATTGCAACTACAGAAAAACAAGTACCTCAATAGTACACGAAAGACAGTATTTTCATATGAATATTTTGAAGTTTTTGTTTGTTTTTAAAGGTGAAATATCAAATATAAAAACACTTAAATAGTCTACAATATTTATACTTTCCAACTTATTTTATTCATACTTAAATGGGAGGAACTTTTCTACAAAATTACTTTTTGACAAATCTCAACTTTACCGACTTTTTGTAAGGAAACGGTAGAATATACCACAAAACGTATATTAAACTTTTTGTGCACAATTTTACTGTCAATAAAATTATTTCATTTTATGTTGTATGAAGCTGTAAATATTACAGCTTCAGTAAAACAAAAACCTCAGTTGTGCAAACAGGTAAGTGCTTTCTCGTCAGCCATTTTGAATTTTTTATAGGTTATGTAATTGCCAAATAAAATTTTATATCAATATTGCTAACATAAAAATGAAGCTAAATATTATGTAGGGGTTTAAGTTTATGGGTTTTTCAATCATATTTCAAATGGGAGGAACTATTTTAAAAAATCACATGTTTTCGACAATACTCAAATTTACCAACTTTTTGTGAAGAAACTGTAGTATATACCATACAAATGTATATGGATTTTTTTGTACAGAATTTTATTGTTAATTTGAACATTTCGTTTGATTCTATCTAAAGTAAATATAACAGCGTCAGTAAAATAAAAACTTCAACCATGAAAACATGTCAGCAGTTTCTCGTCAGCCACTTCGAATTTTTTCTGGGTTATAAAAAGTTCAAAATCTAAGCGTATAGCATTTTTATTTACAGAAAAGTGAAGGTAAATAGTGTGTAAGGATATAAGTTTCTAGCTAATTTTAATCATGCTTAAATAGGAGCAACTCTTCCTAACAAATCATACGTTTTCGACAAAACTCAACGTTACTGACTTTTTGTGATGATACTATAGTTTTTACCATAAAAAAAGTAATCACACTTTTTGTACATAATTTTATTTTAAATCTGAATATTTCGTTAGATTATATCTAAATTAAATATTACAGTGTCAGTATAACAAAAACCTCAACTCTGCAAAAAGATCAGCAATTTCACGTCAGCCATTTTGATTTTTGTCTAGATTATGAAAAGTGAAAAATCAAATTTCAAAGCAGTTTTGGTAACACAGTAGTAAATTAAAACAGTGTGTACGGCTTTAGGTTCTTAAATTATTGTAATACAGCAATAAAATACGAGAAACCTAACAAATATAGAATTTTTTGAACGAAAAGTGAAATTTGATGATATTTTGCGTTGTTAATATAAAAATACGAAGAAAATTACTTCTTAACAAAATTGTAGGAAATTTAATTACAAATCACAGGAGCTAAGCAAGTTGGTCATGGAAACCTGCCCAAGTTGATCACAGGGGCTAACTAAGGTCAATACGGAGAGTAGTCCAAGTTGATGACGGGATGCTACGAAAGTTGATCAAAGAAGCAGGTAAACGGAGAGGTCAAGGTAAATAGTGGGCAAGTATTTTTAAGTATCCAACTTGTTGTAATCATGCTGAAATGGGTGGATACATTCCAAAAATTTACATGTTTTTGATAAAATACTCAACTTTACCGACTTTTTCTGAGGAAAGTGTAATTTATACAGCATAGAGGTATATGACCATTTACAATATTATAACGGGTGTCTACAAAAGATGATCACCAGGGGCTTTCCGATTTGATTACAGGCTACCAAGTTGACCAAGAGTGGTTACTAAAGTGGGATTACAAGGTAATCCAAAATCATCACGGGGGGCCTAAGTGGTTGACAGTCGACTACCCTAGTTGATCATGGTGACTAACTAAGTTGATCACGGGGGCTACCCAAGATGATAACGGGTGATTATCCAAGTTAATCACAGGGGGCTCCCAATACGATCTCGGCAGGGGGAGGGTTCTATCCAAGATAAGAAATTACCTTAGTTTTTTATGTGATACTACCGAAGTCGATAACGGAGGCTGGTCAAAAATTGGTTAACGTAAATATTGTGTAAGGTTTTAAGTTTCCAGCTTGTTTTAATCATCCTTAAATGGGAGAATAAATTTAAAAAAATCACATTTGTTGACAACAAACTCAACTTTGTCAACTTTTTGTGAGGAAACGATAGAATATACCACAAAAAAGTATAGTCGTACAAAACTTAATAGTTAGTTTGAATTACATTAGGTGTTATCCAAACTAAATATTACAGATTCTGTAAAATAAAAACCTCAACTTTGCAAACAGGTAAGCATTTTTTAGTCACCCATTTTGAATTTTTTGGATTATGAAAAGTGCAAAATCTAGTTGTACAGCATTTTATAAACAGGAAATGTGAAGGTAAAAAGCATGTAAAGTTGTACGTTTCTGGCTTCTTTTTATCATGATTAAAATAGGAGGATCTCTTCCAAAAAAAATCACATGTTTTCGACAAAACTTAAATTTACTGACTTTTGCGAGGAAACTATAGTATGCACCACAAAAATGTATATTACACTTTTAGTACAGCATTTAAGTTTTAGGTTGATAATTTCACTAGATGCTATCTAAACTATATGTTACAGCTTCAGTAAAACAAAAACTTCAACTCTCAAACAGTTCAGCAATTTCACGTCAGCCATTTTGAATTTTGTCTAGGTTATGAAAAGTGAAAAATCAAAGTTAATAACAGTTTGATAACAAAGTACTAAAGGTAAATGGGGGTTTAAGTTTCTAGCTCCTTTAAATCATGCTTAAATGGGAGAAACTATTCCAAAGAAAATCATATGTTTTCGAAAAAAACTCAAGTTTACCGACTTTTTCTGAGGAAACGTATGTAACAGAAAAATATACAGGCCCACAATCAAGCCGTAAGTAAACCTCTGCACATAATTCAAAATTCCCGTCTGCAATTTTGATTTTTTGAGGGGTTAAAAATTAAAGGTTTTTAAATTTTGGAATTTTCCCGTCGGTTGCTTAGTAACAGGTACAAGTGTGTCAAATTTCAACTTTATAGCTCATCTGGAAGTTGGTTGGAATTTGTATACTTGAGTGAGTTACACATGCGGATTTATATATATCCTGTGTAGGCATCGCAGCTTAAAACTTCATCTTCAGCAACATGCCTTTGTAGTGCTGCCTCTTTCCCCATGTTGTACGAGACCTGATCAGGCAGCCTGATGTCAGTACATGGGTAGTGTGTTGCCGTGACTCGCCTGTGTATCATCAGACAGGACCGTTCCAACAGCCTGTGACCTGTGTAGGCATCGTGGCTTAAAACTTCATCTTCAATGACATGCCTTTGTGGTGCTGCCTCTTTCCCCATGTTGTACGAGACCTGATCAGGCAGCCCCGGACGGCCTGTCCGTACGTCAGGATTACTCAGGCGAGCTGTTCCAACGACCTGTTAGACGGCAGCTGAGGCCTTACGGATGGCAGGCCGTTGGAACTAGGCTTTAGTGGCTAGACGGCTGGAGGGGGAATTTTCGTCTTCCAGACAGATGAGTCATACGGCAACTGTCATATCGTGGCGCGATGAACCCAGACACTGACGGATAACAGAACCTGGTGGAAAATAGGGTCACGGACAATAGGGTTTTCACTGTACCTAAGTTAATCACAGTTGCTACCCAAACTAATCACAGTTGTTACCCAAGTTAATCACGGGGAACTATCCAAGTTGATCATGGAGATAATCCGCATTGATCACTGGGGGCATCAAGAAGGGCTGGAAAAATTGTACACGGAGTGTTTCCTAAGTTAAAAACGGCATACTACCCAAGTTGATTATAGGGGGCTACACAAGATGATCAAGGGGGGTATACAAGCTAATGATGGGTGGCACCCAAAATGATCACGAGGGCTACCCATGTTGGTTAAGGGGAATCTAGGTAGATAACGGGTCATTACCGGTGATTACCCAAGTTGATAACAGGGGCTTCCCAACTTGATCACGGTGGACTGCCAAGTTAATCACGAGGTCTAACTACGTTAATCACGGGGGACATCTGATTTGTCACGGATGGCTACCCAAATTAATACCAGGGGCTTCGCAAGTTGATCACAGGGGGCTTTCCAACTTGATCATGGGGCTACCAAAGATGATCACAAGGGCTACCTACGTTGATTGCTGGGGCTACGCCCCAAGTTGAACACTGGAGCTACGCTAGTTGATCACGGGGAGTTAACCAAGATTACCATGAGTGCTGCCCATGATGATTATCAACTTTGGTACCACCCTTGATTAAGGGTGGTACCAAAGTTGATAATGGAAGCTACCAAAGTTAAAAATTGGTCGGGTGTAACCCAGCTTATCATGGATGCTACCCAAATTAATCACGTGGGCTACCCAATTCGATTAAGGGAAAGGGAGCTAATCATATTGATCACAAGGGACTACCCAAGTAAATCACGGATGGGGAGGGGTTACCCAAGATGATCATAGTGGTCTATCTGAGTTGATTTCTGGAGCTGTCCAAGCTGATCATGGCTGACTACCTAAGTTAATCACGGTAAGCAACAAATGTTGATTACGGGGACTACGAAAGATAATCACGGGTGGTTTAAACTTCATAACTTATTTTAATCTAGCTTAATTGGGGGAAACTATCCCAAAAAATCTTGTTTTCGAAAAACACAACTTTACCGACAATTTGTGAGGAAACTATAGTATGTACTACAAAAATGTATCTCACACTTTTTCTATTGCATTTAATTGTCAATTTCATTAGATGCTATCTAATCTAAACGTTGCAGCTTAAGTAAAACAAAAACTTCAACTGTGTAAATAGGTAAGCTATTTCTCGTCAGGAGTTTTGAATATTTTCTGAGTTATGAAAAGTGCAAAATCTAAATGAATAGCAACTTTTTTTAATAAAATAAAAGGTAAATAACGAATGAGTTTTTAAGCTCTAGCTTCTTTTAATCATGCTTAAATGGGAGAAACCACTAAAAAAATCACATGTTTTCAACAAAATCTCAAATTCACCGACCTTTTTGAGGAAACTATAGCACACACCATATAAATGTATATGCCACTTTTTGTACACTATTAGTATAATACAATTTAAATATTTTATTAGATGTTGTCCAAACTAAATATTACAGTTTCAGTAAAATAAATATTCAACTCTGCAAACAGGTCGGCGTTTTCACGTCAGCCATTTTGATTTTTTTCTAGGTTATGAAAACTTACAAATCAAATTTTATAGCAGTTTTCGTTACAAAGTAGTAAAGGTAACAGTGTGTAAGGATTTAAGTTCTTACAATATCTTAAAAAGCAATAAAAAACGAAAACCTAACAAAAATATAATTTTTTAACGAATATAGGAATTTATCGGTTTTTTTCATAGTTATTGTCAAAAATACAAAAAAAATGCTCACTAATAAATTTTTAGGAAATTTAATTACAAATCTGCAGCCATTTTGAATTTTTTCTAGGTTATGAAAAGTGAAGAATCAAATTTCAAAGTGGTTTTAGTAACAAAGTAGTAAATTTAAACAGTGTGTACGGTTTTAAGTTCTTAAATTATCGTAGTACGGCAATAAAATACGAAAAACCTAACAAAGAAAAGTGAAAAATGGCCCGGAGATATTGGCTAAATACACCTACATACTAAATTTCATAAATATTGATCCATCCGTTTCGTTTCCAGTGAACTGCACATATACACAGACACTCATACGGACAGACAAAATTGTTTTCGAAAACCCAATTTTTTATATTCAGGGTACCCTAAAATGATTTTTAGACTAACTTGTAAAAAGATTTGTTTACGATCACTTTCTTAAAAATGTGTTGTTTCTCTCGGTTTCTAAGGTTGTGTTTGCTTATATACGGTAACATGTTTCCCTCGGGTTTTTAGGTTGTGTTTGCTTGTATACGGTACGTGTTTGTTGTTTCCCTCGGTTTCATAAACGGGAACTTCTCGTTGCAGTTGTAAAAGTGAATGCAACAGTAAAATTATGGAAATTTATTCTGCATCGACGAGTTGAAGAGCGTGTTGCGTCAGCGCTCTCTCATCACACATTAGCTTGCAACGCAGTTAAAGAATTGAAACCCATTCTTTAAGTAGCTTCTAGATTATATTTATGGGCGTGTTACATCGGGGCCAATTATTATATTACAAGTTAAGTGTTAGGACTATTTTTAAACCGCAATTAATTCTAAAATAACGCTTCCCTTCATAGTTATTCTCATTCGATATGTTTATTTTCTATATGGACCTACTGTATGTTTTTTGAGGCCATTAGTGAATCTGTGATTGGTCTATCAGTTTTAGCTTCTGGGTGAATTGACTTCGAAGTAAATTTAGAGGAAGTAGCACCTTCATGATGCAGTAATCAATATTCATGTTTCCCAATACAGGAAAACTGCATGTAATTAATTAGAGAAATACATAATTTAAGAACTTCCTAAATGTAGCATATTTGATTTGTTTTACTTATTACGATTGTTTTACCGTTTACAACAAAATATTTACTACAGTGAAGTTTTCGTTCTCTAAAATTAAAAGCCATATAATATTATTATGTGGATGACA
The DNA here is from genome assembly GCA_035578905.1 of Stictocephala bisonia. Classification (NCBI taxonomy): domain Eukaryota; kingdom Metazoa; phylum Arthropoda; class Insecta; order Hemiptera; family Membracidae; genus Stictocephala; species Stictocephala bisonia. The sequence goes on from JAQJVL010001144.1 coordinate 54,999, forward strand.
CTACTGCCATTTTTTCTGATCCTGATATAAATGCCCTTGAAGTTAGAATGAATGAGGCGTACATCAGTTTAAACAAGTGGTTTCAGGCGAATTATCTACATTTAAATGAAGATAAGACAAAAATTATGCTGTTCTTCCCACATTCCCGTCACTTTAATTTGTTCAGAGTGGTATCAGAGAATGGTATCAGACCATCAGAATCTGCTTTACTGCTGTGTATTACTGTGAATGAACGATTAAGTATGTAGATTGCCTCTGTGCAAAATTGTCATCCATAATTTCTGTATGCAGAGTATTAACATCTGTAGTCTCCAGGGAAATCCAGCTTCAGGTATATTATGCCTATGTTGATAGCCGAATTAAATATGGCATTTGATTTTGGGGCTCATCAAGTGACATATTAAGAGTTTTCAGGTTCCAGAAGATAATTGTTAGAATTATGTGTAGAGTAAATTTTAAACACCACTGCAAGCCCTTTTCCAAGAACTAAATATTCTGACACTACCGGGCATTTATATCCTTGAAGTGTTGGCTTTCTTTAACACGAATAGTCACTTATTTATAGAGAACAAAGCTGGTCACTTGTACAACACTCAGAACAGAGGCAATACGATGTATCCCATTCACAGGCTTACACTTAGAGAGAAGGGTCTCCATTATTCTGCTTTACGATTGTTTAATTCCCTACCTCAGCTACTAAAATCCATTGACAGCTCAAAAGCATTCATCCTTAAACTTAAATCTTTTTCGATTGAAAAGTGCCCATACTCAGTAGATGAACTCCTACCAGGGTGTGCTTGTTAGGAATGTGGGAACAAATATTTTATAATTTTAAGTTTGTAAAGTTTGACTTATTTCAAGTAACTCATGTTATTAACGAAATAAAATATCTTGGTTCTGATGGTCTGTTACCAACTTGCCTATATTGGGATGACCATTTGGGAGAAAGTAAAATTCTCTATAAGGGTTTAAAACAGAACTGTTTAATACATACAGCAACAATAATACGACAATATGACATTTCTTTCTGTCACCGCTAATGAAAATATAATCCCTTTTTTCAAGATAATTTACTCAAGGTTATTCAAGGTAATTCTGTATAATACGACAAAATTAATTTCTTCTTTGAAGAATATGTTATATGATGAAACAGAAAATACGTAAATATTATAGCTATAAGGTTACATTAAATATAAAAATAAATTTTCTGATAAAAAGGAGGATTTTAAAAATATGATGAGGGATAAAGAGGGATTTATTTTGCCTTTGGTGAGGGATATCTTTTTCTCCTTTATGGAAACTCTGCTGAGTAAAAGTAGTGAAGGAGCAGCGTTGGGAATTCGAAGGTAATTACCCTTTTCGAGGGTAATTTCACTGGTTGAGTGTATTTTCGAGGGTATTAATTTTTTAGGGTAAAAATGGGTAATTCATCATGATTATGAAGTTTTTCAATATTATACAATACGTCATTACTATTCAGGCTTTGATTTCAAAAAGAAGTGTACTATGAATTTATCACTGCTAACTATGATTAGTGTGTATATAATGTAACATTCTAATCAATAATACTAACTATTGAAGCTTACGTAATTATCATTTGTCTTTCAATCCAATTGCCTGTTGTTCCGTTTAAAACCTTATGAATGGTTTTAAACAGATCAACCTTTCCATTTCATTTGACCGTCTGACTAAAATATTCCATAAATTTAAAAAAATAGATTTATATCAATTCTTTAAATTTTTATGTAAAGATTGTTACCAACAATATTTGACTTTTAAGGCCAACATTTTAAGCTCATCGATATATTAAATCCAAAGACTGCCAGAAAATATGACATAAAAAAGCCTAATTCACATTATTCACAGGTTCCCAATATTGAAAAATATCTTGGTTCATCAACAACTACACAAAGAGTGGAAAAACACGCTCTTTTGAGCTTAGAATTGTAGCATAGAAGATGTAGAACATCAGCATTACTGTAATAACCTCTGAATACTGGAAACATGTCTCTTCTTAAGACAGCTACTGAAACCCAATTATTACACTATTATGTGTCACATTTAGATTGTAAAACAACCTTTAATTCACTATATAAATTGTTTTTCCGCAGTTTGTTTCAAATAATTTATTCTTAATGAAGGCATATGACTTTTTTCTTTAGTAAAGAATTTATTTATGAAACCTAATGTTCTAAGTAGTATAGCTACCATTCTGCATTGGTCACAACACAATCCTTAATATATATATATAGGACGGCACTTTTAAGGTATTTACTACTCTTTGTTTTCTTCCAAGAGTAATTTTAGTAGGAGCCGAGGGTAAATTGGTTATAATAGCGGTCGAACTCGAACAACACTGTGAAAGAGTGTAGTGTAAGTGTACTGTGTAGTTGACGTCGCCATTTTGTATTACTTTAAAGTTGTTAGTCATTCCTTTGTGGATTATTGTAATTGATTGATAATTAAGTAGCCAATACTTAATTTTAACCGTGAAAACATAGTTTAAAACTTTTTTGTGTTTCTAAGCTGTTTTAACACTGAGAAGAATCGCAAACTGCTGTCTCCTATAGTTGTTTAGTCTAAGGTAAGTGTGACCCTGAGTCCGATTTATTGCATTCATTTGGATTTGCAAGTAGGCCTGTTAATTAATTAAATCAAAATGTACTGTTCAGGTTAGCGATTGTATCAGTTTAGTAAATAAAAGGTTTTAAATTATTTTACATGATTTGTGTATGTGTTATGTTGGCCATATAATGAATTATGGAACTAAGATAGCCCATCAAATATTAGCCTATTATGGTGTTTTGAACAACTAAAGACTTAGTTTTATATGGTTGGAGGTTTTTAGGCCTAAACCAAAATCGTTAATAATCTTGAGCCCAACCCAATGTACCTACATTTTATTTCTTTCAGTAATTCGTTATTAGGCTTACATTAGGCAATAGATTAACCCTAGTTTGGCAACAATGTTAACCCTCGCACTGGTGATCAAATTTGCCTTGACTGGCAGGCCATTGTTACAGTTTGTGCAAACGTTTGTTTGAAAATTACTATGAAATCAGGATATGATCAGAATATAATTTATTATTTATCAATGTATTAGAACATTTTTGTTCTAGGCTACCACATAAAAGCTAAAAAAGTTAAAAAAAATATTTAGAGAAATTTTTTTGTAGTTTGAAATTAAAAAAAGTTGAAGCGGTAGTTATGCACTTTCTTGCCACCTCTGAAAATACGATTTCATGTCAATAAAGTGGTGAAAAATGAGTTTATATCTCTTGAGGAGTTTTATTTCATCCGCGGAAAACTCGTTTTCTACCGAAAAATCGAAAAACTAGATTTTTATCTAATATTGAAAAAAACCAACTTTTTTAAAAATCGTTATTTTTCGACAATTTTTTTTTCATTTCTCGTGTTTTTTTATGCTGAACACAAATATATAACTGGTTTTGTAGTAAAATTATTTTTTCAGCTCGAAAAATGCATTTTTATTGACATAACCAAACATAACCTAACTTATCCTAATTGTCTTATTTTCTCAACAAAAATTCGTAATTTGCGTTAAATTCGGGCGTTTGGCCTCCGTGACGGCCTGCCGGCCGTCACTCCGGCGGGAATATATGAGAATTCGGCTTTTGTGATCAATAGTTGTTGTATATAATGATCGCGTAATGGCCGCTAATCGCGATTCGCCGCGATAGTAGTTTTTCCGTTATTTCTCGAGAAATATTTGTAATAGACCAAAATAGTTTTCAAATTTGTATTCAGCGCAAAAAAACACATAAAAATAAAAAAAGATGATTAAAATACCATTTAAATTAACGGGAATATGACAAAAATACTAAAAGTTGTGACATTGGTTTTTTAAATTTTTCGGTAAAATACGTTAGCCTATTTCCGCGGAATAAAAAGCATATCTTGTAAAAATACAGCCAATTCTAGACCCATTTCAAGCAAAATGTTCCAAATTTGTTTGGTGTCAAGAAAGTGCATAATTACCGTTGAAGCTAAATAAGTTCAAAAAATATTTAGAGAAATTTTTTTTGTAGTTTGAAGTTAAAATTTTTATTCTCCGAAAAACAAATTTCAAATTAGTGACTATGTAGCATATACTACAAATTATCAATTTACAAATCAAAGATGTAAAAAATGTGCAAAATTTGTGTTAATAAAGAAAATGTTCATTGAAAAGAATTCATTTCTGTAAATTATTTGTAAAAATGGAAATTTATAAATCTTAACACAAAGTTTTTCATCGTTTGCACATGAAACTGTGTAAAATTATGTAGGTCGATATTAATTCATTTATCAAAATGCAATACATTGCATATAATTTTGTTTAGAATAATATGCTGAATAAGCGTAAACTATTGATAACTAGATGCACTGTCTTACCACATCTGAAAATATGATTTCTTGTTGAAAAAGTGGTGAAATATGAGTTTATATCTTTTGAGGAGTTTGATTTTATCTGTAGAAAACTTAACTTTTTACTGATAAATGTTAAACTTGTTTTTATCTTAGGTACCATGGCGGTCTGCTTAATTATTTTCCGGTATTATGCACTTTCTTGCCATCTCTGAAAATACGATTTCTTGTTGAAAAAGTTGTGAAATATGAGTTTATATCTCGTGATAAGCTTGATTTCACCCGCGGAATACTCGTTTTTACCGAAATATCGAAAAACTAGATTTTTATCTGATAGTGAAAAAAACAACTTTTTAAAATCGTTATTTTATTTTTTATTTCTCGTGTTTTTTATGCTGAACACAAATATAACTGGTTTTGTCGTAAAATTAATTTTTAGACCGATAAATGCATTTTTTCTGACATAACCTAACTTATTCTAATTGTCTATATTCTAAATAAAAATTCGTTATTTGCATTAAATTTGAGTGTTTGGCCTCCGTGATGGCCTGTCAGCAATCATTTCGGCGGAAATATAGGTGTATTCGGTTTTTAAGACTAATAGTTGTTGTATATAATGGTTGCGTAATGGCCGCTAATTGTGATTCGTCGCAATAGTAGTTTTCCCGTTATATCTTGAGAAATAGTTGTAATAGACTGAAATAGTTTTCAAATTTGTATTCAGCGCAAAAACAAACACATGAAAATAAAAAAAGATGATTAAAATACCATTTAAATTGATGAAAATATGACAAAAATACTTATAGTTGTGACATTATTTTTTAAGAATTTTTCGGTAAAATACGTTATTTCTGCGGAATAAAAAGCATATCTTGTGAAAATGCAGCCAATTCTAGACCCATTTCAAGCAAAATATTCCAAATTTGTTTGGTGGTAAGAAACTGCATAAATACCCATTTTTCAAACACGTATAGTACAACATAGTATATAAAATGTCCTACAAGTATGTGCAAATTGGATAATGTTACAAAATGGTTCATAAACAATGAACTAACCATAACAAGTGTTGATTAAACTGTTTACATGGCAATATGATGCTATGTTAATAGTTATCAGAATATACAGGGTGTGCCTGAACTCTTTGAGGATCTCTAGGTATTGTTTGTGGGTAAAAAAACAAAACATACTATCCTATTTTTAAAAATTCAAATCACCTCCTGTACCTATATAGCCTCCATTTTGTATTTTTGTACTAATTATTTTTGTATTTTTAAAACTGTTTAATCTATAGAGAATTTGCTATACACATTAGTAAAACTATTTTATTACTGAAATAGAAAAATAAAAAATAAAATAAATTTTATAATGGCGACACTTTGACATTTTTGACCCTTAATAACTTTTATGAGGTTAAGAATACAAACAAATTACAAGAATACCTTTTTATTGCAAATTTTATTTGCAATCCAATAAAGTAATGTTGAATAAGATCAGATGACAAACATCTTAGATTTGAGTATTTAATCATTTACGCATGAATGCGTATAGCTATGGTGTTGTGCCGCGCGAGTCAACCACAAAAATACATCAGGGATCTATTCTGATTACTTTTATCCAAAACACTACAATTAAGTGATTTGTGACATTATTGTAATGAAAATGCCCTTAGCAGGCAACGGAAAAAAAGTTTGCATGTGTTTTTTGTTGTCATTAAATTAAAAATTAATTTTAATTAAACTAGAATTCTTGTAACATTTATTTGTGATGCAAAGTAGGTTGTAGACATAAAAGAAGTAATATTAAAAAGGCATTAGACTATAAATTGGAACGTTAATTAAATTTATTTTTACATTACAAACGATGCTCAAAATTTCATCCTCTCATTTGATTGCAAAGTTACTGAAACACAGCAGCAAATTTGTTTTTTCTTGAATAATTCCAGCAACCAAGAATTTACAAAAATTCTAGTTTATAAGGCACTATTTAAGGTTAAAATTAATTTTTAAAAATCTGCAACTTTTTTCCCGTTGCCTGCCAGAGGCATTTTCATTACAATAATGTCACAAATCACTTTGTTTGTTTTGGATGAAAGTAATCAGAATAGATCACTTGACACACACAGCATGACACCATGGCTGTACACATTCAAGCGTATATGATTAAATACAAAAATACTGAAATCTCGGTTGCTTGTCATCTGGTTTCATACAACGTTATTTATGTATTAAAAATGTATTCTAATAATTTTGTTGTATTACTAACCTTTTAAAAGTTATTAAGGATCAAACATTTCGAAGTGCCGCCATTTTAAAAATATTTTAAAACACTTGATTTTTTTATTTCAGCAAGAAAATGGTTTTATTAATTTGCATATCAAATTTGAACACTATATACTAAATAGTTTTATAAATAAAAAATAATTTGTCAGACATACAAAATGGCAGCTGTATGGGCACCGGAGGTGAATTGGAATTTTTAAATAGGATATGTCTGGTTTTTTACCCACAATCAATACCTAAAAAGATCTTCAGAGTTCAGGGCCATCCTGTATATACAGTATAGTTTGTTGTCAGCTACCATTTGTTTATTTCAAAGCTGCGATGTGTATTTGGATAAATATCCAAGAGTCATGATGGTATATTCAATGATTAAACATTTAAAGTGATCTGTCTCAAAGCTAAGTTCAATCCATCAAGCTATCTAAGACCTGCCCCACTGATTTTGTGTATGCTGGCTAATCCCTCCGTAAAAGAGCGCAGGGAGCACTCTGTAACTATGTGATCCATTGTTTGGACCGTACCCTCAACAGATGACAAAAGTGATATAGTCTGCCAACAAGGTACTGTCCTTGATCAACATAAAGTCAAGTACAGTAAGCAACAAAACAGCGTTGTTTGGGAAAACCCCTGACCAGGTACATACAAATATCGTCATTAAGAACAGTAATCCATTTTATTATTCTCAGTCAGTTTTTATTATCGGGTCCTCAGTATTATTTTTGGGATGCACTTAGCTACAGTCCCATTTATGGATTTCGGTATGTCGCCTCGTGAGGAAGGCCTACGGCCTCACCAGAATTCTTAAGTAGTATAACCATGAATTTTGGTTTTTGGGGCAGTGGAGCTCATAAACATGTCTTTTGTAAAATCTGATGGAATATTAGTATGTAAGAGAAGAATACCTTTAATTTGATACCCCACTTAGGTGTATTAATTTAACATTACTTAATTTTGGGTTTTTGTTAACCTTATTTTTACAAAATACAAAATAAATAACATTATACTGCTAAGTAACTAATAGCAACACACACGAAAACTATAGTACCTAGAAAAGAAGACGGTAGGTATCACGGACATCTTCTATGACATCACATGTGCTTAATGGCAAAAAAGAACACAAAAATACTGTTCTAATTCCCGTAATTACAATTCCACCTGATAAGTGATACATAATTTGCTTACTATTTAGCTGAATGATACTATGCAATTGGTAGATTTAGTTACCAGTATTTAATAGAATAAACAAAATCAGCTGATTTCATCTATGTGACGCCACAGTCTACTGCGCAGCCTCGTTGTGATATACGGGAAGTCTAGGAAACTCGGTGACAATCGATATCTCGTGGGTCAAAAACCCCTATATAAATTTACAAATTAAAATCCTTGCAGCCAAAAACATCTTGTCTGGATGTGGTTTGTTTTAGATAATAAGATAAACTGACCTTTTGGTAACTATGCACTTTTTAACTACTTCTTAAAATATGATTTCTTATTGAAAAGTGGTGAAATATGTATATCTCTTGAGGAGGTTGATTTTTACTGCAGAAAACTCATTTTTTACCAATCAATAAAAAAACTAGTTTTTTATATGATTGTGAAAAAACCAACATTAATCAAGCACTTTCTTGCCACCTATGAAGTACGATTTCCTGTTGGAAAAGTGGTGATACATGAGTCATGAGGAGTTTGATATCAACCTCGGAAAACTCTATTTTAACCGAAAAATAAAAAAAAATCTTTTTCTGATAGTGAAAAAATCAAGTTCATAAAATTGTTATCAGACCTAATAGTTTTTCTTTTCTTTTTTTCTTTTCATTTTTTGTTATGTTGAACATGATTTTGAAGTGGAGGCTAACATTTGGATTTTGTTAAAAATTGTTCTTAATTAATTGTGCATTGATGCTTCTAGTATACATGTGTGTAAAATTCCCACACTTTGTAGAATTACTGAATTTATTTATTGATTTAATTACTGGATTAATCGTTATGCTATATGCACTACTCCAACTAATTATTCTATAAGCTGCCATGCTGTGTACGAAGACATAATTTATAGAATGTTATGTGTGTAGCTTTAAATGTTTTACTTTGCAAAATATTTAATGATAACATCTGAGTTTTTTAACTATTCAAACAATTATTAAAAAATAATTAAACATTTTTATTTTTATATTTTTGTTCCAATAAAAAAAAAAAAAATATATATATATATATATTTCTCTTCAAATTATCATCGAAGGTGACTCCCTGATATTTTTAGTATTTTACTCTCTATTTCCCTTTTCTTCCAAATAATATCGGTCTTGTATTATGATATTCTGGTATAGGTCCTATATTCTGTAGGTGGAATGAACCCCCTTGGCACTCTCTTGATTGCAATGAAATAGCATCCTCCCAATATGCTTGTTTTTTTTTTTTTTTTTTTTTTAATTTAAACTTTATGAAGACTTTTTTGTAGAATTTTATAAGCTGAGTTGCTAATTGACAATTGAAAGTTTAGGGAAAGAAAACCCCAGGTACATCTGGTATGCAATTGTTATAATTTAGTTTTAGTATTATCATTCTGTAAAGTGGCGTTTGTCAATAATCAAATAAACTTGCCATTGGCAATAGACAAGAACAGTAGACCCTTGTTATTCGACACAGTTATCAGACATTTTGTTTTAACCTATGATTGTACTCATCCCAAAAATAATACTGAGGTTCCGGTAATAAAAATTGACTGAGGATAATAAAATGGATTACTGTTCTGTAATGACGATATTTTATGTACCTGGTCAGGGGTTTTCCCAAACAACGCTGTTTTGTTGCTTACTGTACTTGACTTTATGTTGATCAAGGACAGTACCTTGTTGGCAGACTATATCACTTTTGTCATCTGTTGAGGGTATGGAATATTTAGGACAGACGTCTGTTGAATGGAGGGGGATAGGGATCACGTTACTCGTGCACTACTCGGTAGTTTCCTGACCAGTCACACGTAGTCTATTAATATTGTATTTAAGAATTTGTGTTACGTTACTGTGTAAGGCTTATTTATCACATTACTGTATTTGCTATGTTAGGTTCAAAAACAAAATTGTTATTTTTGACTGTACAGTGTCATAGTTTACGACTGCTTTGTCACAAATTTTTTGGATTTTTGTCGATTTCAATTACTTTATATCAGCTATTAAAAGCCTCCCATGTAGTTCTTTCATTAAAATTAGGTTTATAGTTATAAATACATCATCTCAAAGATTATTGGGCTTTCTTGATACATTCAGAATTAAGAAACTATTTCCCCAATTATTCCCAAATTTAAAAAAAGACCCTCGACTGATATTGTTCATCAGTTATTTTAAGTTTCGTAATTTTACTGCAAATTAGCAAATTTGATTTAAAATCATTTTTGTTATATGTTTGTTTTCAATTTATCACGACGAGAAATACCATGTCATGTTTGGCATCTTATGCTTTTTAATATCGCACAATTTACAAAATTGATTAACTTAATATACTCAACTTTTGGTTGTACTTTTACCCGATTATTATACTACAATCCATTCGCTACGCATACGTACAGTGAGACTCGGCACCCGCATCCGCAGAATCGTGCTTAAACAACTTCTTGCAATTATACCCCACGCATTCCAGGAGAAGGGAAGGGGTCAAGTGTGTGTATATGAGTAGATCGCAGTCAGAATACAGTTAGCGTTGCAAGCGGAATTCAGTTGTCCCTAAAACCGGCCGAACCACCTTAATTTATGTTTGTTAACTTGTTGTGCGTTACTGTAGTATGTAGGAATATATTTAACTTAGGCCTAGTGAAATATCTTCCTATCATAAAAGAGTTGTAGTATATATGGATGATAAAATTAGTTCCATTTTTAGTTATCACTCCCTACTATCTGGCATTTTTACTTATCCGATGTCATCACGGCTCTTTTACGTTGAATAGGTGAGGCTGTACTGTACAGTGATATTTTGGGGTTAGTTACAGGTTTCAATCACTTAATTGAAGCTTCATAATTCTAATATTTTCTGATTATAAGTAATTAACCACTTTATTCAATAGAATTTTAATCCGTTTAAAAATAACATTTTTGTCTAGGTATGGCTGAAGACTTCGACATAGAAGCTCTTTTGGAAGCTCCTTACAACAAAGGGGTAAGTCATATTAATTAAGGATTTATGTATAATTAAATATTTTTGGCATAAAATTAGATATACTGTATGAATGATTGTGACATTTTTAATGCTATGGTTTTGATGAAATTATTATTATGAGATGAGGTTTTGTTGGGATTATTTATGAGAGATTGCATAGTGAAAATTATGTTTTGATAAGTTAATGTTTAGAACATTTTATTTTTCATTAAAAAAAAAGTAGAATTCTGATGTTTGTTAGTGTTACAGTTAAGGGCTGCTCAGAAGATCGAAATCAAAACTATATTTGTTAAGTTCAAATGTACCTTGTGCCATGGGCCTATTGTGCCTAAAAATTAAGGATTTTTAAGCACAATTCCAATTTGCCATTTTAAAATTTGTTTTGATTCATGGGCTGTATAAAACCCCTTTTTATTTTTCTAAGGTGTTTGATTGCGTTTACTATCCTCTTCTCCGTTTAAAACTTACTTCGATGGGATTCTGTGTTAAATGCATTGACTGGGTGAGATATTACTTGTCTAATCGGCATCAGTGTGTTGCATCCAGAGAGGCAAATAGTTTTACGAGATATCTGTCACTCAAGCACTGCCACAGGGTTCTGTGTTTGGCAATTTGTTATTTTCTATTTCTATTAATGACATCACAACTGTTACTAAATACTGTAATCTTCATTTGTATGCTGATGATCTTCCAATTTTCACCTACTGTACTGTTACTGACTTGTCTGAAACTATAATTAACATGAATATTGATATTATGGTATTTCTACTTGGTTTTTTCAAACATGATCTAAAACTTAATGAAAACAAAACTCAATCCATTTTGATTGGTAATCCTAGACTGCTGAGAGATGTTGGTTGAAAAAGCCCCCAAACTCCTACTTAATCTTTCGCAAGCGTCATACGACTATATACCCAGCCTCTAATTTGCCTCAAACGTGGTAAACGAAGATATCCGAAATGAAATATTTCTGTCGATAGTATAAATGATAGTTCCTAAAACTTCTGCTAGAGTGCAGCATCAACTTAGATATGTCTTTGGCCAATTCCCTCAGCCTATCTAAAACGTAAATCATCTATGAATTAAAAGGGGCGGAACAGCCAATTAGAGCATCCATGGGCACGGCTCCGTCTTCTGCCTTGGCACGCACGTAAAATTAAAATATCCTCCGTTTGTCGCTCCACCCAAGCAAATTGTTTTCAACACTTATCGTTCTCTCTGTTTTCTAGTTTTCAATTATTTTGTTGTAGTTATTATTCTATCATAAATGAAATATACTATTAAAAGTTTCAACTAAAATCTTGAAATTTTTTTGTATATATGTACTTTTCAGTATAGTTGTACATCTACAATAAAACAGCGTTAAAAGTTGTAATTGTAACTTTAAATATAAAGTTATATATTTTTTATGTTCCTTTATGTTTCTAAAACTTAGAAAAAATTAACTTCACATTTCATTAAAATTATTTTTTTACTTACTTTTTACTTTTTTGTTACTTTGAAATTGATAAAATAATTTCCGCGTGCTAAGGGTTAATAATCACCATGTACCATTTAATAATAAGGTCAAGAACATTTGATTGACTCTGACAAATCATGAAGGTTAGTCTGGCTCTACAACAGAAACTTGTTGATTGCCGTTTATCTCATTTTTTGTCAAGATTAATAGTGCATGCAGTATGCAAGATTACGTATATTTGGACTACAATTAATTTTATTATATTTTGTTTATATATAACAAACACTTCCTCTAATATCATTATTCTTGTTGGTATAATATTTTTGCTATTTTGTTTTCACTTAATAATTAATAATTCCTAGTTGTAATTTTTGTACTCTTCTTTTTATATCATTAATATTTTTATTAATTTCCTTTCATATATTTATTTGCTAATTGGAATAGTTTCTATCTAATCTATTATTTGTAAAGTTAAAATGATTAATCATAGTGGTCAGCTGTAAAAGAGTACTATGTAGTTCTTGCCATTTGTATGGAACAAAAGAGTAAAAATACAATAAAGATATTTTTCTTTTAATTTGATTTATATTCAAAGTTAAACTTTCTTTCAAAATTGGGTTTGAAAATACTGTAAGGCCAACATATGTAAAATTGTACATTTTTATCAAGATTGTTGTTTAAAGAAACCAATAAACAGACCAACTTGCATTATCTGCTACCTGTTCTTTTAATTAAATCAAAACTTTTAACAGTTTTTATCATTTTTTTAATTTTGTTTTTTTGTTTTTATTTTAAGAACCCCTAGTAGTTATGGAAACTGCTGTTATTTACATGCCTATGTATGCGTGTAGTACTTTCTTTGGTTTTACAAAAATGGCTTGCTAATTACAAGAAAAAAAATTATTCCATCATTTTGCGAACAACTGTTAGACTAGATTTAGGGTTAAAAACCACCCAATATCAGCATGAATTAATATTTTTTCTTTAGTTCTTTGTTTATAACTTTTTATATTTGTTTTATTTTAATTGGAAATCAAGATGATATATGTATATCACATCCATTTATTTTTATGGTTACCATATTTATTCCTCATATTCCTAGATATCTCACTTTGATTGAATTTTTCAAAGAAAAAAATATTTCTTAGTTAAATTAGTACAAATAATATGAAGTCCCTCCATGGCCAAGGATAATTTTTTGGTTTGCTTGTCAATATACAATGTAATTGTTGTTGAGCTGCCCTATTACACTTGGTTATCAAATCCTTTATTTATCTGTGAGTTGAGAGTTGCTGTAAATTTGTAATTTTAACACTTACCTACGATTTAGTCCACTTGGACGAGGTTTGTTACCGTACTTTTCTGGACTATTTTATTCAGCACAAGATATATTGGACATATTTCTTCTTGCTTAGTGGTGTTATCAACGTGGCTCTGCAGCTTAGACACTTGGATAGAGGCTGAAAAACTACCATCTGCCTTTCATTAAAAACACATGGTTTGTTAGTAAATTTAATTAAATTCTTGTTACTCTTTTTGGTGTGCAGGCATATGTGAAATCATTTTCTGGCATAAATCCATTATTTATTATTTAACCCTTTTAGTGCCGGGAATCGCTGTCACCGACGCCCCTTACTAGTGCGAGAAATGCCAGCGTCGCTGTGAGAGACGCGCTGTATTTGTTATAGTGCATCGTTATGTTTTATTAAATGGCCGCCAGAATAATACCAGACGCTTTGCCAATGACCGCTGCACGCAGTTTCGCTCTTGGACTGTGTCTAGATGACGTAACTGTTCCGTGACAGACACGTAACTATTAGGTATAACTATTATGTCGCTTAGCAACCAATGTGTAATGTTTTAGTTATAATTTTGTAAAGAGATAATTTTAGAAGTATAGTAAATGAAATTATATGTATTAGTTCAGTTTTAAATGCTCTATAAAATGCCGTTCAGGACAATATTCTAAAATAAAATTATAACTAACATACGGACGTTCAAACTTGAAAAAAAAAATATAAAAAAAATCTTTTTCTCAAGGTTTTCAGAAAAAAATAAAATTTATTACAAAGAAATGTTAAATATTTATACATAGCTCTATAGACCACTTATTGCTCTTTCATTTAAAAAAGAATTTATATAAATATGACTAAAAACATGGATTCTATAAATTTTTACCTGGAACCTTACATTTTTGCCAAAATTGGCCTGGCACTTTTCGCATAGGAAATGCAAAAATGGCCCGGCACTAAAAGGGTTAAATAAATTAACAGGATTCTTTGGATGAAGAATAGAAAATATTTAAAATTTATTAGTGTTAACCAATTCTTTAGGAGAGCCAGGTAAGGCTTTTCTGTTAACCACAGTGATTTAAAATTGTAGTCTTGGTTAAATTATTCTTTTCTCTTGGGATTAAAAACATTTTAACTTGAATTTAGAATGTGTTTATAATCAGCACGTTCTTTATTTTACGGTGTGAATTAATGTTTGGGTACTACACCCTCTACAACATCAATTATCAGCGTTGACTAAATGTTATACCTATACATTGTTTGCTGAACGGCCAGAACATTGAAAAAATGATGGACAGACAAATTGAATTATGGATAGGTAAATATAAACTAAAACATATTTAAAATAGCCATGCTGTTAGAAAGGATGATTTTTCTTAAGTTTATTTGAGAGCACTGTCAAGAAGGATGGCTCAACTTTTATGGTAGGTTATTTTGAGATGCAATGTTAAACTTAAATGTTTCAAAGCATACTCTAACAGAGAATCAGATTACTGCCCAATTTAATAACAGATTCAGAATAGAGCATAATTAATTGTGACATTTCTGTAAATTTGCTATTTTTCAAGATTTTAACCCTCGACCTGGCAGTTGATTTTGTCTGTACTGGCGGGTGATTTTAGGCTTGTGTGTAAGCCTTTTTTAATAAATTCATAAAAAATAGTTATATACTGTAAATATACTTATGTTTGGTATCAAAATGATCACAATGAAGTAGACTATCAAATAGTATAAAAAGAAAAAAAATTTGTTTTAGTTTTTTTTTTGTGACTTGTTACATTTCAAAAGTTTTTTTTATAAAACATGAAAAGAGGGGGGGTACCCCTAGGAAACATAGTGGCGATAATAAATTAGGAAATGTGAGATAGCCAAAAGTTTATAAATTTTATCTAGTTTCAGAAAATATAAACATTATATATATCTTATAGGTAAAAATAAATTTTGGAAATTTATAAATGTAAACAGTACAAAAATCAGAAATTTCGTTACCGTGGATACTGTTATATTCAATAATTTCCTAAAAAAAACTATATACACTACAGAGTTCATACTTATACCAAAATTTAGATAAAAATAAGAGCTATAAATTAAAATATTTGTTGTTCTAACGGCCCTATTACACGTGAAGATATACCGTGAAACAAAACAACAACAGAGCACCGGTGAAATGAAACAAGATGGCTAGATCGAACGGCTTCTTCGTTGTGCTTCACTTTCAATCACATGACGTCACCAAAATAAACGATGTATTGACTATCGATGCATATCGTTGGAACCGGCCACTAACGTAGAATCCATAGGCATGTAAAACTTTGTCGTAGCGTGATAAATACGTACTATAATGACAGTTATATGTGGTCGTGTCAACAGTGCGCTAAAAGCGCACTCTGCCATTTCGACACACATAAACAGTGCGCTAAAAGCGCACTTCGCCAGGTCGAGGGTTAAGAGAGAACAGTTTTGGTAAAAACATATTGAGACAAGAATAACATATTGTTCTTGTATAAGATTTTTTATAAGCAGTTAAAATAATGGTTTTTTTTACTAAGGGCTTGCTATGATTATTGTTCAGATTTATTTAAAAGTGGACATGGTTTGCCTCATTTGATTATCAGTTTAGAGATTGTGGACCATTATTTCATTAACTTTTATTATTGTACAATAGATTGTTTTATTCTAAGAATTAATCTTTACTTGACCAACAATGTGGCTTAAAAAATTCCCATTCTGTCATCCTAGGTACATTCTAACCAGCAAAGGTCATCTTGGATCAAGATTTGGATTCAACAATTCCTTTCAGTCAGTCTGCATTCGCCAATAAGCAGATTAATTTTGTTCTTTTAAAACAGTGGAAATCATAGGTGTTGTATACATGTATTTCAGTAGTAGTCATATTTAATTGAAGAAGGGTTATTCGCTTAGATAATAAGTGGTTTAAAAGTATGCCTAAGTGTATTTCATGGACATGAGCAATATTTAAATAGAACATATCACAATCAATATTTTATTTGTCAAAGTGTTCGTCAAGTAATATTTTTATTTTTCTTAAACAAAAAACTGTCAAAATCATTTCAAAGGAACCTGAAATTTAATTATTTACTATAGTTGTATTTTCAATATGAATTTATTTCTTAAAATTATATGAATTAATGCAATCATATAAACTTTGGTTATTTATTAAAGTTATAATACCTTTAATTGCATATACATAAGAAATTACAGATTTTCATTTAAATGACTTTTTGCAGTTAAGAAAAACTATTTTAGAGAAGTAGATTTATGTAACTTTGTTGAAGGTTAGAGCACAAACATAGCTCAATAAACATGGCTGTAAATATTAGAAACATTAAGCCCTCATGTTGAAATTTTAGTAAATTAGAAAAATCTTGATTATTTGCCTGACTACAATAATATCAGTGCAGTAGTGGAGTCTCTTTTATATTAATAATTGAATTTAAGTAACATTTGCATAATATGGATAAAACAAAATCAATTTTATAGAAGTGATATTGGTAAATTTATTTCCCGATATTTTCCCTCATCGAAATGAAACTAATTTAACCAAGAAAATAAAAATCATTTAATTTTTATGAAAATACATCTGTTTGATTGTACTAATTTTGCATTATTTAAGTTAAACTTAGATATTTGAAAATGTATGCCATATTGCATGTTATATCATTCATGTATGAGATTGCAGTTGGGTTGCTTTTAATGTTTGAATAAATAATTTGTATACCTAATCTCTTCTTTAATTTTTGTTGAAGAAGGACTTAACCCGTTGCCTTCACGTTCTGTGCCGAGTGGACCTATAGCTCAACGACATGATGTTGACATTGCGGCACTGGTTGTTTACAGTTGCGACACTCGGCCCTCGGAGTTAGTGTTATCGCTGTTACAATGCGCCCATTTATTTTGAAGCGCTTATCTCTCTTGTCTCCTTATCTATGTTTGTTACTGCTTCCTGTCACTGTTGTCTGGACTACTTGATATTAGTTTGGGGAATTGAGTCCTTGCGTTCGGTCTTATCGTTTTGTCGTGTTTGTGATTTCTAGTAAATCGGAGAATAAATTGCGATCGTTTTAATTAGATAGACTACTAATATGGTCAGTGTAATGTTTATCTAACGTAAATAACAACAAAACGTGTAGAATTTATAAGTGCTCTAAGCCGGCAGGGCAGGAGTAGTGCACTGTTGCGAATTTAATTTGTACCGTTAGGCCTGGCTATGTGATCCGCAATGGGTTAATATGGAAGTAACTTTCCTTCTACTACATAGGTGTAACTGAGCCACCATTTGGATGTCTTCACTTATTTGTTTTCCCTTGTTTAATTAACATATTTGCTGCAAGTAAGGTAGAGGTACTTATTTGCAAACACAGACTAGATGACATATATCTACGTAATTCGACAAAGGCAATCATTTAGTGACAATGAAATACCATTGCACGAGAAACTACAGATCAACGGTAACATAGTCAGTACGCTGTAACAACATTTCATTCTGGTAGTCTCAGTGTGGCGTTCTTATTTTGTCAATTTTGTATGTGGTGTATATGTTTCTTTTGCTTTTCTGAAGATATTTATTTTTTTTGAGTGAGTTTATAGCTCAAAGTCTTAGCGGGAGTTTTAGATTTGTCTATTACGACTTCTGATAATGAATAAATGGATTGGAATGGAATGTACCGTTGGGTTGAAGGGGATTAAATATTGTCAATACCAAACATGAACTAAAAATATTGTAAGAATTGCATATAAATCGATTTTACTTGTCTAAATGTTGAAATATGCAAGCGTGTGACCATGATGCCGAACTGGACATGGCAGCTCCACACTGTGTGTTGCACAACACCATGCGCCTCCGGATCAAATGTGTTAAAATAATATCTGACAGATTACGTGAGTGTTCACACAAGTTATTGGTTTTTAATTTTTAACTTAGGTTATCGGGCACTTAGCCAGGAATTTATATACTTGGAGAGATAGGGCACTTAGCAGAGCGATAGCAAACTTACTTGGAAGAGCATAAGCAAACTTACCTTTAGGAGAGATACGGCATTAACAAACTTAACTATATGAGAGATAGGGCATTGGCAAACTAACCAATAGGAGAGGTATGGTATCAGCAAAGTTACCTATATGAGAGATGGCATAAGCAAACATACCTATAGGATAGATATGGCATTAACAAACTTACCCATAGGAGAGATGGGGCATCAGCAAACCTACCTATAGGAGAGATAAGGTTTAGCAAACTTTCCTATAGAAGAGATAGATCATCAACAAATCTACCTATAGGAGAGATACATCAGCAAACTTACCTGTAGGTGAGATAGCATTAGCAAACTTTCCTATAGAAGAGATAGAGCATCAGCAAATCTACCTATAGGAGAGATACATCAGCAAACTTACCTGTAGGTGAGATAGCATTAGCAAACTTACCTATAGGAGAGATAGAGCATCAGCAAACCTACCAATAGGAGAGATACATAAGCAAACTTACCTGTAGGTGAGATAGCATTAGCAAACTTACCTATAGGAGAGATAGAGCATCAGCAAACCTACCTATTGGAGAAATATAGCTTTAGCAAACTTACCTGAGAAGACAAGTCCATTTGCACTACATGAAGGAAGAGAAAGTTATTAAAGTATTAGATACCAAAATACTACATACATTTCAGTGCGTTGATACCTACCAGTGAGTAGAAAGACCCAATTTGATGATCAGATTTTATTTATTTTAAAGAGAATACAAAAATGAACAACAGTGTGACCCTGCCAAGTTACGCAGAACTTGTTGACGGGGTCCAATAATTACATAAACAATTTTCTTTACAGGCACCTAAATACTAAAAATTTAAAGTAATTGCTACATAGTGTAAATACTTAATTTTTCCAAATAATTTTAGTAAATATAAATGCTTAGTGAGACTATCCTATATGGCAGTGATTCATTAACCCTTTGAGGACCAACTGACGATATTTCGTCAGTACTATTTTGTGCGAAAAACCCCGCGCTGACGATATATCGTCAGCAGCCGACAGTGCGAAAAACGCCACTGACGATATATCGTCAGCGGGCAATAATTTGTGTAGTATGTTTTCTATAGTACATTGAATGATCCCGTATCTTGTTTTAAATGTCTTTGGTTTCTTACTAAGTGCCTTGATAATGTTTTCGATAAAAGAACAGCTAAAAAAAATACTAATTGGTTGTTTTTTGTTCCGTGTTTCCATAACGTCACTAGCGCTCACAGTGGCAGTGGGCAGTGCGTGAGTGCTTGTAAACAAGTGAAGAAGGTTATGTGCGGTGATTTATTCATTTTGTTTGATTGTTTTATAGTTTGTTTATAACATTTATAATTGAATAAAATAGTTTCCCACAGTAAAAATATTTATTGATTTTTTTCTGTTGACACACAAAGTCAAAATTTTATTTTATTTTTTGGTTCTTTTATTTTTTTTCCGGCGTAGGTATATTATTATGTCAATCAAACAGCAATATACCCTTATTAGTTGCTAGAGTAACTAATGACAATCATTTTGGTAAAAGAATTATTAAAATATCTTAAAAATTGACAAAAATACAAAAAATTTTACAAACCTTTGCAAAAACGCAGATTTCTTGCGGTCTTTTTCGCATACAAAACTGACTGTTTGCAAAAAAAAAAAAATTTTGACAACTTTTTTTTTTTTTTTTAATGGCTCTGGTCCTCAAAGGGTTAACTCTGCAAATTGTGAAATTGCTAAAATCAGCAAATCAGCCAACTATGAATGTTCCATTCATTACTCTCTCTACCACCTGGTGTGTTAACATTCATTGTTATTTTCATGTTCATAACTTAACTACTAGTACAAGTTTTATGTTAACTATCACGTACATTGCTTATTAATTAGTCTCAATATTTTCATATACATTAAATGAGGGATTGAATCACTACATTTAAATAATGTAAGAAGTAATACTTGTATGTATTTGAAAAAGTATTTAATTTTGTTTACTAGTTTAAAATGAAAATACATTTTTCAGTTTTACTCTCTGGTTGTACATATACTGAGAAATACATACTACTCAATAAGTTGATTAATGGAAAAAAAAGATATGCAACTGTTATATCCTATTTGTTAAATAGGCAAATATTCAAGATTTTTCTATGTTTGTTGGTTTCTTTTATTTTTCTAAATGGTTATTTACACATCAGATTATTCAGCAAGAAAGGATGGATGGATTAGTTATATTTAGTAGGAATTGTATGACCTAAGTGTAACTGGGATGTATCTTTGCAGACATAAGGATGTCTAAAGCGTTAAAGCGTGATGCTGATCAAGAATGACCTCTACGGGAGGTAAGTTCAGGTTACGGTCCTCACTTTCTCCCTCCCTTCCTAGCCACACCCTCACTGACCATAATATTGTACAATACATCCATTAAATATTATTAATTTTATATGGTTGTTCTGTTTGCTGTTGCCCCGTCTCCGTTGCTGTGGATTACCAACTATGTGCTGTTCATAGGAGGAGAGCAGCAGTGGGAGGAACAAAGAAAATGGATCGTCTCACAACAATAAAATGTCATCTGGGTAAGTACCTTAAGTAACTTTTTACTATTGCTATTGTGTTTTTGACATTTTTTGGTTAAAGGTGGTGGAATATTTCAAAATTCATTTCATAGTAAGCATAAAGAATTACACATAAAAGCACATTTTGCATGCTAGTTTTCGTTTGAATTCAAATTGTCACCAGTACACACCTAAAATCAAGAACTTCCAAGGGAGTATTGTGCAAATATTTATGTTTTATCCTCTCCATCATTGAACAGTTTTTGCAAGGCTTAAACAATTATTATATAATTGATATGAATAAAACATGATTTGATTTATTCATATTAATAAAAGCAAACACCTGCAGTTAATTTCACAATCAATGCTATCAATCGATCAATGAAACGGCTGCAAGATATTAATTATCAACTATTTATGGGAATCCAAATTCTTTGCATGAAATTGTAGTTTTTAAATACATTGTATATTTTAAAAATTAAAATAAGCGTTACCGTAAGTATACAATTATTGTAGTGGGCGCTTCTAGAATAAATCGGATTTGAAATAATATTTCTTTTTCAATAGCAATTGACTAATTTTTCTGGATATTTATTTGTTAATGCGTTTAATATTTATTTAAAAATAAATCCCTACTACTTTTCAAGTAGTATTGGCTTACAAATACTTTACAAATGAGGATTATGAAATAAATGATTTCCTGGTATCAAAATAAATAGTGTCATTCTCTTGTTCTTTAGGTTGGATAAGATAGTAATTCTGTATGTTGATTGCTGAAGTTGACTTGGCTCAAAAGCCGTTTGGTAAGTATCGTTTTTGGAGTTAATGCAAATTGTTTCAGGAATAATTATTAACTCCTTACATTTGTTATTTTTAATACTTTTAATTACTTGTTAAATTTGAATTACATTAATTAATGATGACTTGGCATTTCAAGTAATTTAAATCCTGAACTGTCTTGTTAATATTAAGATGTCTTCAACATTTACTATCTAGTGCTTTTTGGACCTAAGCATTTAACTTTACAATAAAAAAATGAGAAATAGTTAATAAGAGGAAGGATAGGTTATAAGCAAACAACAACATTTAATCACATTTACCTTAAATAAAGAACCCATCTGGACCCAGAAACAATATTCATAAGTGATGGGAAGTTCCAACAATATATTTATTCAGTTTGTGATTCACTGTCAACATACTCTACATGTATGGATGGTTTGGTGGGTCAATACCACTGTACGTGTATGGATGGGTAGGTGGATCAACACCACTGTACGTGTATGGGTGGGTCAACATACTGTACGTGTATGGGTGGGTTGGTGGGTCAACACCACTGTTTAGCGTGGTGGGATAGCGTGGGTTTAAATAATAAACAGTAAAAAAAAAAAAATTGTTTACTGTTTGTGGCATAAACGTCAGCCATATCTGTAGTACACAATATAACTATTTTATCTATTTTTTTGAGGCACATTTTGATGTTTTACAGTTATTTAAACAAGTGAAATAGGACTCTTGGGAATTAAATATTCTTACTATTTAACGTGAGGGCTTGAAATGAGTTCCAAGGAGTCGAAACTCTGCAGCTTAATTAATGCAGTCTGTTTTGAGCAACAACCTAGATGAAAAGTTGATTAATAGAAGCTGAAGTATTAACAGTTTTGTTCTTGACAGTTATTACTTGCACAATTAGACTAGATTTAACGGCCAAACTGTAAAGAAGGGGATTTCTTTAAGACCATTGAAAGATACAATCATATATTCTGTATTCTTGTTAAATCAGAATCTTAATTGAGTTTTTAATATGGCGTTTCCAGTTTTTGATCGCTGAGAGAGACCTTAACCCTTCGTATGTGGCAATTTGATATATACTCAGCCTCTACTTTGCTGCCTCAAACGCGGTTAATGGATTTATTCCAAATGAAATATTTCTGTTGTAGTGTAAAGGATAGTTAAAAAAAATTCTGCTAGAGTGCAGCATCAAGTTATACATGACTAGCTTTAACTACCTCAGCCTATCAAAAACGTAAATCGTCTATGAATGAAAAGGTGCAGGGCAGCCAGTCAGAGGACGCATGGGCGCAGCACCGTCTTCTGCCTATGCACACGCGTAAAACGGATATATCTCAGTCTCTTGCTCCATGCAAGCACATTGTTTTCATCACTTATCGTCCTTTTTCTTTGTTTTATAGTTTTTACTTATTTTGTTGTAGTTATTACTCTGTGTGCGAAGGGTTAATCTTATGCATATCAAGTAGTTCGTAGTGATATCCAACGTTCAAAATTTTCTCTAAATTTTATTCTTTGTAATAAAAATACACTAGGTAGTAAAATTATATAAACTTAAAAAAAAGAAGAATACTTAACAATATGCCAATTCACTCATTTGGCGATGAAATCTATACCATGTAAATGAGTGTCAAATGTGTTGTCGGACTTCAAAAAACGGTAGTTAGAAAACAGTGTGTTACATTTAAGGAAACATATAAACCAAGTATAAAAAAGTGGGCAGTAAAAATTTGTCGAAACATTCAATGCTGCACAATCATACTGATAAGACTGCAAAAGATTAACTCTGAGTGTGGTGAAGGAAGACATTTGAAATCAGCAGTTCGCTGGAGTAAACAAAATTGGTATTAAAAATTTCGCTAATGAAGACAAGATCTGAATTAATGCTGCTAATATCTAATCTGCAAGAGGAAAAAAGCACATTTCTTGATTTAGAATGTCTGTTGAAATCGATGACTGTCAACATTGTTTAATGCCAAAATCTGAGCAATTGTAAGGATACTTGAACTTTTCGATCTGTCCAATATTCTTTTAACAGAGAACTAACTCTTTATGTTCTGAAATGTGAGAGTGACAACATAACATGTAATGTTAGACAACAAAAAGCAATTGAATTAATTGTTTTAAAATTTATTATCTTAAAATAAAACTGTTCATCAATGAACATTTCATTAACAAATTATATCTAATATTGACTAATTTTCTTTTAAATCTTTAGGAATCTTTTAAATTACCTTTCCGGGTTAAAGGCTGATATTATACCAAGACATAAGTGTATATATTTTATGAGTTAAATATCAAACAAATTTTATTTATTGTATCAAATATTCTTTTAACCATTTTAATCTATTCATTCAATGACTTTTAAATATTAAAAAATATTTTTCTTTTATCAAATCAAGTATCTCTTGTATTTTTTTTTTTTTACATATAAAAATCAACTTGCCAGTTTTGAGAGCTTAATAGTTTTTAAAGCTTTTTTCAGTCTTGATTCGACTAAAATAGACATACATATTAGTTGTTATCTAAATTTTTTATATTTTGTATTAAAAATTCTTGTAAAAGTTGACATTTGGATTTTTTATGTCATTAAATATCTAACATGTAAGAACATCAATTTTATATGTAGTTAAAACAAAATTTCTAAAAATTCTTAGTAAATTAGTGATACTCATTATTTATCTTTCCATAAGAGAATTAAAAAATTAGGAACATGTTCTTAAATTTTGAAGTAAAATAATTAAAATAAAATGATTAAAAATCAACTAAACAAATTTTAGCAAGACATGACGCAAGAAGTCTGTCAATTAAAGGTCAACAAGAATTACCAAAAGTTTTATTCAGTGGGTCTCTTCTGTATTCAGTAAGCTTGTACGTGTTTATAATTAGTCCAAATTTTCTCTCTGCTGTAAAAAACGGCCCCAAAATAACTACCAATTTAACGAACAAAATAAATAATAATTTTTAGATTTTAATAATATCAAACCTACTGCCAAATTTGTTGAATTTTTAGGCATAACATTGAATTTCAATTATATTTTTAAAAAAAACTATCTTAAGATAGCTGGCATCAATGATTTTTATACACTATCCCAAGATATTTGTTTGCAGAGATTGTTAATTATAAAAACAAATATTGAGAAAAGGAAGGAGATGAAGGAGCTACTGACTGCATCCGAACAACTCCATACTTCAGGTTTGGTTGGAAGGAATTTTCAGTGATCCTAGGCCTGAAAGTTTTGTCTTGTTTCTAATTTTATTTTCCTATGTTTTTTTTCTGACCTCATGTTTTTGGTAAGATCTTTGTTGTTAGGGAAGTCAATTGGAAAACTAATATATTTTATTAATTGAAAATGTAACTTTAAATGTAATTGACACAATTTTTAATTTTCCAAATAAAAACTTATTTTTAGGTTAGGTTTCTTTGCATTTATTTACTACAGATTAACATTTATAAATTGGTCTTTTAACCTTATGTATGTTTTCAAAAGCTACTTTCTGATTTGGACGTTGGGACATAAAAATAACGTAAAATTACATTTTTGTTGAAACATGCAAATTAAGTTGTGGTTTTTGATTAGTGGATCTGAAATAATTTCAATTGGACAGTTATTTTTAGCTGAAATTCTAAATATTTGATTTGTACTGTTGAATTCCTATTTTGCTTTCAGAATGTGTATCTTTGGTCTCATTATCAGTACCTTGAAGAAATCATTTAACTCCTTACATTTGATTGCACAATTCTTATCAGTTAGTCTTCCTCTGATCACTTAGGCATCTATACTTTGAAGGCAAGACTTGATCTGTGTAAAAAATAATGTAATTAACACATTAGGAACCATTATTATTTTGGTGGATGATCATTTTAAGTATTGGTTATTTAACCCTTTTAGTGCCACAGCCTCTTACCCACTGACGTAGCCATAAGTGCTACCCAAATTTAGTAAAACCAAAATCAATGGTAAAACATGCAGTGGTCTACAAAAAAAGTAATTAATATTGAATTCAATTGATATCTCTAGGGTTATTTTATTATTTTATCTGGCATTAAATGTGCAATATAAATTTACATTATACATAAAAGTTAAAACCTATAAGTTAAAGTTAAGAACATTTATACGTAAAGGTTAAAAACAAAATAAACAAATTAATAAAATTTATAATATGTAAATATGAGAAAACTTGAGATTGATGATATGTAGATAATATTTGGAGATGTCCAATGCTTTGAGTGTTTAAGAAAAGCATTGGAAATTTCCAAATATTATCTACAGATCATGAAAAATCCAATGCTAGTAAATAACTTTCAAACAACAGTTGATATTGATATTATTAGATAGCTAAACAAACCAATTTTGTTGAAACTCAATCTAGTTTTTTTTCAAATGGAAAACTTATGTATGTCTTTAAAAAAATAACTCCTTATTTTAGCAAATAAATGAGAAAAATAAATAAGAGATCTGCTACCTTGACTATCTATATCATGTATATAAATACACTTCCAAGTTCCTCCCAATTCATGTTGTGTGTATTAAATAAATATATATTAAATATGTATTAAATTAATATATATATATTAAATAAAATATCTTGTCTATTTTAACTAAAAAGACACTAATAAAACTAACCATGTTGTTCTATGGAATAAAACTAACTATACAAACATATAAATAAAAAAAAAATTGTATGATAGTGTACAGTAAAATTTTATAAAACCCAGTGGCGGCTCATCAGATGCAGTACCTGCATTCCAGGTTTTTCCGCAGATAAAGCTTTATTTAAAATTAAAATACACTAAAAAGTGATTCAAATACAAGACCATCATCCTTATTCTTTATAATATCGTTTTCTCACTTAAAATTAAAATGATTTTAGAGAAGAATATAATAGTTAAATTAATCCATTAAAATAGCATTCAGTTAAAATAAAAAAAAAAAAAACACAAAAAAAAACAGTGTTTACTTGAGCATGAGTGCAGCCCAACCTGGATAAAGGTGATTAGGTAGTCCTTTAGTCCTTTTACATCAGTTGCTACTGCAAGGGGCAAGACACCTCTGTATGAATTTGTCTTTTAGAGATGAGGTACAGCTAAAATTCATGCCACCGATTCTGTTTGAATTTCAAGTAATGTAACCAATGTTAATGATCGCTTCCAAAGGTTTCTGATTTTAAGAATCAGATCTATAAAGAGTCAGTAAAACATTTTTTATCCTTACAAGTATACCACAATTGGTTTTGTATAGTGATAAAGATAAAATGTTTTAATAATTATAATTTTAGGTCAGGTTAAAGGGCACTAGGCCAGGAATTAACATATTGGAGAGCTGGACATCAGCAAGCTTACCTTAGAAGACAATTTCACTAACACCAGAGTAGTAGTAAACAAATAAAAAATAATCACATCACACATTTTTGGGTGTCTACTCACCTGAAGAAAGTGCCAGTGGTACAGAACATTTTTGATTATGTGATTCTTTTGTTTTAATAATTATTATGCGTTTATTCATATTCATAGTTATCAATCAGCTTCAAATCAATATTTGGAAAGTCAACAGCTACTCCTAGTTGAATATTTAGATCTAATATTAGGAATATTTTTTTTAAATTTAATACAAAAAGTTTTCATTTACATAGTTGCTAGTCATAGATATATAATATTTAAGCATTTTGTTTTGAGTTTTAATTTGGCTGGGTGCTATTCATAGTGAAACAATTGTTCAAACAATATCAGAGCCCCTTTCTCATATGTACGTTTTGTGAACTAGATGATTGTGATGTTGGGCTGTACTTACTATTTGACTCGGAGCTGCCACTGATTCCAGCAACACAATACTAGCCTTAGAAATTAATAAAAAAACTAATTTCTTCTATTTTAAATTTAAAAACACTGATTCCATATTATGAAACCAACAATTACAAACTAATAACAACAAAACAGAATAATAGTAAGATATTAGATGGTCTAATAACAAAAACATGTTCACAAACAACAGCCTCCAAACGTAAACAAATACCTCATTATTTTACTCCAACAACTGATATATAGTTAATGGTCAACCAAAGGCAGAAAATTGATAACTTTAAAATTCTGGAAGATTCTTTATAGCGGCGTAAGACTAAAACATTAAAGAAATTAACTTAATATATAGTGTGCCTTACAGTGATCCTCACACTATCCACTAGATTATCCTAACAGTGGCACTGTAGCACTAAAAGAGTTATAAGAATAACACCACTAGAGGTTTCAAAATCTGTTCACGTCATGGTTTATGTTGATTTAGATGGAATTGGAGTAGTTATTGTCTTAAAGAAAATATAACAATGAAAGAGAATATTTTCACAGTACTTTTTTTTTTTAAACACATGTTTGGAGTTGAACATGCTAACAAAAGAAATCTCATGTTCAACATTTCTATAATCTTCACCTAGGTATTTATTACCTACTTAAAGAAATAAAAATAGAATTTCGTCAACAGAAGATGAACATTTCATGATGATATTTTTAGTTCGGTGCTCACTAAAAAGGCATATTGGTGAGGATAATTTAAGGATAGGGTATCTAGATTTGTGAGACATATTTTTGTTTGAACTTTATCATAGGCAGGCCAAATAAAACCCACATATTTTAATCATATAAATAGAAATCATGATAGTAAATTTAAACTTCAAAATAAAAAAGTTTTAGTTGTCCCATTCAAGTTTTGTGAAGTCATTGTAGGCACATTTATCTCATTTTAAGGCCTGGCGCATACGAAAAACCTTTGTCTGCCAACAGTTTAGTCAGTGTCTAAGGAAAATTCAGCACCATTGTTTTAAATGGAATAGCACCCACCGACAAGTGGGTCGAGTGACAGTGGGGAAGATTGGTACAGCCCGACTTTGAAGTTACAGAACTCGCAGACCAAACTGTCTGGTGTGTGCAATAAAAGCTAGGAATAAGTTGAGAAGTGCACACAAACGCCTAAACAGTGAATAATGGCCATAGTACTGTACAAAACTGTATAGTCTATTAGCGACATTCAGTTTAAAGGCAAAATTATGCATTATTATTTATTTTAAGTTGTTTGATAAAATATTATTTTTAAAATTTTTTTGAATAAAAGTGTTAGTTTTCTTATAAGCAATAAATGTGTTGAGGAAGAAATTTAAAAAAAATCTTAGTTGACTAATATGGCCATTCGAGGACAACATAACTCATTAAGAAACTGTGTTATATTTTATTTAAAATGTGAGAATATATAATTGTTTTAAATGTGAAACAATTATTTGTCTATAAATGAGATCTATATGCAAATTTTGAGTTGATATTTGTACTTATCTTTGCCTAAAAGAGTAGATTACAAATATATTAAAACTTAATTGCTAGAGTCTACAGTAAATTAGGGAGTTATGTGCTTCTGAACAATTCGCAGGGTGGGACAGCAAGGGATAGAAAGAGAGAGAGGGTAGAAGAACACTTTTGTGTGAAGCAGGGTCTTGCTACTTCAGTGACAGTTTGGATAAAATATAAAACTAAATTCTTTATTGCGCTCTACTGGGCTACCTGGATGAAAATCCTTGCTTGTTCAGAGCAGGAAAATGGAACAATTAATTGACGTAGTTCAAAAACACCCTTCTTAGTACATTCTCAGGGGGAAAGCTGGTGTGACAAGAAATTCTTGTTAATTCCAGCCTGGTGTTCAGTCAGCAAGAATCTATTTTCCCTAAGACCAATGTTCATTTTTCTTAAATCAAGCAAAAACCTAGCTTCACTTTAAGTAATTTAAAACATTTGTTCATTAGCTGATTGTAACCAATCAAGTAAAAAAAAAGATTATTTAGTCAATGTTGATTGATTTTGATTTTTCCCCCATTTGGTGTTCTGTTTTCATTTCAACTACTTTTTTTAATTAGAACAATTTTATGTACGTGTATCAGAACAATTAAAATAAATAATATGTCAAGCAATTAACATTCTCTATTATGTCTATAAAATTACAGCTCAAACATAATTCCATCTGAAAAAATATATCATAGAATTATTTTATAGATGTTACATTTGTGAGGATTATTAATACCACATTTGTTACATCGGGTTTAACCATTTAACATGTCTTAAGTAGAATAGCCAAGATAGCTGGGATTAGCTGACATCTGAGATATTCAATAACAGGGGAGAAGAAGCTAAGATGTTTTGTGTAATCCAGTCCAATCCTTATCATCTTATTCAATAACACTAGTTAAAAAGAAAAGACTTAAAAATAAATGCTATTTGGTAATTGTAACTGAGATTTTATCCGTGTTGCCTTATAAATATTAAATATTGCTTCTTTTTTCTTAATTAATCCTAAATCCAAAGCGTACATAAGAGTGTAATATACTTCATAATTTGAGATGACCAGACTGAAAAGTTGTTGGTGTGCGCTACCTCAGGTAACCAACCAAACTGTTGGGTCTAGATGTGAGTTCATACCTAACCCGACTAACTGTTGGTAGACAGTCAGCCAACAGAAAAGTCTTTCGTATGCACCTGGCCTAAGTCCATCATAAATGTATAATTTTACACTTTCATGTAAACAAATGTTTAAAATCAAAGGAAACCTAGCTTAATAATGTATTATTAAGACTATACTACAATTTACAATCATTAACAATCGAGAACACTGCATCAAGAGATTTTCATTCTTGTTATATTCAATAATAGTTAAAAATTGACATAGTTAATTTTTGCGTTCTGTAAAGTTCCAGCAAGAATTATTTTATTAATGTAAGTAAAATATTAACATAAGATTAAATATTCTATACCATTTAGGGTTAATGATTCTATTAGTGTATAGTTGCAAATTTTTATTTTAGTGTATTATTATTTTTGAAACTTGTTAGACATGATGACCGCAAGGAGAGAAGGCGAAGCAGAAGTCGGGACAGAAACCGTAGCAGAGATAAAAAGAGGAGCCGCAGCCGTGACAGAAAGCGCAGCCGAAGCAGAGGAAGGAAACGAAGTAGAAGCAAGGAGTCAAGACGAAGCAAGGAAAAGAAGAGGAGTCGCAGTCGTGACAGAAAGCGAAGCCGTAGCAGAGAACGAAGAAGAAAGCGTTCGCTTACTCCTATTTTGTTACCTGGAAGGAGGGAACCCTTCCCACGTTTTAAAAAAGCATCACCACCTATGGGATTGTAAGTCACAATGATTTTGATGTACTTGTAAATTAAACTAACTAAACAATCATAATTAACTTAATAATACTGTTGCTATTGTACTTTTAGATATGTTCTTTAAACCTCTCTACATCGTCTTAAGTATCATTATATTTTTGCTGTCTATTCTTTGTTATATGATTTTTTTCTCTTACACACTTGTCATGTCTTGTCTTATTTTTCCAGCTCTCCATTTGTGGTATTCAGTTAAAAATACGCCCTGTTCTGTGTATTTCATATACTTAACCCTCCCAGCGTCCATTACTTCACCCTTTAATGTCGGCCCCTTTTTAGGTACTTCGCAGAGTTATATATAAAAATGTATAACATATACA
Organism: Stictocephala bisonia; assembly: GCA_035578905.1. NCBI lineage: Eukaryota > Metazoa > Arthropoda > Insecta > Hemiptera > Membracidae > Stictocephala > Stictocephala bisonia. Next base: position 86,400 of record JAQJVL010001144.1, read on the forward strand.
TAAACAATTGAAAATAGCAAGTGTTATATATCAATGGAAACTAGAAGACCTAGGCAATCTTAGAAAAATAGTTTTGTTTACATAACTTGTATATTGTGTATGTTCTCCATGATTATATGCAGAAGTATCCAAAATTTGAAATTTTTTCTATATTGACACCATGATGATGAAATCCAAAAATCAATTAAAAGAAAATCCAAGATATAGGTTTTGTTCAAAATGTTATACACAAAAAGAAAATATATACATTATATGGCTTATTGTTTACAAAAGAAAAATTACACTAAAAAAACTGAACTATATACAGGTTGCTTTGTCCTGGGCCTATGTCCTGCTCTGGTTCAGGAGGGTATACTCTTATCCGCAATAAATTTCGTCTATTTTGTCAGGCCTAGGTATAGGTATATGAGTAGAGGTAGAGGGTCCAGGGTCTATGGGTGTATCATCATCATCATCAGTAGGACTTACGTTAGCATCTGAAGTCTCTAAATCGTCCAAGCCAGGAACGTAGTTGTCATCACTACCCGATGAAAAGTCCAGAAGGGAACTATCGGAAGGAAAGTCTTCAGCTACAATGTCACTACCACTGTCACTATCATTTTCTTCTAATATCTCTCTTATATCACTGGATTTATCACGTAAATCATCACCCATTTTGTACAAACATAACAAGTAAACAAACAATAACCCAACTTACTACGTCGCATTTACCAAAACACTGACAACAGTGACAACAACACTAGAGCTTAGTATAAATCAGCTGATTTTTTCCTCCTTGTACAGAACAGTAGAAAACTAAAGACAACGAAATAAAGTATGATCTCCTCTGTCGTTTGATATGTAATATAATGTTTCACTGTATAAAGTGACGAAATGAGATCGTATTTTCTTAACGCTTACATGCTGTCGAAAAATCGACAGGTATCACCAGCGGCGCCGCGATTGCTGTCGATTTTTCGACAGGTGACGCTGGGAGTGTTAAATTAGTTCATATAACCTTTATCATCTATTTCAGTATCTCTCTCAATTTCAAATTTGATTAATATCCGAAAAGATTAATTATGTAAATTTGTAGGAGTGTTAGACAAAAATATGAGGATGAAATTTGATAGGCTACTTATTTTGTCATCCTCATATATTTTCCCAACACTCCTACAAATTTACATAATTAATATTTCCTAATATTTATTTATGAGTGCAGATATTTTGACTCCATTTTCAGCTTTTACAAACTAGCATTTTACCATTATACTTCTGGGTTTTTGCCATACAGCTCATAGTGAAAAAAATATTTGTTGAATATTGTAAATCTTGTTCGTCACATTACTATACAACAATAATGCAGTTAGATGCATCAGCATTTTTATTCTACAGTTTTAATTTCCAGCTTGATATTACCTCTTTCTCATTTTTCTTACCCTATCACTATACTAATTTTTTATTGTAGAGTAAGGAAAAGTAAGTTAGTATAAAAAAGTGAGTCAAAATACTGCATGTGTGTAGGTGGGCAGGTATACCAGATATCCCACTTGAGTCGCTATATTTCATTTACGTAATACACTGTACATGTTGGGGTGGGTGGGGGTTCATTTTCACTGTTAATGTAGGGGTGGGTAACGATTACTGCTGCTTGTTATTGTGTCACTGAAAAGTCATAATTTATAAACAAGTCATGTAGGATTAATTAAATCTACACTATCACACTTCAATGCAAGATCAGTTGCATCAAAAACCAAAAGATCAAACACCCCTGATCTTTCATATTGAAATATTTTATGTTATGGATGTTAAAGATGTTAAAGATGTTATGGATATTGAGAGTTCTCTAGTTGGTGTTATTGGCAGGTTGTAGGGTGCGTGAGAGTTCTCCAAAATCTATTCATTTCTTGCTCTTTCAAGATCCTCCCCAAAGTTGACTCATCATCTTAAGTCGAATTAAGCTGTGACCAGTTTAGAGGCCAACTTAAAGAAAATGTATGTGTAGCTTGTCAGTTGTGAGATTTGGGTTATCCCCTCTTAAATTTAATTTCTATTAATTTGTTTTCTTTAATAACCGAACATAATCAGCAGATTTTACACATTCAATTTATGTTTTCACTTTCTTTTGTTATCAAAATAAACTTCCATTTTTATTTTAGGTAACCAAACAAACTAGATTAAACATTATATCTGTAACTAACATTTATCAAAATTTTCCATTTGTTATGTCTATTTAAAGGAATGTAAATAAGAGCACACTCGGTAAACAATTCCATATAATTAAGGAATCAAACTGTTTGACTGATGTGATGTTAGACGTCTTGAACTGTATAATGATTAATTGTAATAAGTTAGACTGTGCTATTATGGTTATGGCAACTTGGTATTGTACACATATACTGTCAGACTTCTCTATTGGCTTAATAAAACTGATACGACTTAAAAATCATGAAATAAATTTGGAAATTTGGTTATCGTTGTAATGATATAATAATGTAAAAATTGTAATTTAAAGTTAAAAGAGGTCTTATTTTATCAGGCGAAGTTAAGGCTAAGAAGCTCTCTCTAACACTTAACCTGGATTTACATTAACTGAATTACATTAATTTATATTCTTTGTTTACAGAATAAATAGTGTAAATATGTACTACTTCAAGAAACTGATGTTTCCAATAATTTGACTAAATTGTCTTATCACGATTCTTTAAGACTATATCACTGAAACCTCAATTTTTTTAGCTTATTCTAAATCCTTTAGTTGTTTGAAACAACAAACTTGATTTGTTTCATTTTGCAGTGTGTGTAATGCAAGAAATGTTGTAAAACTGTACTAAGAAAATTAATTCATTTACAATTGATAATTCTATAATTATTCTGGAACAATATGCAATTAGTTCACACTTATTCACAAATAAGTATAAAACATTTTGTGTCAAACCAATACAAATTGTAAGCTAAATATTATGTTTCAGCAATAACAAAATTAAAACTGCTATAACTATAAATCATGCAGGTATTTTAATCAAAAAGAAGAAAGAGCAATGTGCAATAGAAAGTGTTCTACCTGTTAATTTAAAAATAAATGTCAAATCCAGGAAGAAGTGATATGGATTGGAAGGGGGAATGTCTGTGGTGTAGTCAGCCAAATAACAGAAATGAGAAAGGACCTACGTGAGCTGAATGGATGGAGAATGAAATAGGCATAAGTGAGGCAAGTGACTGAGAGCCTAGAGAGCAGAAAGAGGTAGGGAGTAGAAAGAGCCGACTGTGCATGATGGATTGAGAATGAAATAGGTACAAGGTGAATGACTGGGAGCGCAGAAAGAGCCGATTGAAGCAAATGCCGGAGAAAGAAACATATTGCACATCTCTCCTCTGGCTCTCGCTCTTCTCATTACTAATAAAAGACTAAAGGTTTCAAATAAGTTAGGTTAAAAGGCACTAGGCCAGTATATATTAAGGTTTCATAATCTCTCCAATATACTAAGGTTTCAAATAAAAAATGTGCACACCTGTTGGTCTAATCAAGACAACTTTCATAAAAATATCATATCTAGTTATGAAATGGTAGGTAACAATTTTCAAAATAGTAGTACTCTAATACAGTATATTTTATGACAACTTAATAATAACAATGAAATATTATGAATTGTATTTAAACATTTTAATACTAAGATTATATTGTGCTTCAACAATAGTGACGGAGTAAAAGTTGAACTGGCACAGTATAATGAATTTCATATAGAGCCTAGTGCCTGCAAGCCAACGTACCTTTTCATTAGCATATAATTTATGGTTAACCATATATTTATATGTATTTGCTTTTTCTTTCAGACGAACGGGTCCCATAGTAGATGATCTTTCACCCGAGGAGAGAGATGCTCGCACAGTTTTTTGTATGCAGTTATCACAACGCATTAGAGCTCGTGACTTAGAAGAATTCTTCTCCTCTGTTGGTAAAGTCAGAGATGTTCGAATGATCACTTGCAACAAGACAAGACGTTTTAAAGGCATCGCTTATATAGAATTTAAGGATCCAGAATCTGTCTCGTTGGTAAGTTTGAAATTTTCAATTGATTTGTTAATATAAATGCAAATGGTAATTGTAAACATTGGTGTATGAAACATTGAAACGTATTGCATATGTGTTGTAGGTAGCAAAACATGTGCACGTCAATGAAACAAAATTATCTATGATATTGCAATTTAGGTAACAGCTGCAAATACCTAACTTTACTGAACCATAACTTTCCATAAAGAATCTAATTCTTCTAATAAAATAAGTTTTCTAATTCTCTTTTAACAATAATTTGTTATTAACTCTAAAAAATGACATATTTAACATGTTTGTTTTAACTAGAGGTGTGTGATGCAGCAAATGTTTTTCAATTCAATGCAGCGATGCGATTCAAAAAATTTCGATTCGATGCAACTCGATTTGGTGGGCATATAGAGAGTTTATGGTTTTTATTAAGTTTTAGAAGCAAGTACCGTATCTTGCTAGTACAAAGAAAGACAATTTAAAACATACATTTTTTGATCATATAAATGTTAGCTAGTTAATGTTACTATGTATGCAACAAAAATATAAAAATTAACTTTATATCAAAGTGAGAAGGTCAATTAAAAAATATTATAAGGACTGTAATATGAAGGAAATTTAAAAAATGCAGTAGGCGTAAAGCACAATAAATCATAATTATTTTGAAATAGAATTTTAGGGCTTAATAAATTTGTTTAGCACTACTATCAGATTCAAAAAGCAATGTACTCAAGTTTGAACCTCTGCTACAAAATAAACACTCATCCGATTTTGTTGTGTTGTATACAAAAATTTAGCATATTTAATTCTATGTAATATCATATAACTTAAATATTTTTAAAAGGCTAAGATTGTCAATAGCGGGCAGCAAAAAAAAAAAAAAAAAAAAAATTGTTTTCCACTTTTGGAGTAAAGCTTAACTTCAAAAAATTCTAAAACAAAACTACTAAAGATAAGTCAGCAAACTTACCTTAAAAGACAAGTCATTCGCTGACACCAGAGTAGTAGTAGTAGTAACATACACAAAAGAAATACAAAATCACACAAATTTTCTGTGCCACTGGCACTTTCTTCAGGTAAAGACTCTCTCTTTACTCATCTGGAGAAAGTGCCAGTGGCACAGAAAATTTGTGTGATTTTGTGTATGTTACTACTACTGTGGTGTTAGTGAACTTGTCTTCTAAGGTAAGTTTGCTGATTTTCTATCTCCAATATAGTAATTCCTGGCAATATTTGTATGTGCTTATATTGTAATAAATTGGTGTTGTGTGACGTTTACTTGTACTGTATATACACCAACACGTATTATGCTAATTAAAAAACTATTTAAAGGCATTAGAAAAATGTTCTGAGACTTTATCAAAAAGTACTCATTCGGGAACCGAGAACCGATTTCAGTAAAGAACCGAACTGGAAGTGGACCCGAAAAAAAAAAAAAAAAATGGAACTGACCCATCAATAATTATACTATTTAAATTTTTAATATTTTCCAATATAAAGGTTGGGGAAATAGATGTTAATAAAGTTGTCTTTAATAATTAACGTTTAATTATACTTTTTTTAAAAATGAAAATAATATTGAGTAATGCACTTTAGAACACAGTGCCAACTGACTAACTGAATTTAAATCGATGATCGCGAATCATTAAAAATGCAACACGCTTGAATTTATAAAAGAAAACAAGATAAGACTGTATTTTGATTGAGAAATGTTTTGTAAAAAATATGGACTGTTGAAGCCAGGTACCCTATCAGACAGGAAGTGATAACAAAAGTCACAATAACAAATACACTGGTGTTATCAGCAATATTCAATTCTTACGAGCAATATTCCACTGTTATCAGCAATATTTATAAACACAGTAGAAGACTTTATTTAACTATTCCAATTGATTACGTAATAATTCGTATTATTTGTTATTAAATATGGATCCCAAAATAATTGCCGACTAAGTGAATTAGATGGATGGTCTGTATGAGAATGTTTTACTAATTTGTGGTACGCTACACTCACATAAATTACAATACTCATAAGCATTGCTTGATGGGCATATATCATGTTCATATCAGTACGAGTTATCTCCCAGTCAAACTCTGTATTCGTTGTTACGATATAATCAGGTTTGTGTCCGATCGCGCTCATTCCTGTCCACTCAGAACGAAAACAAACTCTAGTTTAATCATTTTACAACTGTTTTACTGTAAAATACTTATTTAAACATGAAAGTACTAGTTCTAAAAGACGCACCAATAAATATCATTGATTAAAAAGGCAAATTTTCTTAATAATTTGTAATTTTTTATCGCATCAGAATAATTTTAAGGCATTGATATTGCTAATGCATCATGGCACTATCGACACATCGTGTTACTTACGATGCATCAAAATTTTGACTAGAAATGAGTTGAATCGTATCGATTTTTCGATGTATCGCACACCCCTAGTTTTAACTTTTACATATTTGTAGACTTAAGAATCAATTTGTAAGAAGTTGTTTTGTTAGTATACCAATTACAGTAAACTTTGTTTTATCCGGATTAATGTGGTGGCATCCTGATCCGGATACCTATAAGTCCGGATATAGACAAATAAGTGTCGCTAGGGAAGCGTCTGCATGAAGCAATAAGCAATTTACGAACGTCAGACATGATTTGAAAGTTTCGTTTGTTCCTTTTAGTATCAACAGTGAATTACGTTGATTTATAATCTTCTGAGGAATTACATCTCAATTGCATCAAGTATCTTCTCAGCATTTAATTTTTGTTCAATAATTACAATGACTTACTTTCTTTAGTAGCCACTCATTTTCACTTATAAATGCCAAACACAACACAATCAATAAAAACTGTAACTAACTGTACTACAATTAAATTTACTTTATACAAAAATAATATTTCTTTAAAAGCTTAATTGTTTACATACATAAATCAATGGCCATTATACAAACAATGAAAAGTGTTCAATCCACTGCATCTGCAGTATTTGTGATACTATCCAAGCACATCAGTCACTTAAAGATATTATTACAGGTTTTATTACTATAATTATATCGTTCAGCGAATTTGCATAACCCAGTCTCCGAATGATTAGGGTCCGGATAAAGTGAAGTTTACTCAATCATATTTCTTAAAACTGTTAAACAGCATGTAAACTTAAAAGTAAAATGACTGCTGCTCCGGTTTGATAAAAGGTATAAGAATGCCATTAGAATTGCCATTCTAAAACTACTAAGAAAATACGGAGGAATTAGAACTAATCCATCCCGATGAAATGTGTTAAAAGAAGAGAAAACAATTTGGTTTTTTTGTAACTAAACGAGTCTGATCACTGAATTTAAGAAAAAGAAGAGGAATTAATCCATTCCTGTGAAATGTGTTAAAAGGTGAGAACGAGCCTGATAACTGAATATCCTTAATAAAACTAGAGAATAGGAATCAATATCAACAGATGGTACTCCAGGCTTTATGCCTATTATGTTTATTCAATTAGAATATGCCATTAGAATCACCATTCTAAAATTACTGAGATAAAAAGAGGAATTAATCCATCCCTCTTTTTTTGAATGTGAAATGTGATAAAAGATGAGAAAAAATTTTGTTTTTTATAGTTGAACGAGTCTGATCACTGAATATCCTTCATAAAACTGGAGAATAGGAATCAATATCATCATATAGTACTCCAGGCTTTATGCCTATTATGTTTATTCCAGCACTAAGTTAACTTCTGGAAATGTTCATTTGTACTAGTCAGCTGGCATTCTCAATGCTATTGATGGCTAACGCCAATTAGTCATTTATTGCCTGTTGATCGTTACTGCTTGATATATATTTAAAAAAAAAAAAAAATAATCACTCTACTCACCTGAAGAAAGTGCCAGTGGCACTGAAAATTCGTGTGATTATGTGTTTCTTTTATGTATGTTCTACTACTCTGGTGTTAGTGAACATGTCTTCTAAAGTAAGTTTGCTGATGTCCTATCTCTCCAATATACTAAATACCTGGCCTAGTGCCTTTTAACCTAACCTAACAGTTAAATTGGAACTGGTACTTTTCAGAGCTGCATAAATACTAAATGGGTTTAGTTCCAGTTCATTTAATTTTAGTTATAATATAATATTCAAATTAACTATTTTGTATTAGAAATAAAATCAATCCAAGTAGAACAAGTATTCAAAGGACTGTTGAAAGTTGAAGATAACATGACAGTATTTGATATTGGAGTAGTACAACTGTTTTATCATATCAGTGATGTATGAGCAGCTATGATCTGTGAGGCGAGACCGTACTGATAACATGGTTCAATGAATTATCGTTTTCTCAGTTAAGTTTCTGTAATATTGATCTTATTTCTATATTACTTGATGTTTTACATTATTTAAAATATTTTGATATTGATAATAACTTACTGTTTTTATTTCAGCTTTTAATCTATGAAAATAAAATGAAAGTTTGTAAATCAGTAGATTGATCTGTCGTTGTTAAAGTAACACTTTGTTGGGTTAACTGATGTTTTTATTACAAGCTATTGATTTCAAAATAATAAATTAATAAAGCCTATAAAAAGGTTGTTGACCTTTGTTAACATTATTAGGTTTGTAGGTTTGAATAATCATTGATTACATTTTACTCAATGATTACTTTTCACTCGTATCCAAGGTTGTAGGATATTGTTGCCTATTATTTTTATGTAGTCATGTTGATCTGTTAGATTTGTTAAACAAAAGGTTGAAGAAAATCTATGAATTGCAGCTGAGATGTAAAAAAATCCAAGTAGCTCTTTAGAAATCATAGCAGACTTTTAGTTGGATTGAAATAATTTATATTGCTTTGCTTCAAAATAAATATAATAATAAATAATTCAAGTTTCAGCGGACATAGTAGAACTAGGAATAATTTATGAACACCACCGTAAAACAACAAATTTAATAAAATTGAAAGCATTAAAATGAGATCCAATCAAAAAATAGACAAATGACATGCATTAAAGAAATGGTGATTAACATGTATAGAAAGCCAGAAAAGATTGGAACATGTGAAGTGGGTAATTAAAAAAGAATACTTATTAGAGTAAACCAGAAAATGATTAAGTCTTATTTGGCAGTAAAAGCATAGTAATAACAAAATAAAAGCAAAAAAGCAAGTCTACAATATAATACGAAAACTATTGATGTTTGTAGCATTGAAATAACAGCAATTAAATAAAAGCCTAACCAATATCAAATCTACATTACAAGTTCATTGACACAAAAATATAAATAATGGTAGGAGTATATTGATTGTGTCACTCAACTCTTAAAATTGCTTCAATGTAATCACAATTTTTCAATTTCGATGCTCAATCTTTCTACATTCTAATCCTAATTTCATCAATTTTCTTCAAACAATATTAATGTTTTGATGTTTTTTTTTATAATCAACTGTCATTGCGCCACTATAATTCATCAAGATATGTTTAACCCTTGCTCATCCAATTATGCAGACGCTTACTCTCTCTTGCACTCTGATTTGTTTTCAGACAAAACATGCATTGTATATAAGTTTTGCTGTAGATATTAACATTAATATTGTTTTATCTTTTAGTAAATGGACTTTTGAGTTTATTATGAGCCATAAATAAAAACATTTCAGAATATTTCTTTTTATTTATATGAAAAACCTTAAAAAAGATTGTAAGGAAAATGAGAATTTTGTCATAAGTTTGATACCCCACAGCCATCGAGAGAATAATAAACAGAGTCAGTCTTATAAAAGTAATACAGAAACTAATTTTTATATTCGCCTTCATTGTAAGTTAGTAAAAAAGTTATATAATTTTTATTTAATAATATAAAAATAATATAATACGGTTGTATTATAGAATAAGTTATAACTGTTATAATAATTAATTGTTACAATTGATAATACAAATACAGTTTTGTATTCTAAACTGGCCCTAGGTCTGACTTCCTCAACGCCATATAATTTGGCAAAACTAGGAATCAGTCGGTTCCTAAAGTCAGTTTCCTAAAGTATCACTGTATGTGTATGGGTGGGGGGTGTTTCAGTACTGTACATTATGGTTGAAAGTGATGTGCATATGTGTGTGTGTGTGGGTTATTAGTGTGTACTTAGAAATATGTAAGCATAGATGTAATTGTTACTTTGACTATGAATAGTATGTAATACTCCTTAAGTTGTGTTATACTATATAGGGTTTGTCATCTTGTGGAAAGAAGAACTAGAGAGAGAACTTAAGGAACTGGTGGCGCAGTGCTGTAACCCAGCTACATGGGGACAAAGTGTTTGAGAGATTGTAGGCGATAGGATGGATGCTCGATCCTCTTAATACCGACATGGCTTCCGCTTAGTGGTTGATATTGGCGTGGACACTACTAGATAAGTCTGGGGTGTCCATGTTGGGTGGTAATCATTGTGCGGATGTTGTGGGGGGGAGATAACTGAGTATCAGGCTTGTCAATTAGCTGAAAATCAGACCAGCACTACGTGGTTCGGATTCCACGTAAAGCTGTAGGTCCCTTAGTTGCCCTGGCTGTTGGGCTATTAATAAATAGTCCTTTCTGAGGAACAGTTTAACTCAGATAGTAACCAGACTACACCCATCCACACTCATTCTACACTCATATAGCCATTCATATTCACCTTAAAATACCAACAACGTTGTGTTGGCGTCTCATATGTAAGAATAAGGAACATTGTATTTAAACTTAAACCTAAGTATTGACCCACCCACCCAACCACACATATACATAAGGTGGTAATGTCTCTGCCAGTCACCTTACGGTGGTGTTGTTGAAGAACGTCAAGGTTGATAGGTTCTTTACAAAAGGCCTGGGGCCGAGAACAGATAGAAAAATCTATGCATAAAAATTATATGTAAATGACAAATTGAATCAAAATTCTTTTACTAAACTATCAAATAACAAACCATGTACACTATCCTGAGACTAAGCAACACACGCAGGCACTCACACACGCACACATTGAAGACATTTTAGATAATTATTTCAAATGTTTAAATGTTGTAAAACAATTTGATTTTGATTAGATAGGCATCTCAGATTTGTAGTCCAAGTGCTTAAATTTGTTGTTACTATTGTAGCCAGTCGATATAATTTTAAGTAGCTTGTAATATAACAATATGATAATAACAAATAATCCAGATGATATACCGTTTATTGTTACCTTTAAACAATATAAGTCTAATTCCATGATAGGTTGTGATTTTGACATCTTGTATCATTTCAGGCCCTTGGATTGAATGGTCAGAAACTACTGGGTGTCCCAATCATTGTGCAACAAACACAGGCAGAGAAGAACAGAGCTGGCAACTCTATGCCTAATGTAATGCCCCGGGGAATGCCTGGCCCAATGAGACTGTACATCGGCTCTTTGCACTTCAACATAACTGAAGACATGCTTAGAGGAATTTTCGAGCCATTTGGGAAGATCGATAGCATCCAGCTGATAACAGACTCAGATGGACGCTCAAAAGGCTATGGATTTATTACAGTGAGTTGTTGTAGTGGTTTTACACTAATAATGTTAAATTTTACAGTGTTGCAATAACACAGAAGTATCCACCTTTCTATAAATTGTTGTTATATACGAGAAGAATGTTGTAGTACCTCAATATATGGTTTTTATTTTGTTATAAATAATCTAAATTTATAAATATTATAAAATGTAGGGGGAAAAGTGGAGTACAGTTTTTTATATTTTTTACAAAATTATTTTTTGTATCGTACAATTAGAATCCAACATATATATTTTATCATAAAATGATAATCATTAAAATCCATAACATTTTGTAACAGCCCACAAGAATGGGAGCCATTTACTAGCAAGCCGGCTAATGCCTCCCCTCCAGACCACTTGCCACCCAACACACATCTTCCAGGCTCACCCACCTGCTATACTTATTAACCACACCACCAGTTCTGTAATATACTTAAGTTTAAACAACTGCAAGCACCAAGCATTTAGAAAACAAATATTTATTCTAACGTGGAACAGTTTTCTAAAGTTTATATGTATACACTTTGTTGAAAATATATTTTAAGTTTGTTCAGGATGAATATATATAATATATCCTACTGCCACTTAATCGTGATTGCTCTTGGTATCCTAAGTATTTTGGATCAGCTTACCAAAACTGTTCTTAATTTTATTGCCTGATTTCAAGAAACATTCTCAAAAAGAAAAATTTCACTCCAAATAGACGAATTGCCTACTTCCACTATACTCATTACAATCATAGGAGAATAACAGGCACAGTTCAGCACTTTAGTGAAATGATCATAAATTAGTTTGAAATTCGAAAACACTACTATTACTCTTGTATCTTGGTACACTGACTGTAAAATCAGTCATTAAGTTGCGTGACATGAATTTTTAACTAACAAATTAAAAAATCAAATTAAGTGCTTTAAATTTGGCCTATATAATAACTATGAAGTTGAAAAAATTGTTGTCAGTATTTAAAATTTTTTCACAGGTGGTTTACAAAAAAAATTAATAACTTTTTAATTGCAGTTTGGTTGGTTTTTTATTTTGTAGTTCCACAATTGTGATGATGCAAAAAGAGCTCTGGAACAGCTAAATGGTTTTGAGTTGGCTGGACGTCCAATGAAAGTCGGCACAGTCACTGAACGCACAGATTTCAATCAAGCTCCATCGATGCTTGACAACGATGAACTGGATAGGACAGGCATTGATTTGGGTGCAACAGGTCGCCTGCATCTCATGTTCAAACTTGCTGAAGGTATTTTATGTGTTAATGTCCTTTATAATTAGTGTCAGAGACACAATCGTTACATCTTTTAGTCTTTTTAGTGCAGCACATATTTTTACCAAAAGTTGTGTATTTATTTTAGTGGCATTGTTTTCACATCTTTAAAACAGTAGTACCAATCATAAATAAAGGGTTGTTGGTAGTAATGAGATTCGTGCACAAGTTGTTGAAATCATAAATGATTACTGCAAAAAGAATTGATTGGGGATTTTGGACAACTAATTTACTTATTTGATCCAACATGACATACTGCAAGTGTGTGTTGATATCTGCACTTAACAGCGCCATAATCATTGAAACTACAAAGCTTGTACAGATCGCATTTGGTGGAACGTTGATTAAAAAAAAATTATGACAAAGTTAATTTTCAAAATTGGAGGAGAATACCCTACAATATAACCAACAACCACAAAATATTACCCAATATTTCAGAAAAAATTAAATCTATTGTTTTAACATTCTACCGGTCTCGTGATACAGAAGAGCATTGCATGGACAATGTTTGTTTTTTGCAGTTTGGATGTACTGATTATCAGTTTTGTTATCAGTTCTATTCTTTGGTGGCTGCATGTTGTCCACCAATAAATAAGTGCTGCGGATAAAATATTGTAGTTATTACCAATTCATCAACCTCTTCATTTATTTTCTTTTCGTGTTTTATTGTTATTCAGTTTAGGTTTACAAATTTGATTTAGCTCATTACAATGTGTGGGTGGAAGGCATATTTATCTAGCTAATTGCATACACTGCTTCTTATCACTTAGAATAAATTTCTCTTAACTGTTTATCTGCACAGCGATTTTCTTCATTAAAAAAATAAAAAAAAAAGAATAGCTGTGATTACAAAACATAATTATTATACAAATTATCTTTGTTTTAGTTTTTTAGCAAACCACTAATTTTTCATGAGTAATTCTTAAAAAGGAATTAATAGGTCTATGCATCAATATCACATGGAAAAATGTATTTTTTACAATGCCTATTGTAATATTGCTGAGCAGAAATGGCTTGTTGAACCAGGAGTCATATTCCATGGCTGGGGGAAAAAATGGGGAAATAACCAGGAATAAAAAATTTTAGTAGATTTGCCACCACGGCCAAAAGAATCCTAATAAAATCTGGAGCTCTACTAATTATTGTCTTATTATGTTCAGGTACTGGAATGCAAATCCCAGCAGCTGCTGCATCAGCTTTGAATGTTAGTGGAATGCCATTACCAGTGGTGGCTCAACCAACTCCACCCATAGCCACCCAGTGTTTCATGCTCTCCAACATGTTTGACCCCCTGTCGGAGAACCACCATGCGTGGGACATAGAGATCAGGGACGATGTTATTGAAGAGTGCAACAAACACGGAGGTGTCCTCCATGTCTATGTGGACAAAGCGTCGCCTCAGGGCAATGTTTATGTGAAGTGTCCAAACATCAATACAGCTGTCGCTGCTGTCAACTCCCTCCATGGAAGGTGGTTTGCAGGTATTACTATATAAATATGTATTTGTTTTAATAGATTACACCAATGATAAATTTGATTCTAATTTTTCTTTCATAATTTTTCATAGTGAACATTTCATATAGACGTAAAGTGTATATTGGCTCCTTTTACACAATACAGTACAAGTCTGACTGTCCAAGCTCCACTCCGAGAGGTTATTACTTAAAATAAATGTTAGGAAGTGTGCACAATATTACACTGAAGATGTAGGAAGTAAACCATACTCATCTCTAATGGCTGCTGCACACCAAGCTTAGGATGTGCTAAACTAATACAGGGTGTCCAGCAACAGGGAAAATAGGGAAAACCTGGAAAAGTCAGGGAATTTTAAATGACCTGGAAAAGTCAGGGAAAAATCAGGGAATTTGAAACAAAACCTGGAAAATCTTAACAAGAACGCCAGTCTGTTGTGATTTGTAATAGTCACTATATACTTGGGTGCGCTACAAAAAATCCTTTACTTTGTTCAGTACTAAATGTTAATTTTACATGCCATTTAATATTCTAAATTATGAAAAAGCTACTTAATTCCTGTTCTTATGCTTGTTCGACCTCATACAACTAGTTTAATATCGCTAAAAGTTCAAAACTTACTGAAATAATGTTCTGATTAATACTTGTTAAATAAGTCATAAACCTAAAATGTATGCTGGTTTTGGGGAAATTATAATTTAGCGCCGTTTTTTAAGGCATTGAAAATTGTCATAATTTAACAATAGAATAAAAGGTATGTTTGTTTTTTACTTAAGTCTAATTATAAATATTTTTTTAAATTCTAACTCTACTTTTATAAAGTAGTTTAAAAAAAATAATTATTGTCGGTAGTAGTTTTGAATTTAATTATTACGTTTATCAATAAAAATATATTCAGTTATTAATAATTGTAATTGACTGTAAATAAATAACATAATGTATGTACATGGTAGTACATAATATTACTACTAAGTTAAATAGACGTATATGTAACTATGTCGATTTGTGGTCAGGGAAATTTTGTATGAAATCACGGGTTGGTCAGGGAAAAGTCAGGGAATTTGTTTAAGGAGGATTACTGGACACCCTGTAATATTTCTCACAATTGATGCACCCGCAACAGTTGATTTGATGCATCAGTGAAATTAAACTGATGCCAAATTTAAGTTGACGTCTAGTCGTGTGGCTATGTTTAGTAGAATTAATAAAACTAACATATTTTGTTATTTAAATTTAACATTATTAATTAGTTTAGTTTCAACCCTGCTAATTATTATTAAGTACACTTTTAAAATGTCATATATAGAGTACCATTTAAAGTTTGTTAATAATGAATAATTATTACATTATGTAGTGTAGGTTCAACTTTACTAGTCAGAGTAAGAGTAGCTGAGAATATGAAATTTAAACTCATATACATTTTGTTATTTTACTTATTTTTACATGCGAATAGTACATTAAAATAAATAATTTAAAAAATACAAAACAACAATTTTTTTAATGTTGCCAGATTAATTAAGGTACCAGATTTTGTATAGATTTAGGAAAGTTTTTCTGTCATGAAAATAACACGAAAGTTGAAAAATAAAAATAGGCTTATTATTGTTTTTATTTTTTCAACAAATACATATATGTTAAATGAATCAAACAGCTTGATTGATAAATATTATTGCCTTTAAGCAAATATTATTTCAAAGATTAATAAATATTACCGTGACAGATATCAGCTAGTCATTCAATATGTGCACGCCTATGTTTTAAATTAAAACATTTTATCATAATTTCCTTATTACCAGAGTTAATCGTATCCAAGGTAGTCCTGGTTCCTTTAATTCGAATAATCAGACTTTATCCTAGTCTATATAAAGTTAGTTTTTCACAATAAGTTAAGCGTCAGACAGGAAAAAAGCCTCAGTCTTTTAAAAATTCCTTTGATAAATCTTTAGAAAGTGACTCGTACACAAAAAGGTAAAAATCAAAATTAACTGAAAAGTAAAAATATACGTATTAAGTTAAATATTAATATTGATCCATGACTTCTAAAAATGATGCTGGAAATCATAATCTTTTTATGATAATAACAATTAAAAATTTGATGATCTTAAAACTACAAAAATTCCCTTAATGGGCCTACTTGAAATTGATTTGGTATTTCTTTTGTTCACTTAAGATACAAGAAAATGGATGGGCCCGACTCATCTACCCGTCCATATACACATGGGCAGCCACGTATATATTATTATTTCGTAATCCCCTTGACTATTACTACGCAATTCAAAAGCTGGTGCACTAGGCTCGACAAGTGAAATAAAATTATTTAAATTTGTACTCATAATGAACAGATTTTTATTTAGAATGGTATCTTGGTTACATAATAAAATAGATCCAACATTTAAAAAAAGTAAACTAACAAATCTTTGACCTCTGATAAATAACAAATTTGTTTGATAAGAAATGTTTGTATACATTTTCTTTAAATTATAAAGTTGCGAAGACATGACCAATAAAAGTTCCCCTTGTCTAAAAAAAGTCCCCCTTGTATACTGTCTATAAAAACTTCCTTATCTGTTTTGTTCTGTGTCCTGCCAGTAAAAGTTGAAATGTATTAAAAGCAATGTTTGTTGCAGGAAGAGTTATAACTGCGGCTTATGTTCCACTGGTCAACTACCACAGTCTTTTCCCCGACACCATCGGTGCAATGAACCTACTCGCACCTACTAGAATTACTTTGTAATTTTTCTGTTAATTTCATTGTAAATATTTATCATCAGTCATTGTTTTATTGTATAGTTTTATTTTAATTTGTTACAAAGTGAAATTTCCTGTGTTAGTTTGTAGCACATTCTTTATATATATCTGTATATAGTCGCAAATAAAGATTGATCATGAAATAAATGTATTCTGTTTTAAGAATCTGTTTCAGTCGTAAACAATTATTTTACTCTTTCCCAGTTAACCCATGGTTGGTAAATTTTATAAGACAATTTCTGATGTTACTGAATAACTAATGAAAGGTCTCTTATTTAATATTATCAACATATAGATATTACCTGTATCCTGACTCCTGACTTCATGTCATAGAATCAAGCAAGTTATGGAGATCAAATTAGCTCAATTAGTAAAATATTGTTTTTAATATTTTTTAATTTTCTTAAGTGTTACTTTGTATTTATTAGCCCCAAAACTTATCCAGTTACGCTCGTTACTCTTTTAAAGGTGCATTTACGTTTTAAAACATCATGAGGTTACTGTTCTAGAATAATCACAAAACAATGCTCGTTACAATTTTAGAAATCATTCTATTGACTTTCCATGGCATAGAACTTCTTTTTTTTAAGAGACATACTAATTACAATGTTGTAAAGTTGTTTAATGCTCTACCTGCCTCAGTTAAGGAGAATGTTGATGATGTTGTTGGCTGGGAAGGCGGTGAAAGGTCTTCTGTTAAGTAAATGTTATTATAGGGTTAAGGACAGATCAAATAGATACTATTTAGTTGTATTTTGTAAGAATATTCTGTTTAGATTAATGATGCTACTATACAGTGGTTGTACTGTCAAAATAAAGTGATTTGATTCTGATTCTGAAGTAATATTCATGACAAAATTAACGTTTTCAAGAGTAAATATTAAATAAATTTTTCTTTTCATTTAATAAATAATTTTTTTTAGATATTAACAAATGGAAAGTTGAAGATTGTTCAACTTTCAATATGTATGGACAATTTATTTTATTTATTCAATACAATATTAAAATTAATTTAATATAGTATTAATACTTCTTAAATCCAGCAACCTTAAAACTAAAAATCACACTCTCAAAAATGTAGATCACTTTAGTCACCTTGGAAGTAATATAACTTCTAATGGTACAGATTCACTTCAAGTCACTAACAGACTAAATAAAGGAGCCACATTTTTCTACCAAGTCAGAAGTTTTTTTATGGGATAGTGAAGTACCAAGAATTGCCAAATCAATAATGTTCAATTCATACTTTATGCCTATTTTAACTTTCAGCCTAGAAACTTGCACCCTAAATAAAATTTACAGCAGTAGAATCTATATATCTGAAATGAAATGTTTTAACACTTTGCATAAGACAAGACAGAATCAGAAATACAGACATAAGAGACCAGTTTGGGTGTAATAGGACAGTTGGAGAAAAGATCAGAATGGCATCGTTAGGATGGTTTGGACATTAAAGAAGATTGGAGGAAGGAAGAGTGGCAAAAATGTGGTTTGAAATAGATGTTAATGGCAAGAGAAGAGTTAGGAGACCAGGAAAAGAAATGGATGGACGTCATAAAGGAAGACAGAATATACATGGACAGAAGAAGATGGAAGAAGTTTGTCAGCACACCCGGGAGACTGGAGCTTCCAAACCGATGATGAAGTTAATTTAGATAATAGCATTTCAAAACCAAGTTGCGGTTACTAAACCATTCAGCTCCATCTGATATGACAGAAATGTCCTTTACATACAGAATCCAGCTCCAAGTAATATGAGATAAAAGCTATAGAGCTATATGGACAACTGATAATTGGCCTAGTAGCAAAGATTACACCTATAAGAACTGAAAAGAGACGGGGCAATAGTCAATCTTCCTGTAGCAGACAAAATAACAACACGACTGCCGACACTTGAATCTTCTTGAAAACCAATACCCCTGTCTTACTCTATCTTTCTCGCTCAATATCATGAACATTTGTAAACTTATCTTCTCTCTCTCAACAGTTGACCACTCTGCCCTTTCTATCAGTCTCTTGTCTCACTCTACGCTGCGCGCAACAAACTCAATCTAGCTACTTATAGCTGTTTATTCATTGGTAATGGTCCCTCTTCTGGACAATTACAGGTTGAGTCAAGACTTCCAGTCTCTCCATTTTATTGATCGCTTATCACACTCCTCACCCTAAACTACACTCTCCCTCTGCCACCTGACTTTAATTAATTTTGTTGGAAATAAAACTAAAATAAAAGCATTACATTCTTATTCTTACATAAGAGACGCCGACACAACGTTGTTGGTGTTTTAAGGTGAATATGAATGATTATATGAGTGTAGGATGAGTGTGGATCAGTGTAGTCTGGTTACTATCTGAGTTCAACTGTTCCTCAGAAAGGGCAATTTATATTGCCCTTAGTTGCCCTGGCAATAGCCCAACAGCCAGGGCAACTAAGGGACCTACAGCTTTACGTGGAATCCGAACCACGTAGTGCTGGTCTGATTTTCAGGTAACTGACAAGTCTGATACTCAGTTATCTCCCCCACACAACATCCGCACAATGATTACCATCCAACATGGACACCCCAGACTTCTCTAGTAGTGACCACGTCGATAGCAACCCTTGAGCAGACGCCATGTCGGTATTAAGAGCATCCAACCTATCTCCTACAATCTCCCAAACACTTAGTCCCCATGTAGCTGGGTTACAGCACTGCGCCACCAGTGCCGACAATACAAACATTAAAATGATTTCAAACTGTATAACGTTTAAGAATGTAACTACTTTTTTGGTCCTGCATCTGTAATGATTTTTCAGAATATTATTGATAAAAACCTTAAAAAGATTAATGTGGCAGTTAAGATGTATCTTGAAAATAAATAAAAAATACAAGCACAAATACACAACTTTTTGGTAGATTAACCCAAGGAATGTTTGGATCGCCCAAATTGAGGCGATTGTTTTGTTCGTAAAATGTTACTGCCTCAAATTGAGGCGATGTGCGCACACTCGGTTACGGCCGCTTAAAGTAGAAATAAAACATCAAAGTCAAATACACATTTGAAAGATCGTGAACCAGTGATTGTTTACGTGTCTGAATTTTCTTAACGAATTTCCTACATGGCATATGGCTTGTTGATTTCGTTAGTTTACTTCGTCTCACACGCCATATGTACGAGTCCCGTTCGCCATAGCCAAGCCGGTAGTTGTTTACTTTATTGTTTACTTTTATGCGACTTTTAGTTAGACTTTAGACTTTTTATTGTTATTTGTGATTATAGGTGATCCTTGTCGTTCAAGTGACATTCGAGTTATACTTGACAAATCTGACTATTGTCATATATAACGAATATGACAATATTCGTTGTTAGGCAACATATTACTTATCTAATTTTGTGCAAATATTGGACATTATAACTATAAATTTTTGTTCAGAATAACATTATTATTATAACAAATAATAAGGTTAACGTACCTTTGTCGTCTTCAGCTACAAAATCCTATTTGTAGCTGAAAATAGGATTTTGTAGCTGAAGACGACAAAGGTACGTTAACCTTATTATTTGTTATATATATCAGCTCATGAGGCTTTAGCAATGAATAAATTATTATTATGTACTATTTAACTAGTTTTTATTGTTATTTATAGGTTATAGGTGATCTGTATTGTTCGAGATACACTTGAACGATCTGGTTGTAATATTCGTTGTTAGACAACACATTCAGACTAGTTATTACTTCTAATCTAATTTTCTGTGAATATTGGACAATATAATGATTTTTTTTGTTCAGCACTAAATTATGCACAACTTGTATATCTCAGTTGTTTTATAATATTGTAATTTTATATACATAAATGACCTATAAACTTTTTTTAAAATTGTTTATAAATGATTTATAAATAACTTTATTCTTATAACATTTCTTAATTTTATTAATTCCCCCCACTATCAATATTTTTAATGCATTTCTTTCTGATAATAATGATGTAAATTTTATTCTTCTAATGCTATTAATAAATTTATAGTGAATTTTAAAATAAAGTCTTGCAAATAAGGCTAACTAAAAATAAGGCGATATTTGGGGGCATTAGCATTGACATTCCTTGGGTTAAGCATTACTATTGCAAATTGATAATAAAATATTTAAAATTTAGACAATAGAATCATAAATAATTTGTTCTCTTAACATATTGCTTATTAACACTTGTTAATACACCTAAAAGGGTCAACTCTTTGAACTTTATCTTCAACTGAAATTTATTCAAATATATCCAACTTGTTGGTAGTGAGTAATCTAAGAATTAATTTGTTATGTTATCTGAAGGGATATTGATGAATTACTAAACATAAAATTAACCATATTTATGTGAAGTAGTAAAAATTAAGGCAAATAATATAAATTTAATGCAAATGCTTATTGCTAGCTCTGGGTTGAAACAACTAGACATATTATTTTAAAATTGATTTATTTTATCACAGTTAAAAAAGAGGATATATATATATATTTAACATTTACAAGGTTAGTTTATAAATGTTGATTTTGTTTCCTTTCATGCTCAGGAGATCTGTCAGGTTTTTTCTCATGTTGAAGCCAGTAATCTACGTGGCGGCGGAACTGCTTGATGTCGTCAGCGTCTGTTCTACAACAGCCACCGATAAACTGGACTCCCATCTCCAACCAGGATTGGATGTAGTTTACCACCGGAACACACTTATCTTTGTCTTCCCATCTGCCACGACTTGAGTGTGAGCGATGTCAGATTAAACTATTCTACCATGCCTTATCCTTATTCAACATTAATAGCCACTGTAAGGTAAAGTTAGCGTGGTTATCTGAACATCATTATGGGCAGTTATCTTTCAGATATTAAAAATAAAATGAAGCTTGGTTTTTAAATAAGTGATGTTCCTAAATATGCCCTGGTAGTGCTGATTTGCTGCACCTATTGGCTACCAACAGACTTAATAACAGAAGCATTAATCTATGCTTAGATTTGTTTGATTGTACATAAAATTGTTAAATTCTTAATTTCGAGAGAAAAGATTAAACTACATTGCAGTCAAATTATATAGTAATTTCAAATGTCAAAGAATGTTACAATTATGAAAACATTCAAAAGAAATCTTAGAACTTAGAGGGAAGATTAGTTCTAGATCTCACTTCCACCACCATAAATAGGTTTCTTTCTAAGCCCTATATGTATATAGTTCATATTATAGAACCTGTTAATACGAGGCGTGTTTTTAAAGTAAGTACCGTTTTTAAATTACGCCGCCGCAGCGCTGCGGTCGCCGTTTAGCGCATGCGCGCTGTGTAGCCACATCTGTTGGGAAGCCACAGACGCCATTACGGAACCATCCGATCGAGTTTACATCTGTTTGCGTGATTTTAAAATGACTCCACCTATTGAGAATCCCGCCGACTGCGAAGTGCGTGCTGTAATACGGTTTCTCTGTGCTCAAGGCTTCAAAGCAGTCGACATTCATCACCAAATCAGTGAAGTGTATGGTGAAAACATTATGAGTGATGGAATGATTTAGAAATGGGTTAGGGCCTTTAAAGATGGCCGCACAAACATTCATGATGAGAAACGAAGTAGGCGACCTTTAGTCATTACCGATGACTGAATGAAATGAAGGTCGCCTACTTCGTTTCTCATCATGAATGTTTGTGCGGCCATCTTTAAAGGCCCTAACCCATTTCCAAATCATTCCATCACTCATAATGTTTTCACCATACACTTCACTGATTTGGTGATGAATGTCGACTGCTTTGAAGCCTTGAGCACAGAGAAACCGTATTACAGCACGCACTTCGCAGTCGGCGGGATTCTCAATAGGTGGAGTCATTTTAAAATCACGCAAACAGATGTAAACTCGATCGGATGGTTCCGTAATGGCGTCTGTGGCTTCCCAACAGATGTGGCTACACAGCGCGCATGCGCTAAACGGCGACCGCAGCGCTGCGGCGGCGTAATTTAAAAACGGTACTTACTTTAAAAACACGCCTCGTAGAAATTTCGTTCAACGCTTGAACTTTTTAGTCAGTCAGTTTGAAAGATTTAAATTGTTAAAAAAATTGATAGTTTGGTAAATAAATGATATTGTATGTATGTTTAAAGAAACTTCTTTTAATATTTTGAACCACCTATTAATATTCTAAACCTTTGGAATGTTTGAGGTAACACTAAAAGTAAATTAATACAGTAGAGTACTGCTGATCCAAAATAATTGTTACCCAAATGATTTCGGATTACCAAATTATCTAGTCAAAGAAAATTTTCTCATAAAAAAAATCGTACACTCAATGTATGTGATTTATATATTTTAAATATTTATAAGAGCCTTTTTATTTTTAACCCTTTAAGGAGTACCGCCGTTCTGGAACGACACCATACACTTGTCCAAAAGGAGTGACTCAATTAAATAAAAAAATGTCAAAAGGAATAAGAAATAATATCCTTTAGAGCTTTTGTAAACTATGCGTAGTGTTCAATATTAACAAAAACTACTAAAGTAACATATTTTTGTTGAAAAAAGTTGAGATTTTTACATTTTATTATAAAACTTATTTTTTATGGTAGTTTTCAAAACATGAAAAATATGTAACCCAAATCACATTCATAGCATTCTGCATTACAGTCTTTCATTTTCTTATGTTGGACATGGTTGTTTGCACAAACAAAACATCGTCGCTGGAGTTTCCTCGTCTGGCCGGCAGGAGTTAAAGAGTCGGTTGTGGGAAGTGCTGTGACATCAGACATGGCAGCAACTGGTTGGCAGTTGATGACAGTTTAATGTGATGAAGCGTATGCGCAAGCAGGCCCGTAGCTAGGCCCTTGGAGGCCCCGGGGCAGAAAGTCCATTCGGGGCCCCCCTTTGTTATATATTTCGCACTTTTTTTAATTAATAGATATAAGCATACAGTAATTGGATCTTTAGGCTTAGAATTTATGTGCATTTTTTTTATTATTATCCTATTATTATTATTACCTTTTTTTCTTATTAAATCTATAATACTTAATTGTTTGCATAAACTATGTTTACAAATTTCTACGGTAAGTCATAAACTGGTAATGATTTTATATGCAAATTTGTATGACTCCTGGCCCTGGTGCCATTAGTTTGGTTTTTAGAACCATTATTTTTTCAGCTTACCATTGTGATTGGTATTCTATTTATAGTGCTGAAAGGAAAATTAAAAACATAATTATTTTTTCAAATTTTATTCACAATAGATAATAAATATATAAAGACATAAGTGCTGATGTCTTAAAACTTTTTAGTCTCTTCTTAGGCCTACATCCAAGCAATATAGTTTAGTAGATAAACATACAAGTAATATCATTAATTATGTAATACCTTTGAATACACAATAAATTGTATATTTATTTATGGTGTTTATGGTAATACTGGTAATACCATTGATTATATATGATCAATGGTGGTAATACCCACTCATTCTCAAGTTTAAAATTGCCCAACTAGTTTGATAGTGAGAATGCAACTGAACTTACTAAAAAGACTTTCTTCTTGACTTGACACTAGCAAAAACATCAATAATTCGGTCAAAATCTATTTTTCGGGCTCTGTCATTTTCAATAGACAAAAGAGCCAAATCAGTGAGACGTTGTTGGGACATGGAGCTTCGCAGGTAGTTTTTGATGAGTTTTAATTTTGAGAATGATCTCTCTGCTTTGGCTACTGTCACAGGGACTGTGAGGTACATAAAGCATGCTGTTAGTACATCCGGGTAGGTTGATGCTAGGGAACTGTTTTCAATGAGTAGGAGATTTGCAACTTCTTTTACTTCTTTGAAATCCTTTAATTTGGATTGAAAAGCATTCCTTACTGATAAAATCTGAGCTTTGAACAATGGCGTTACATCATCTGAAAATCTGCTTACAAAATTATCAGCTTCACAACGCAGTTCTTCATCTGAACATGAGGCCAGGAAAGAAGGGTGAACAATTTTATAGGCATCAATCACTTGCTTCATGCCTTTAAAACGGTTGTCAATTTGTGACACTATAGTATCAACCATTGGGAAGAATATTGTCACTCTGAAATTGCTTTTAGGATCTGTCAGTCTTTGGTCTTCACAAAGTTCATCAAAGTGCTTTTTTACCTTTCTTGCACGTTGGCTAATAAATTCATGGGTAATCGTAATCCCCCATTTTGAACATACTTCTTCTGCTTCACTACAGACTTCTTCAAAGGACCAACGAAGTTCGGTTACTTTCAATAAAGCATTGCCTAGGAGATCGTACGCTGTCATTAAATCAATAGATTCCGTTTGCAAGGATTTTGAGGCAATGTTTATTTCCCCTAATACTTTGCACTGGACAGTCAAGACCAAAACAAAACTAAAAGATTCTAACCTTTTTTTGAGCCCCTCAGCTTCATTCCTTTCCTTTGGCTTTTTGCTTGTCAAAATTATTTTATTTAAGGCTTTCATTACATCACCGAACCTTTCCTTTAAAGCGTACACAGTTTCATATCTCCCTGCCCAACGTGTAGGGTTTAAAGTCTTTAATGTTACCTTGTCTTTAGGACCAGGAGCCTTCGGATTCTCTGTACAACCAGAAACGACTTTTAGTTCTTGCCACCGAACAATGCTGTGGCCAAAAAAACTGTAAATATTTTGCACCGTCTCAAAAAATTGTGCTATTTCTCGATTGCATTCAACGGCATCTTTAAGAACCAGATTCAAATTATGGCTGGCACAGTGAATGAAATAGGCATGGGGTGCAAGTTCTTGGATTCTCTTTTGTACTCCATTATACACACCACTCATGACCGATGCACCATCGTATCCTTGTCCTCTGCATTTTGTTATGTCAAGGCCTTTTTCTGAAATTGATTTTATGATGACGTCTTCTAGCCCCGAAGCGGTTTGGTCAGTAACTGCTGTGAAAGATGTAAACGTTTCACAAATTCTCAACTCACAAGGTTTTCCGAGTTGGTCATGGTCAATCTTTACATAGCGAAAAACTTCGCTTAGCTGATCTACTTTACTTACATCTTGTGTTGTGTCGTAAATTATGGAGAAAAAAGGCGCACTCAAAAGCTCTTCTTTAATTCCACTAAGCACTTCACTAGCCATCAGAGAAATAATTTCATTCTGAATTGTTGGACTGAGATAATTAACAGTACCACTAGGCCTTGTAATTAGATCTTCTAGGATAGTGTCATATTTTGACAGCAATTCAATCAATGATAGAAAATTACCTTTATTTCTATCAGTGATATGCCAACTGTCTCCACGAAAAGGAAGGTTGCATGTTGCCAACATAAGGGAGACATCTAAGACCCTCTTCAAAACTTTCCTCCAAAAATTCCGCTCCTCCTTCAAACCTTTTTCTAGTGCATCGTCTATTGAGCCATGACGTCGCCATTGCTCATAAACCAAGCAGGAATCAGCATGGTGCTGTGAATTCTCATGTGTCTTTATGCGATCAGACAAATGTTTCCAGTCCCTTAATCCTGAATCCCATCCTCCTACAGGTCCTTTCTGGGGAAACAACCAGCAAGGTTGGCAATAAACACAATCCAATTTGGACGAATAGCACAACCAAGTTCTTTTCAGTTTGAGCCCAGACTTTGACTTCAGGGTAAAATAATTGTCTGAAAAGGACCTACCTTGTTTTCCATCATATGGAAATGGGCCAACTGGTTGATAGGGTCCTAATTCAATAATTCGTTTTTTCACCTCTGGATCGATGATCTGGTCTGGAAAATGGGGTTCTCCGGTGTTTAAACAAGTTTCATTAATTTTATTCGTCCGGCTACATTCCACCTGTAAGTAGATTGCAATGCATTAGTATTTTTTTCTTACAAACATGATCATAACAATAGGGACTTACTGTAATTCCATGTTTACATGGAAGTAATACTGTTTACTTCCATGTAACCATGGAATATTTTATCGTAAATATTCCATGTTTAGGGCGATAAAACAGCATATGTTGTTATGTTGAAAAATATAATATAAGTATTCTGTACTTGGCATGTCTACTTACTTGATCATTTACGCCGATCAGTTCACTGCTTGACGTAGGACTTGTTGGAGGTTTGGCACAATTTTCTTGTTGATGCCCTAGCCCTAGGCATGTTACTTCTTCATCAATACTTTCTTCAGCGTTATCTTGAGCTGTAACTTCCTTTTCAATCTCATTTCCTGGGACTGAGGCTGCAATAAAAAATAGCAAGTCAAAATATCATTTAGTTACATATAACATATAATTTAAAGCCAATTTTAATAACATTGTAAAGATATAACAAAACCTCTTTCACCTGCATTGGAAAAACATACTATTAGGACTAAATCTGCCGAGCCCAATTTTAGTACATAGCCTAGCTCAGCCTAGCTGATGCTGATGTACCTATACAGTAGAGTAGATACATGGCCTCATAAATAATGAATGTGCAAGCGAGTGTGGTGCATTTTTTACATCATATTATCACAGAAAGATATAAAATTACTATGATAGATATTCATGCTGTGCTGCTGTGCATGTATAAACAAATAAAATACCTACACAGAAAGAAGTAGAAACCAAAGGAATCATAAAAGTCACATAAAAAATTAAATTACCACTACACAATAGTAGGTAATATGTAGCCTATATATGACTAGTGATAAATTCACAAACAAACATTGCTTATTAGATTAGAATAGATTGCAGTCTGAGTCAGACACAGTGGTCTAAACTCAATCAAACACTCAAACTCTAGTTAAATTTTAACACAGTTAATTTTAACATAGTTAAATTTTAAGATATTAATTATATAGTTATTGGCCAAGCTAATTAATTAGGCCTAAATACCGTATCTAAATTCAAACCACTCACCAATTATTGGTCTAGTTTCAGTACTAGATGTAGATGTGACATTAGTACTTTTAGTTGTAGTAGTACTAGTAGTAGGACTTAACCAAGCAGATAGGGTGGAAGAACACTTTGAAGCATCCTCTTCTCTTTTCTTCTTGTCTTGCCTTTTCTTTGCCCCACTTTGATAGCTTCTTTTCATTTTAACAAATACAAGAATAAGAATACAAATTGTATAACACCGTAACAAACGAGTAACGGACGCGAACGCCAAAACGTCAGTTTTTGGTGTTAGTTTACCATCAACATAACATAACCTTATCCGGGCTGTCTGTCACTAGTCGTAGTCACTCTCACTGTCGTCTGTCAGCTGTGGCAGAGGCAGTCGGCAGACGGAGCCGTCTACGTCACGTCGACGTCAGGACGAGTTTATTACTGTTGGGGATGGGGGAGTAAGGTGAACTAAAAGTGCAAACTGCACTTCTTTAATTGCGTGACAACTGACAGGCTGATTGATAGTCTGTCTATTTTTGTTACGAAATCTCTGTGAGAACAATATCTGTCCATTATTTTATATTGAAAAGCTATTTAAATATTTTTTTATAAAGACATTTTGATGATTCGATGAAATATCCCTACAGTAATCAATAAATTTCACATAAACTTTAATTTCATTTTCAATTTTTCCACCTTCATTTGGGGGCCCCCCCTGGCCGGGGGCCCCGGGGCAATGCCCCGGTTGCCCCAGCCTAGCTACGGCCCTGTGCGCAAGAACTAATATTGTAAAGGCAAATTGCCCAGCTGATAGTAAGAAATATGGGTTTCCCGCCTAAACTAGCAGAAAATATAGACTGACCCAAGCGCCCGAAGTTCGGTTGGATGGGAAACATGCCAGATGACTGTTAAAAATCTGCCATCATTTTATTCAATGTTACAACAATGCCATAATTAAATAGTTACCTTCCTTAGTTGCGTATTTAATTGAAATATACTTGTTATATAAAAATTCCATCTAACAATTAATATTACAATCATTTTTAAAATAGGGCATGTGTCGTTCGAGAATGGCAGTAATCATTCGATCATTTTACATAGAAATGTTCCAGAACGGCATCACTCCTTTAGTGTAATTTTACTATACTCTTTAAAGGGTTAAACACAACAAAAGCCTAAAATAATAAGCAGGTAAACCTTGTAATTAAAGAAACAGTTATTTGTCACTCTATGCTCATGTACGGAACTGCTCGTTACAGTTCAATACTGATAGAACTGTAACAAAGAAGTTAGATGGAATTCAAAACCAGGCAGAATTTATTGTAGCTGATAGAATTCATGGTCTCACTCTTTCCCAGATAGCGTTGCTACCAATATCATTCTGACATCAGCAATTATTATATATGTTGTTTAAGTTTCTTAGCCTTGTTTACGAACTGTAAGTAGCCCACACAGATGACGTTAGATGTGCCTGATCTCAAACTATAGAACGTAGAGCAACATCCTGCCGCATCATTATAATTTTTGAAAGGCTATTTATGGTTTACTATTTTAAATAGAATTTTTTGGTCGTTTTTAAACATATTAAGTGTGATGTTTACAATAATGAATTTTTATTTTTCCAAAAATTATGCTGATTTTTGTTTGATATTACGTGGGATTAAGCAGGTTTTCAGATTTTTGAAACTGAGATGAGCAGAACTCCACTGTAATAAGATAAGTTAAAAACTTACTCTCCCATCTGAGCGTTGTATCTTTCTCCACTATTGGGATAGGCAATGAGGGGTATCTTTGGCAACTGTTCGTGAATAGATTTCAGCAGAGGTGTTACATAACTCGGGTGAAGGCAGTTCACCCCAATTGCAACTAGTTGGTTTGAATTGAGAGACCAACATTTAGCTGCAGCCTCACTCAGTTTTTCTCCATGTGATGTGTGCTCACCATCCTATTTACCAAACAGATAGATAGATTTAAATTTATTTGTTGTAATAAGAATGTATTTGAACAAAATATTCAATAGAGGCTCTTTCCTACCAATTTGTAATAAAGTTTAGATGAGATATAACTTACATGCACAGTATTGAATAGTTTGAAGTTAATGTTTGTAAGAAAAGTATGCATGATTTATTACATAAAAAAATCTTATTTTATATGTATTCATTGAATACATTTTTCTTATTTAAAAATTAAAATGTTGTGACCTTGGTAAAATATATTTTTTTAATATTACTATCAATGTATCAAGTTACTCAGGGGCGGTCGGGCCAGGATGGCTAGTCAGTGATCACCAAGGTCGCCGGGCTTACAGGGGTCCCAAAATGACTTCTGAAATTTGAAGTATTTTTTTTCTTTAACATATTGGTTTCTTAATGAGCAACGTAATATGGGCACTGGTAAAAATCTTCAGAAGTAAATTCTGTTAATTCATACTGAACTAATGCCATTAGTATTGGATGGCGTGGCGATGGACTTCCCCAAGATGTGCGGCCGCCGTCCTGCAAACCAAGCGTTGCTGCGACATCAATCAAGGTTGTTCTTCTTGCGCAGTTACATTATTTTGTTTTCGGCAGGGTAAGACTCGGGAACGGGTACCTCTGACAGACAACAGCAGCGTCACAATTACAGAACAGTAGAATAATATAAACACTCAGTAGCGAAACTGCCGTTTTACTCGCCAACCAAGCGATCCTTGTGATGGAATAGCAAATACCTGGTACGGTAAGCAAATAAACGATTTGATTTGAATATTTACATTCAATTAATTGTATTGCAACATAAGTAAACTACCATGCTGTCTAGCGGAGAGATGTCGAGAATCGCTAGCGTCGAGCTGGTTGGCACTTTTCTTAAGAGTAAGCTACACTACTTTGTGTTTATATTATACTCAGGTTACAGTTGACTAGGCATGTGTTAGGCTAGAATGATTGATTCAATTGATTTAAAAAAAATGAAGCATATATATATCAAAAGTGGTGCCCAGAAGAGCAAAGTAGAGAAGAAACAACTGATTGAAATTAACAGAAGTTCTAAAACTTTAAGCAGTTAGCTGAGTAGTAGTTAACTAATTCACAACAGTTAAATAATCAAATTTCAAATACAGGTATCAAATTTTTTAAGGTGGTGCAATCGGTTTTCACTGAGTTAACTATTTCCCAATTTTATAATCAAAATTAGTTAATGTATCTTCCTTTGAAATAGGAAAAATACAAACAAATTTTAACCTCTACATTAGAATTTGTGGCCTTATGAAGTGATGAATTCAGCTGATTTTAAATCAACTAGAAGACAAAACTGTTCAAGTAAAATTTAAATTGTTATAACTACGTTTTTTACACATAACTGAAGGAATTAAGATGGTTTATACTTTAAACATTTGTTAAAATATTTAAAATTTTAAAGGTAAAAAAGGTATGTATTGGTTAAAAACTTTGTTGTATTTTTCCTGTCTCAAGGGAAGGTACATTAACTGATTTTGATTATAAAATTGGGAAATAATTAACTTACTGAAAACCGATTGCATCACCTTAATTGTCAATAATCACTTCAATAATACATTGATACAAAAGTGCATTACTAAATCAACTTTCTGTTGTGCCTCAGCATTTTAAATTTTGTTCGTATAATTTATTGGACAAATAAAATTACTGGAGTGGGTAAACTGGTGATATCTACTGGACTGGCTCTCTATGAGCGTGTAAAATTAGAACTTGACAAGTGAGACATTCCTACATCAAACATTGTTGCCTTCTCATTCCATGTTGGCCAATAACATTAAAGGACCTTAAAATGGTCTTCAAGCTCACTTAAAACAAGATAACAAAGACCTTATCTATGAACATAGTATTGGCCATGTTTTGAATTTATTTGTTGCCGATACTACAGTGAACCTACTTCCAGCAGAAAATCTATTTGGTCTGGTAGAGAGGAATCTGCTGAATTCTTAAGTTTGAGCTACAAGAGTATGGCTGTTTGGGAGGAGGAAACAAGAAGAAATATAGTGCTCACGATTAATTATAGAGAATTCAAATTTTTTGAGGAACGAGGTGGTGGAGTAAACATAATGCTCTTTCTTCAATTATTGACGAGGAGGTTTTAAGAAGTGAATAAGAAATGAAGATGTAGAAGTTGGTTAATGTTTTAACGGTGTTCAATGACATATCATGTGGGTGATTCGACTGTAAAACGAAATTCATAGCGAGAAATCTCATAAGTCAAGGTATAAGTCGAGAATATCTTCATGTCTATGGTTCTTTTTGATTTTTTCTTTTTTTCTCTCAATTCCCCAGTTAGAACTATTTACAAGGAAAACTATAAACTATTCAATTGCTTAGAACTTAGTTCAAATCTTACTGCAGCAAATATTATTTCTAAAAGGACCGATGACACTTTGAAGCCCTGTATTCCAAATGTAAGCAGTATGTAACGAAAGTTATCAATAGTTAAGAAGTCATTGATGTGGAAATAGAGTTAGATTTTCAATAGAAACGATGTTCCAAAAGAAAAGTAATGCCTAGAGAACAAGCAACAGATCAAGCTGAGAAATCTCGATGGTACAAAAGTTAAATTTGTATATTTCAAATTTTAGATTGTGCCAGAACAAGAACAGAGAAACAATATGTACACAATCAGAGATTGTTGATGGCTGGATCCAAAACGATTTAATGAAATCAAAAGTATTGAAAACTTCCCTGAAAATGTGCTTTAAGAGTAAACAAATATTTGTAAAATTGATATAAATAAGTTTCTAGTTGAGCTCAAAGAGTCTGCAGTCCAATACAAATGTTTTGTAAACGTTGAAGGTACCGGCGAAAGTGAGAAGGCGATGTACAGTTCAGAAAAGTCATGGTAAATCATTATCTGTTATTTTTTATGAGTCTCATTCTAGTTTATTCCTCAATTTGTAGGCCTGGGCCTGTATTATTTTCAAATGTGTGTTGACAATACCGTGTATGCAGGTGACATGGGAGAGAGCATTTACAAAGCTGAAAATCATAAAAACCCGATTGAGGTATCAGTTGTCAGTTTACAAGAGCATATTTATTTGTAAGAATTCAATTTTGTTTTATTAAACTGTTTTGGAATAAAAATGTGTTTTATCTTTCACTTTCCACATCTATAAGTTTTTTCCAAAGTAGTGCAAATAACCATTATTAGGCACAACATTTCGTAGACCAAATAGAAGTTTTTGAGTCACGCAAGAGGCCCCATATTTGGATTTAGCCGAGGGCCTCACATGGAGCCAGACCGCCCCTGAAGTTACTTTATGTAAAGGTAGAACAAAAACCTTACACGATTTTTTGTGTCAAGTTCTACAATACTTTTAAATTTCATTATTATTGACTATTAATTCATAAGAGCTGTTCGTCAAGATATGTGCGAATATGAGGGGCAAGGGAGTGTGATGAGTGGGCAATACCACTGTACGTGTATGGGTGGTCGAGTGGGCAATACAACTGTATGTGTATGGGTGGGCAAACCACTGCACGTGTATGGTTGGGCAGGTGGTCAAACCACTGTACGTGTATGGTTGGGCGGGTGGTCAATACAACTGTACGTGTATGGGTGGGCGGGTGGGAAATATTACTGTACGTGTATGGGTGGGCAGGTGGGCAATACCACTGTACGTGTGTGGTTGGTCGGGTGGGTCAATACAACTGTACGTGTATGGTTGGTCGGGTGGGTCAATACAACTGTACGTATATGGGTGGGCGGATGGACAATACCACTGTACGTGTATGGTTGGGCAGGTGGGTATAGATGAATAAGTGTAGTCATTGTTACTAACTAAGGCCGACTGTTCCTCAGAAAGAGTTATTTATTAATAGCCCAATAACAAGGGCAACTAAAGCTAAATTGGTCTTTTGACCGTTGGAAGTTAAAATAAAGGAACTATAGCTTTACGTAGAGTCTGAACAACATTGTGTTGGTCTCATTTTCAGCTAATTGACAAGCCTGATACTCAGTTCTCTGCCCTGCACAAAATCTGGACACTGACTACCACCCAACATGAACGCCCTCTAGAGTTGAACACCCCCCTAGAGAAGTTCAACTACATTTGTTGTACTTCTCTAGTAGTCTCTATGTCAATGGCAACGATTGAGCGGACACCGTTTTGGTACTAAGAGGACCGAACATAGAGCCTATCGCCTACAATCTCTTCAACACTTTGTCCCCAAGTAGCTGGTTTACATCACTACGCCATAAATTAATAAATTAATAAAAATCACCTTAAGGCAAAGTTTTGTGTACCGGTACCTATAAATCTGGTTATCTTGTGTTATTTATTATTTATTTAGTTTAGTTATTTTTGATGAAGACAATTGAGTTGTTAACATTAATATGATCTGTATTGTGATGGTTTAGATGTTATTCAACTACATTTGTTGTTTCATAATTCTAGAATGATTGTGATCAATATGCAATTCACACAAAACTCAGTCTGCAACTGCCAAAAATAATAAATATTATATTTACAACAAATAATAAAATGGAGTGATTTCCCATTAGCAATAAACTGGCTGTGTTAATCTATCACAGAAATGTGAGATGGTAATATTTGTTTAGAGTAGTGGCTAAATCAGTTTCTACAACATATTAATAATTTCAGCCACTGATTATATTTCTGTAAAAAGACGATTTAAGTATTATGATGGGTTGCAGGTGACTCACTTCTTAACTGAAGGAGAAGTCAGAATACCTTGCAAGAAAAAGCCAACCAGGCTTTGGCCTTGGGGTATTTTTTGAGAAGATTGAGCAGCAGTTCAGCTTCAGCAAGTGCAGGTATGGTTTCGATAGCCAGGAGATCCACACCTGCGTCTAACAGAGCTTCCACCCGAGGAGTATGCCAGGCAACAATAGTTGAGGGGTTGGTAGTCTCTACGTACTCCCCCCGGTACTCAGAGCCGTCATGCAGTCCTGCTCCATAAGGACCAACAGAACCAGCTACCAGCACCCTCCTGTCTAAAGTGGGGTGAAAGCTGTGAAATGGCTTTTCAATAGATATGCGTAGTAAAAACATACTTTTAAGACAAAAATTGACTGTAGTTATGGTAAAGGAATTGAAATTTACTCTGAGAAAATATAATTAGTTTTTAATAAACTTACGGAATGCTACACCTAAATGTGATAGTCTATAGTTTGAAAACTATAGATAGTCAATTAAAAAATAAAAGTTAAATCAAACAACACAAATGAACTACAATATAAGCATGAAATACGAATAAAACAGTTCACTTGTTTTGTACCTCTGCTAACAACGAATATACTAAGAAACTATTAGATTCTGCACAGTTATTGTTGTTATTTAAGTAAAAACTAATAAATGTAATTTATGAAGAAAAGCAAATTTACTTATCCCTATGTTGCTTCAGTAGTATTATTTGTTTTCAATCTGAATACAAATTGTAACTAATTACAGATCTTCATAACAATCTCAACTCAATATTAATCATTGTTTACAATTATATTAAAATCATATTGATCTTTTTTTACTTACATCAGTAAAATTAATTCTTTGGCTTCTATGAATTTTTTAAGCACTGAATGATTAAAAGTAACTTATACATTTCTTATGCTCCATTTACATTTATATCTGTTACCGGACAAACCCGATTTTAGGACAAACTAGTTTGGACTAGGATGATCTAGTTTTTCCTGACCGCCCTAGGATAACCTAACCTAACCTAACCTAACCTAACCAAACCTAACCAAACCTAACCTAACCTAACCTAACATGGATGATCTAGTTTTTCCTGACCGCCCTAGGATAAAATCTTCCTAGTCCAAAACTAGTTTGTCCTAAAATCGGGTTTGTCCGGTAGCATATCCATTCACAGTTTATTAATCAAAACAAAATATTTTCTGAAGATTTTAAATAGGATTAAGTGATTTTTATGATAAGGTATCAGTCATTTTCAAGGTTACTTATGGGAATCTAAAAAATTATAAGTTAATTAAATTTTTTACTTTGTATCTGTAATTCAGTGAATGTATGTGCAAATTACAAAAGCTTAAAACATTATTCATTATTAAGACACCGATTGTAAAGGACGAATATGAGGGGCGATTGAATGTGATGAGCGTAGATGTGTCACTTACAATACAATACAATACAAATGAGTGTAGTCATTGTTATTAACTAAGATCAACTGTTCCTTAAAAAGAGCCATTTATTAATAGCCAAATAGCTGGGGCAATTAAGGGACCTACAGCTTTATGTGAAATCCGAACCTGGTCTGATCTTGAGCTAACTGACAAGCCTGATACTCAGTTCTCGTCCCCACACATCTGACCATGACTACCACTCAACATGGACTCCCAGACTTCTCTTATAGTGTCCAAGTCAATAGCAACTATTGAGCAGACGACATTGTGTCAGTATTCAGATATGACATGAGCATAGAACCTATCGCCCATAATCTCCACAATACTTTATTTCCAAGTAGCAGGGTTACAACAGCACTGCGCCTCTAGCGCTGGCTCAGTTATTAGAAAGTTACATTTTCTATTAGTCTACTACCCGAGCCAGGACCGAGATGTCAACCGTAAGGCCTACGTGTTTTATGTTTTTGTTTCTATTTAGGGTTATTTCAATGTTGACAAGTGCTCTGATGATGGAAACCTATTGACGAAACATGTAAGCATAAGAGTTTTATGAAAATACATTTTGGACTATCTGATAGAGGTAAGGCCTATGTAAAATGTAAAATGTAAAAAGGTATGTAATATGTAAAAATATTACACTGAGAAAGGAGAAGGAACTAACCTTTCAATGACAGGACATTTTTATAGGTTCAACTGCCAGAGTTAATTATTGAGCAAATACATCACTTGACCTCTGGACTCGACGACACTATACCATCAGAGTATTTTGAGGCTTTCATTGTGACGGGCATTGCTTATGTGTGTACTATAAAAACTGTTATCAAGAAACAAAATCTACCCGACTTTTGTAATAAATGTTGTTATAAATAAAATTATATTGGTTTTATAATAATGTTAGAAATCCATTGTTTAAAAAATGAAAATGTAGAGAGCCTATAAAGGCTTGTGACGACTGGGAAACAACAATCCTCTCCTTCAAATTACATAACGTAAAACAGCATGAGTGACATTTCTTTACTTAAAAACTAACTTTTGACAGAAGTTGATTAGAATTTAAATAATCTAAATTTAACTGTATTGGGTATTTGTTATCATTAAATGCTTTGAGTGCAGTGATTAGGACTTGTAAAAGGATGCTGATGGGTTAAGATGGCTATCTATCTGTATAATTACATATCTGGAAACCAAAGTAGTAGGGTTTCTTAATCGTATATACCTAAAAATCCAGTTTATATGTTACTTGAAAATAACAACTGAAATGCTTATGTTAATCGTTTTAACATAAAAAGCACATGTATATATACTCACGAGTACTCTCTTCATCTCCTAACTCCAGCCTTATTGCCTTTTTCACATAACCAACCGATTCCTTGATAAGCTCTATGCTTTCTTCTTTATCTAAGTTGAGATAGTCTTTGAAGCCTTCAATACTGGCCTGATATGTGTTTGTTATAACTATATCAGCCCCCGCTGAAACAAATTTTATCAATATTAAGTCTAATCAATACTTGATTCACTCATTCTCAAATGGTGTTTGCTACCCACTTACCTGAAAAGGTATTTATTAGGTTAAGGCTAGGTTATGATGCTCTACACACTGTTTTACTTATAACTTTTTTTTCAGATTCACTTGATTTACAAAATTCTGTTCAATTTTCAGTATAGTGTGTGTTATGACTTTGGAATTCTTGATCAAAATTATTTTATCATACAATATTTTTGTCTTTAGTACATACACGGTGCTGCAAAAGTCAGTTAACCAAAAATGCAGCTTAGCTGTTTCTTGATTTTACATAACTATGAGTATAAAAGTATTATTTAATTTACTTGTTACAGAAAATGCTCAAAGTGGCCCCTTCTTGTTCATACACTTTATGCAACTTTTCACCACATAATCACACATTTTATTGTAAAATTGTGGTTTAAATAAGCAATAAAATGTCCTGTTATTAACTCTTTTAAATGTACTTCACCAACATAACTTCACATTCACTAGTGGTGGACTGACAAAAATAAAAGAATAAACCAAGAAACAAAATAAATCCAGACTACGCTTTAGATTAGATAAGAAGTGCCACTGACAGATACACTGGGAGATCAACAGCCTGCAGTGGTACTATAACAAGTAATTTTACATTTCTTGACTGTGTTTAGCCCTAGATTAAATTTCCAATGAATTTTCTGATTTGGTCAATTTTTGGTGGATAAATAAATTCAATGTAATAGGAGAGATAGGATGTCAGTAAAGTTACTGAAGAACAAGGTGTGTTATAGTTGACTAACTTAAGTTCTTTCACTGAATTGAATCTTGAGTGTCCTCTAACTTAACATTAGTGAGAATACTTTGCAATAACAATCTAAATATAACTGTACAATTATTTGCTATTTGGAAAACCTTTGATGAAGTCTCTGTGAGTCTGAATGCATGCCTCCTTGTGGGTTTCCAAGAACTTGGCACTCCACAGCGGATCTCCATCTACACAGTCACCTACGTATTTGGCCAACTGGGTGGAGAAACCACCATCAACCAGCATCACAGACTCCATGACTCTGCTGAAGGAAAAATACACTCACTGTTTAGTAATAATTAGAATTTTATCTCAGATAATCTAAAAGTAATATAGAATTTTAATGTAGGAGAACTTATATTGAAAAATTTATTGAAATGAATAAATGATTTATTTTCCATTCAATATTTACATAAATATGTACATTAGAATTATTGGAAAGATAACTGGCCAATTTCTCCAGTAGTATGGCCAGAGTAAAATAATAAAAAATATTCTATAAACATGGAAATTAGAGTCTAGCATCTTGCAAAAACAATTGATAAGAAAAACATCGCCTTCTGTGTATCTTTGCAGCTTAAACACTAAGTAATTCAAAACTAAAAAGAAATATATGCAAAATCAAAACTGAAAAACCAACAAGTACAATAGATACTACAATATTGTCCTCAGTTAATATTCTTCTACATTGAGTATCATGTTATTTAAATTTACATTCATGACGTCTTTACAAATTTTGAATAGAGGAGTGGGTATGTGAATCATAGGTTTTTTAAATTCTTATTCTTAGATATAAGATGTCAACACAACTTTGTGCGTATTTTAAGGCGAATATGAATGATTACATTAATGTAGGGTGAGTGTGGATGACCTGTGTAGTCTGGTTACTAACTGAATTCGACCATTCCTCAGTAACGGCCATATATTAAAAGCCAAGGTAATCTACAGTTTTACGTAGAATCTGAACCACATAGTATTGGTCTCATTTTCAGCCAATTGACAAGCCTGATACTCAGCCCTGCACAATATCTGGACACTGACTACCACCCAACATGAACGCCCCATACTTCTTTAGTGTCCACGCTGATAGCAACCATTGAGCGTATGCTGTCAGTATTAAGAGGACCGAGCTTAGAACCTATCGCCTACAGTCTCCACAACACTTTGTCCCCAAGTAATTGGGTTAGAGCACTGCGTTACTAGTGCTGACATGGATTTGTAGGATAGGTGAATGGGCCACTAGTCCTTGTATATTTTGGAGATCCTCAAATATATTATGTGTGTGAGTACTTTGAAGTGACAACACTCTTTATGTTAGTCAGCCCATTAATTATTGAATGATTAGAAAGTTTGGACAGTCAATCATCGTTTCTATTGATTTGTGTATGATCAAGTTAGAATTAATATTCCCACTCTTAATTTCCAATGAAGATTACCAGTAATTTCAAAGTCACTTTTGCAATAACCAGTCAAGCGTTGCAAATTACTGTAAAGCTATTTTGTTCTTTAGTACTAAACAATTCTAAGCATTCAAAACAAGAAATATAATTATAAGTATCACATGAAGAAATCTTCTGTACAGTTACATTTTTTAAATATTAGAACAGATATTTCTCTTTGTTTAACAAATCTATTTAGATTACAGGAATAACAAACAATAATATTTATAGCAGAGATCAAAGTACTAATAAGCATTTAGCTTCATGCCTCCATCTTGGTGTTTCATGAAATGAGCTAGTAAGCAATTAACCTTCAAATGCTTACGAGTTTAACCTCTTAATGGATGCAAAAGTCACTTACCATATCTTACGTTATATATTCAGCTTGTTAACAGATTACTACTCACAAGAAATACAAATTTTACATCCTTGTGTAAATATTTTCTTGATTTTGTGTTTTTTCTTCATTCACAATTAAAATATTTTCTATATAAATTAAATTATCTTGCAGACTTACTTAACAGCTGCAAAAATAGGGATATTAATGTCTATTTAACATAATATAAAAACTTATTTCTGCTAATTGTTAATGTCATTATTTTATAATTGCATTTTATAATATTTTGGTAACACTTGTACCTAATTTTATCACTATAATATCTTGAGTGCTTAGCTTAAGTGATGGTTGGTGACTGAACTTAACCTTGTGAGAGAGCTGACACCTATTTACACAGCTTATTAAATCGTGACAAACATATTTTGTTCAGTTGGTAAACTGTAGACCCCTTTTATCCAGACTGCAGTCTATTAATAGATGAGTATTTTTAGGATACACATTCAGATACCAACCAGACTACATCATCTACTTTCATATAAAACTTCATTTATTTTTAAAATATAGAACTTTTTCTGTTGTAGTCTAATGTATAACATGACTTTGATGAAGTGTTTAAATTAGTGATTTTGTCCACCTCTTTAGAGTTTGTTAATTAAAAAGAGAGAGAGAAAAAATTAAATTTTAAGATTTTCATTTGTTTACTAAACATTTACAATAAAATACAACTGACATTGTCAAAAAATTAACATACTACAGTTTACTATTTATAATTCTAGGATATGTTAAGTGTATAAAAATAACATCAATACTAGAAATATAAAAACAAAGTTACCACACTTGTCTTCACAACCGTAAAAACTACTTACAAATAACAATATTAGATGTTTAATATATATAGAGTATGTTATAAAATACTAGAAGAAAACATCTCTGTATAACTAAGGCAATTCCATAAATTTACAGAAGTAACAATCATATAAAAATGTTGAACAATAGTTACAAAAAGTAAGAATAATAAAATAAAAACTGACTTCACTACTATCATAGTTGAAAACTTCATTAATGGAATAAAACATATTTTTTAGCCATTTAATTACTGGCAGGTAACATTTATTAATATTTGCTCTATTGCTTCTTCCGGCAGTTATTTAAGCATGTTTTTATTTAAATGGTCACTGCCGCTTATTGCAGTTTACTATTTAACAAAATAAGCAAATGCCCATTTCTGGTGTCAAGATTATGTATCTATTTAACAGTATTAACAGAATTAATTTGTTAAGTTTTGGCTAACAAGTAACACATGAGTTTTTGTTTTCAAGTAACACATGAGAACCAAATCCCTTATTCTTATTAAGATAACAATACTTATTATTGTTTTATTGTGATACATATTAGAAATCAATTAAAATTTTAAAACTTCAATTTCATTTATATACAATCTACTAAAGTTAAAGTTAGTTCAATATTGAAAACGCTACGATATCAATAAGTTTTTTTAACCTTTAGTGTTATTAACTAAAGAGGTTGCCGTTAATTGTCCTAATCTCTTTTAAGTTGAACTTTGCATAAACAATCAGAGATCATTGTTGCCCAATAGTATTTTTTATTTGTTTATTGTTAGCTCGAGGAAACTGTTTAGAGATATGGCTTAAAATCTACAGTCACAATGGATTTTAAGCCATATTTGTTGCCATATAGCCATATACAACAGCCATGTAGCCATATAATGTTGTTAGAAGTATGTAATTAGTGAAGAATCTAATTATTTGACAGTAGCGAGTTTGATTAATTGATTAGTCCAATACAATATAATGGTAAAATAAATCATCCTCAGATTCCAGTTAAATAAATAAAATGTAAAATACTAATTAGGACTCTGGATGTTTGTTTGTTTATATTAATTAACAAAGCACATCTTCCAAGGAGTCAAATTAAGTTTTTAAATTTTTACTTTCTCCCACATGCGTTAGCAAAGAGAAAGTATTGTGATCGCAAAAAAAAAAAAATTAAAACTTAAAATCCATTTTAGGGCCCCCTGAACCCAAAAAAGTGTTTTTTTTTTTTAAGTCTGTGTCTGTCCGCTAGTGTGTGTGTCTGTACACTTTGCTGGAGACCAAACAGATGGATGGTATTTTATGAAATTGGTATTTAGGCAATCTCCAGACCGGTTTTTGAAATTTTATTATTTTTTATTTTTTTTTATTTTGATGGGCAAAAAACATACAATAATAGAACTTTCTCAAAAACGGATCAAACAACTTTCATTAAATTTTCAGGAAAAATGTAAATTTCAATTTAAAATATTTTAGCAAAAACCGCATGTCTCTAACTTTAATAGTTTGTAAGTTATGAAATTTGCTTTAAAGGCAAACATGACATATTTTCAAGATTTATTTTAACAATTTTGATTAAATTTTTCAGTAAAGTTACAAATTACAATCAACAATATTTTAGTTATCACCAACCACTAAGTTGGGACTAGAGGCCGAAGGCCGGAAGCCACTTTGAAGGTTGTTTACATAAAATCTGGCTATGTAATTAATTAAACAGCTGTTTTTGGGGATTATTTTTCCATACTTTTATTTAAATAAAATACGTGTGTTCATCTGTACATTCCTTGAAAATGTGATTAGTTGAACATCTGTTTTTACATCCTTTAATTTTAATTCAATTCAACAATGAATGCACTTTCACAATCCATATTCTAATAGTTTGTGATTTCCTATATTTGAGGCTCTTTGAGAATACATACAACATTATTTGGTTATGAACTGCTTCAGTTATCATCAAAAAAGAGGCATTTTTTGAACTAACTCTTTTCAATTATATATTTAGTCAAAGTTAGTAGTTTCTTCTCTGCATTACATTCATACTACTGGGAAACTCAATGGCTCAACTTAATTATATACAATTTGTGATGAAAGACAGAGGATATTTAGACTCAATATACTTTGTCATTTGATTTTGTTATCATTGAGAAAAACATGTAAAATATTTCATTGTATATCATTTTAAGTTAATGTTAAATATTCTCCATAAAATAAACTTTGGGCAACAACCAGGATGGATTAATTCGCTTGGCATAAGTCAACCAAGTAAATTTTTTCTGAGAAGCTAGCGATGAGCGGTCAGAAGCAGCACATTTTCATAGTATTGTAGTTAAATACGATCTATCTGCAGTGCAATATGAACATTAATGCCTGAAATGACTGTGAAGTATTTTTAATTGTGAAGATTTTATGATTTTTACTGCCTCCTTGCAAGAATACTGTCATTGGAAATCACCGTTTACAGTGCTGTTAAAATTTCATTAACTTTTGGAAAATAGTCTTTATGTTTTTATCGTACAATGCTGTAACTTAAATTATTTTATTTATTCGTCTAAACCAGGGTTTCTCACTAGGATTTCATGATGAGCCTTGTTACCTTTCTCAAAATAATCTAAGGGCTGCAAGTACATATACATACAGTTTTTTCATATGTTTTCTAACTTGCATTTCATATGTCTCTCTGCTATTTAGTATTTAGTGTATTATTACAAAAAACGAACTATTGTGAACATTTTTTGTTGGCTTATAAAAATACCATAGTGAGTATCCCTGGTCTAAACTCTAGATACTTTTACTTTCTATTTCCTTCGTATTTTATTAGGAGAT
Organism: Stictocephala bisonia; assembly: GCA_035578905.1. Taxonomy (NCBI): domain Eukaryota; kingdom Metazoa; phylum Arthropoda; class Insecta; order Hemiptera; family Membracidae; genus Stictocephala; species Stictocephala bisonia. The sequence continues at coordinate 130,056 of JAQJVL010001144.1, forward strand.
ATAGAAAATCAGTAGTCTTGTTCGGAGGAGGCTATTTTGTGAAACAGTACAATGAATGAATGAATAAAGTTAACTTATGATTCCTCGATAGTTTGATCAATTAACTATACACAATTGTTATAAGTTTATACCTCAATATTAGCATATCTGATCAATTAACTATACACAATTGTTATAAGTTTATACCTCAATATTAGCATATCTGATCAATTAACTATACACAATTGTTATAAGTTTATACCTCAATATTAGCATATCTGATCAATTAACTATACACAATTGTTATAAGTTTATACCTCAATATTAGCTTATCTGATCAATTAACTATACCGGTACACAATTGTTATAAGTTTATACCTCAATATTAGCATAACTGTTAGTTGCTAAAGTACTAATGTATGTTATTAACCAACCCTTTGAAACAGTTTGAAGTTATATAACAACATTGATATGACGCTATGGTCTTATAGTGCAAAAATACCAAGTCACCAACAGATGAGTGGTCTAAAGTGTCGTAATATTGCCTAGTACAAAGCCAAGGATCGTCAATTTGAATCGGACTGAAACTTTACTCGTGAAATTTTATAGAGACAATAATCTGTGGCATTGTGGAGTAGGGCTCTCCTTACATTAACAGTGTCAGGCTTGCGGGGGATGAAGTGTGTGTAGAAGTTGACGAGATTGGTGTTTCTATTATCACAGAAAAAACTTGTTTAGTTAATTTTTACTGAATTTTCATTTTGTTTAGATAGTTTTATCTGTGTAATTTTATCTTACATTAGTCTGGCGGCTGGCCTGTGAAGGCCATACAATATATATATATATATACTCAGAATGTAAGGACATTAAGGAAATATAAATATTTATATAAAAATAAATGCAAATGGACTCAAATTGAACAGTGCCAAAACCTAAATTATGAATTTTCAGACTCATCAATGCACACAAACAACCAAAAATGTTTGAATTTTCCTTTCAAGATTCAGATATTGTATCAAGTAACCATTTTAATTTTTTTTGCCCTGCAAATCGATGTTTCGTGATATGGGTATGATGCTGTGATGATAAAATGCAGGAATCCTGTATTTTAGGGATAGTGGTGTTAATTCTATAGCTTAGAAGTTTTCTCCCTCTTAAGTTTAGATGGACATCAGATTTTTTCAGAGCAGTTAAGTCTAGAAAGGTAACATTATGTATGGTAAAATGTTAATCATTTATGTGAGCTGGCTGACGTATCTTCATTTATTTGATGAGATAGAAGGTCACGTTATATTGTCTTATATTGTATGTTGACTTCATGAACGATTGTTTGACTGTAAAGGACTTGTCCTCGGTTTTTGCAGTTACTGGTCCTGCGGTTGACCAACTTTCCCACCCATACACATACAGTGGTATTGACCCACCCACCATACACATACAGTGGTATTGACTCATCTTCCCACCATAAACATTGTATTGTATGTTTGACCCACCCATACATGTAAGGTGGAATTGACCCATCTACCCACCCATACATGTACAGTAGTTTTGATCCATCCACCATACACATACAGTAGTATTGACTCATCTTCCCACCATACACATACAGTAGTATTGACCCACCCATACATGTAAGTTGGCATTGACCCATCTACCCACCCATACATGTAAGTTGGCATTGACCCATCTACTCACCCATACACATACAGTGGTATTGACGCATCTTCCCACCATACATATACAGTATTATTGACCCACCCATACATGTACGGTTGGCATTGACCCACCCAGCATACACATACAGTAGTATTGACTCACCCATACATGTAAGTTGGCATTGTCTCATCTATCCACCCATACATGTACAGTGGTATTGACCCACCCACCCACTATACACGTACAGTGGTATTGAGTATATTGGTAAGTGAACTCCTTTGTAAAAGATTAAATAAAGCCTGCTTTCAAATGCTAATTTTAAGAAATATAATTGATTTTAAGACTAGATTAGTGTTATACTACAGAACAATATACTCCATAATGCAATATGGTAATTTAATGTAGGGTAACTTGTCAAAATATAAAACACTATTCAAAACCCAGAAAATAATAATTAGATTCATGAAATTTTTAGATAATAAAGTCTCTTGTAAAGCATTTTTTAATAGCATATATATTCTAACTCTTCCGTCTATACATTTTTCACTGTTATGCTTTTGTAAAACAACATTTTCAAGCTATGACTGTTAATCAACACCTTATCAATTATTTAACAAGAAAAAGACCAGATTTTCAAATTCAAATAGAAAATTCATAATTGTTCTATTATGAATTCATAAACATAAGCATATTTTTTATGAATCATGAATAAACATAAACAATAGTTTTATGAATTCATAAACACAAACAAAATTATTAAACATAATAAATTAACAGTTACCTTATTACATGGGCAACAGATTATTCAAAATTGATTACCTGCTAAAATCAAAAGAATAGAAGTCCATAATTCTTTTAAAAATAAGTTAAGGACATTTTTGACAAGGCTTATTATTCTGTAGATGGCTATTTAATATAGGGAATAAAAAACATGTTTACTCTTTTAAATTTATGTTAGGTATCTAATGGCTTTTAAAGTACTTTTTTCTGTTATATTATTGAACAGTTTTTGTAGCTTTGCTATTACAAAAAAACGTAATTTGTAACAATAAAGGAATCTGACAATTAAATTAATTGGAGATCTAAGAAATGCATGCAGAGAATATGAAAATGAATATTTAGACAGTAACAATTGGGTGTTTAAAACTAATATTGCCATATTTTTTGAATTATTGAAATTAATCAACAGTAGAAAAAATCTATAAATTAGTATTTTTGAGGTGTGAATTGGTCCTTTACCTATAAAATAAATGGTATTTTTACTTTACATAGGGGTTTTAACTATAAAATTAGGAAATATAATTTTTTATTTAAGAAAATATAAATGTTCAGTGTATATTCATTTCTTATTCATGTTATGTTTTTAAATTTTATCTTTAGAGAACAACATTTCAATGTTTTATGCTACTAAAATACTCACCCTGCAAAACACTATAATTTTAATCAATTAACACTCAAAAGATGTTTAAAATTCAAATTCAAATTTTTTAATTGCATGAAGACAATTATATGAATTGTATCGCAATAGTCAATATTAAATAACCTATCCCATACATACAATCTTACAACGGTGCATACAAACATACAAGCTGTCTTACATTCACTCTCTCATTTATACTAGGTTAAAATTCTGAAACTAAATATATAAATACATAACTAAATAAATAGGTGCATACAAACATACAAGCTTGTTTCAAGTTTGTGTACATGTTTAAGTACTACTATACTAAATTAAAGTTGACCCTTTACTCATTGGTAAAGGTTTGAGTCATTTGATACTGAGAAATTGCCAATGGATTTAGAAAGAGCCATCTAAACAAACTTAATAATAATACATTTTAAACAGCTATCCCAACAATAGTTAATTAAATAATTGTTCCAATAGTTATAAATAAGCCAATTCATATGATTATAGAGTTAGTTAATTTAAAAGTCTATAAAAAGTAGACAAAAGCTAAACATATATAAATTTTTATTGTATATTCCATAGCATAAAACGATAAAAAATATAGCCCTTTCCACTAAATTTATAGATAATTATATTATAGGTTCTCGGAACCCCTTAATAAGTGCTAATTGACTGACCTCTGTAGTGGGGAAATGTGTTACTCAGGCTCCCAGTGGTGACTGCTGGTTATCTATCGAGTCAGCTCATGTCATATCACTTATCTCAATGCTGTTTACTTTCTCATTCTAGACCATAAGTTCCTTACAACACTTAAAGAACAATAACTTCACAAGTTAATGCAAAAGATGAATGTAAGACCATTTTGTTACCATCATTTTTTGACCTAACGCATTGTTTTTGTTCTTTTAAATAACTATTCATTAAACAATTTATTCTTCGTGAAATGTGTGTTACAGTTATGTAAAAAGAAAATAGATAAGACTAATAGGTGTAAATTCTTAACCGTTCATAATTCTACAAAATATTTGATGGGAAAATAACTAGACAAGTATAATGAGAACGTCAACTTCACAAAAACATACTATGTAGAGAATCCTTGGCGTGCATTGTAATTTACGTGACATTTCACAAAGTAGAGATACTCCTCAAACATTTGTAATTTAGACTCACAAACTAAATATAAATAGAATGAAAAAATTTAATCGAATACTTAGTTAATTGATATCATACTAAATTTGAAGTGACATCAAAATTTAAATTGTTATAACAAAAAACTAAATAACTATGAAAGATAAAAAGTACAGAAGGTAGCAAGTAGGAAATGGCCTGCGGCATTGTGGGCCCTATACGAGCTCGTCTGGTTGTATAGAATGTAGAATTCTCCCTTCATGTAACTCTGAATTGGCCTACAACTTAAAGACCTGTTTATATGGAAATAATAAGAGATCAAAGTAGTAAAGATTAAATTGTCAAGTATGCATTTTTATATGTTTTGAAACATGACAATGATTAGTACTACAATTAAATTTAACATTTAAAGGAATTTAAAACGTTTCACAACCCCCTTTTTCACTCTTTAGAGAAATTTATCAGAAAGAAAATAGCTTGGTTATCTCGTAACTACATGGGCTATTAGTAGTAGTAGTGAATCAGATAAAACAGGGACAATTAAGTAGAAAACTACTATATTCACTTGAAATCGGTTATGTTATAACAAGGGAGATGTAGTTCCTTGAATCACACCACCTTTGCCTGCTCGCGTGGTAGTTGGGGTGGTGATGGGAGGGCAACTTTATACGGGGGGGGGGGATAAAATATTAAATATTAACTTACAAAATGGGTTAATTAACTCATTTTATTAACAACTTTTATTTGTGACAATCGTGATAATGGCGGAAAAGCATCATTTACCATCCGCCATTTTGTTTTACAATATTTTTTATGTTAAAATAATAATAAAAGACTTAAAAACCCCCTAGGTATTAATTTTCATTTAAATATTTCATTTATTTTTTTCGATTTATTCTGATTATTTACTGATTTTGTCTACTTGCTGTTTACTATGTAATTGAACCATTTCCAGACTTTACAATTGGGTATATTTCTGATGTTGAGACCTTCCTTAACAAGTTGGAAAAGGTTTCAAATTGATTTATCTACTTTTTATTTAATCCAAACTTTCCTAAAAATATTTACCTGGTGTCTTGTACTATATATGCATGTAACATTTCTGATCAGAGAAATTAGAGTTAGGGATAACAATAATGAAAATAATGGGCTAGGAGTTTTCCTTTATTTACTGGCATTGAGTTAAATACAGTATGCATATTATATAACTTTATTGTGGTTTATTTACTGACATTGAGTTAAATACAGTATGCATATTATATAACTTTATTGTGGTTTATTTACTGACATTGAGTTAAATATGTCTATTATATTACTTTACAGGAGTTATTTACTGGCATTGAGTTGAATATGTCTATTATATAGCTTTGTAGTGGATTATTTACTGGCATTGAGTTAAGTATGCCTATTACATTACTTTATAGTGAGTTATTTACTGGCATTGAGTTGAATATGTCTATTATATAGCTTTGTAGTGTATTATTTACTGGCATTAAGTATGCATATTATATAACTTTATTGTGGTTTATTTACTGACATTGAGTTAAATATGTCTATTATATTACTTTATAGGAGCTATTTACTGGCATTGAGTTGAATATGTCTATTATATAGCTTTGTAGTGGATTATTTACTGGCATTGAGTTAAGTATGTCTATTACATTACTTTATAGTGAGTTATTTACTGGCATTGAGTTGAATATGTCTATTATATAGCTTTGTAGTGTATTATTTACTGGCATTAAGTTAAGTATGCCTATTACATTACTTTATAGTGAGTTATTTTACTGGCATTGAGTTAAATATGCCTATAACATTACTTTATAATGAGTTATTTACTGGCATTGAGTTGAATATGTCTATTATATAGCTTTGTAGTGGGTTATTTACTGGCATGAGTTAAGTAAGTCTATTATATAACTTGTCATATAACAGACAAAGCGATTACAATTTAAGTAGAAATACTTTGGTGAATCATGTTTACCTTCCTCAGAGTCGATGGATTCACAAATAGATTGAATACTTATACTATAATATGCAGATCAAGGAACTATAACAAAGAATCCATTTTATAACTATGGGAGGTGACTAATATGACAGTGGGAAGAAATGATAACAGCATCTGCAGAATGGATTCTAATAACTGATATTGTATGGATAGAGTTTGTAAAGGAAGCGCAATACCACATCTCTTTCTACAACCATGTGATAAGGCACAAAGTTGACATCGAGATGGACTAGTTGTTAGTCCGAAGATCTTAGTAGTGGAGTAAGTTTAAGAACGTTGAGTTTATTCTCCGTCATCCACTCTAATGGAACTGTATGTCAATAATTACTTCAAGAAAATGAAGACAATTATATGACATCAACTCAGTTCGCTGTAGTGTAATGGTGAGTAGGAAACTCTCACCTATTTACACCTGATGAGACGAAAAAACGTTGAAACAGCACACATGGAGACCATCTGGTCCACGTACCAACATCCTTTCGGTGAGGCCTAATGCATAGCAACCAAATGTTGTCAGTTGGCACATTAGGAGTACCTAAGGGGCGGTTTACTTTTGTTAACGCAGAGTAACCCGTAGACTTGTGTCATTCGGAAAACTGCAATCATGTGTAATAATTGATGTTTTAGCGACCATTGATTAGAAGTTCGCCCTCTCATGGTAGCGAGTAACATGCTCGTGAGTCCAAAAGCCAAAAGAGCATGTTACTCGCTACCATGAGAGGGCGAACTTCTAATCAATGGTCGCTAAGACATCAATTATTACACATGATTGCAGTTTTCCGAATGACACAAGTCTACGGGTTACTCTGCGTTAACAAAAGTAAACCGCCCCTTAGGTACTGCTAAGGTGCCAACTGACAACAGTTGGTTGCTATGCATTAGGCCTCACCGAAAGGATGTTGGTACGTGGACCAGATGGTCTCCATGTGTGCTGTTTCAACGTTGTTTCGTCTCATCAGGTGTAAATAGGTGAGAGTTTCCTACTCACCGTTACACTACAGCAGACTAAGTTGATGTCATACAATTGTCTTCATTTTCTTGAAGTAATTATTGACATACAGTTCCATTAGAGTGGATGATGTAGAATAAACTCAACGTTCTTAAAGTTGACATCCTTCTGCCTTCCCTGCAATCATATAATACTGCCGAACCTTTGGCCCAGCCTACATACAACTACAATGTACTAGCAGACAGTTCTCCTGACCCCACTTCCCCTACAAACACGTGCAACATTGCCAAACCTCCTGCACACAAACATATGATGCTTATGGCTATCTAACCTCTTCTTCACTCTTAAAAAGGCAAATCTACTATTAATTCTCAAGAGCTACGTAAATGATCGGTAATTGTAGTTTTATATGTGAATGTTTTCAAAATTGATACATTTTCTGTAAATATATGGAGTTTATGTATATGTATATAGGAAATTTAATATATGTGTATAGAAATTTAAAGGCATCAAATTGTTAATTGCAAGTTATCTTTCAGAAAGTAAATGAGAAAGAAAATAAGCAGCTGAAAAATTAAATAAATAAGTAAAACTTAATTTGGTTTTAATTAAAGGCTTCTAAGGAAACTATTTAGTCTATGCTTCTTAAATTTGCATATCAAGTCAAGAAAAGAAATAATTAAGCCATCTTATTTATAGGTTGTACCGATTAAAATACTGTAAAACTAATATAAATAAAAAATGTAACTACAAATTATCTTTTCTTACAACATAAACTAGAAAAAATCTAACATCATAAGAACCAAACAGGACAACATTCCTTTCATTATTTTGTCTGGTACAGGAACATTACAACTCGGTAAATTGCCGAGAACAACATTTCAAGTTTCACATATTTAATTGTAAAAAAATTTAAAATACTGTATTTTTTATAAAAACCAACTAATGATCTACTAGATCAGGTCTTCATCTGTCAAATCATACATCATGTGTTACTATACAATATTTATTACGGACCGAATCATTGAAATAAAAATCCATATTTTTGGCGTTGTTCATGGAGCAAAACGGCCCCGAAGGGGCCGCTATGTGTCGTTTGCGATTGACAATGAATCAACAACGTATAATATGACTCCTTATTTATTTCTGGGTTGGCCACAGGTTATAATTTTCAAAATATTAACTCATATTTTTATTTTATAAATTTATTCTAATTGTTCATAACATATTTTTTTTATTTAAAAAATTAAAATAGTTTAATAAACCACTATTTTATCCAATGTGAAATTGACACCCAAGGGGGGCTATAACCCCACCTAGCTCATCTCTGGATCCACCACTGAATTAAAATCTTGCTTATAACGAATTTCAGGCTTACTCTCCTAACTGCAATCTGGGGAAGTTTACAAAGGCAAACAAAACATAATCTTAGAAAATTTCCCGAGTACATCAGACTGTCAAAATTATGTTTAAAATATGTTTCAGAACAAATTCATGCAAGTTAGCCCTAATTCAACTCTTACTATTGATACTTGTTTAAATCTTTGTTACTAAACATTCTTTATACTAAAATTGTACCTAACATTAGGTGCATACATTCTTAGGAGGCAAGAAGTGTAAATACCAGAGAAGACATTTTAGTAGTATAAGAATGCATACCTTTGCAATTTAAAATATGATGTAACAGCCTCCATGAGAGTTCACAATCCTTTACAGTCAAGCACTAAAAACTTTTTGTAAACAAGTATTGGTAGCTTGGCTTTCTAACAAGTGGAAGGGGAGCTAGCTAGAACATCTGGCAGAGTGAGTTGTTCTGGTTTGGCTGGATACAAAGTTTGTGTATAAAAATAGCCTGTTTAACTTACATAAAAACAAAGTTGTTGTTTTTATACATATCATTTATTACAAATAACTCGGTGTTGTTAAAAAAACTAAATATCTGTTTTCTCTTTTCTTTATATTCTTATTGTTAATGCGAAATTTGTTTTCTATGAAAGTTAAAAAATAGTTAGTTTTTAATAAATATAAAACTACTAATTGGTCAATAAAAGTTGCATAATATCTAACAAAGTTTTTGCCACTGAAAATATAACTGTCCTTGAAGTCACTTGTCTGAAGAAGCCAAAGATGATTTTTACAATTTATATCAATTTATTTGTTGCCTTACCAACCAAAATTTCATCTACCAAAATAAACTTATTACTGATTTATGAAAGAGTTGTAGAAGTAAAATTATTACCTATGATTTTATACATTAAATATCTTTTTTTGATGACCCTTCCAAACTCCCAAGTACCAAGGGGACTTTGCCCTTAGTCCTAAGAAAAATAAAAAATCCTAAACCACAAAAATTCATGAACTTCAGAAAACATCCAGTTACAAATTTCTGTAAAAATCTGTCTTGGAAAGGTCAAATGGACTTGAAGCTGTTTCCACCATACTGTGTCTTGGTCGGAAACCATGTTTGTTATTCTTTACAAACTGATTCTGGTCTATAGTTTTTCTGTCTTGGAAAGGTCAAATGGACTTGAAGCTGTTTCCACCATACTGTGTGTTGGTCTGAAACCATGTTTGTTATTGTTTACAAACTGATACTGGTCTAGAGTATATCTTGCTTGTTTTTCATCTCTAATTTTGGTTAAGCATTTTTCATACTTGAACTGATTAGTTAAAAATTAATGGGTGTTTAAATTCCAGTTTATTTTCACTAACTTCTCATTAAATTAAATATTATTTGTGCTCATTCTTAATTTTGAAATGCTTATTTTTCAAATAAACTATTTAGTTTTTACTTACTTCTAACTTTCATTTAAGTAAATTATTAAATCAATTTTCAATCAATTTTGTCAAAGGTGACTGCATTCAACATGTTTATTGAATCCATTTTCAGATTATTACAAGAGACTGTTTATTGTTATATGCATTTTATAATTATTGGAAGCCGTTTTCTATGGTACATAGCAATTGTTTTAAAAGTTTTAACACTCTGTAAAAAAACGTACATGTTTTGGTGGTTACTCTTTACATATGTTAGAGACATATTGTTACACTAATAACCTGATTTTATTTAAGAATAAGTTATTAGTAAGAAGAGGAGGGCAATTTTTTTAACTAGCTGTATTTTTTGTTTTGCCCATAAGCATACAGTGGCATTGACCCACCCGCCTGCCCATATGCGTACAGTGGCATTGACCCACCTGCCTGCCCATACATGTACAGTGGCATTGACCCACCCGCCAGCCCATACAGTACAGTGGCATTGACTCACCCGCCCGCCCATACGCGTACAGTGGCATTGATTTATCATTTATTGTCTACATAGGTGTACATTAAGGAAATACAAACAAATGGACAAAAATATAACTGTTGAAATAAGAAATGCATGATAGGAATATTAAAATTAATATTTACACAGTAAAAATTAGGATACGTAAAAAAGGATCCTGGTAAATAGGGTTAAAGATATAAGGAGTAGTAAAAAGTAGGCGTGGAAACTGATGAAAATTCATATATATTGTTTGACTTAATGATTTTATCTGTATAAAAACAATAAATATGGATACACCATAGGCGTAGGTCGAAACAAACTCAGCTAGTCCAATCTAAATTAGCTATGGCTTAGAACATCTAAATAGTTCATCATACATTGTTAATACATATGATTCAAATATCTACCGATTTTTTAAAATAATTAAATATAAACCCAATAATACCCAACTTTAATTATTTGCATTGTTAAATTATTAAAAAAACATAAAATACAAATTGAATTGTCTAACTTTATTGTTTTATTGATGCCAACGTAAACAAAAACAGAAATGAAGTACGGTCCATTGCTTTGTACAAGTTAAATATTAATTATTTTTAAAATGTGAATCAACAAGTTGGTTTTTATATTCGGATATGAGCTTTTTGTAAGCTGCTCACAAAATAAATAACTGTGTTAGCAACATTTTATTAATAAAAAAGTGAATAATCTAAAATGTTTTATTATTCAGAAAAAAAAACATAAAATGTATCAAACTGTTCAATATATAATAATATATATTTTATAAGTAAGTATGGGTATTGTATAACATGTAAAATGATAAGTTCCTTTTGTTTTATATTAGTTTGATACTTTATAAAAGCCTCAGTTTATATCTTCTAGAAGCATATTGTTCTAGGAAGTACTTGGCGTTATCATATCCAAATATTGATTACGATAGTAATGTTGTTTCCAGCTTTTCACGTTGGGTCACAAACAAGTTTATATTAAACGCAGAGGCGACATATAGGTTGCAACATTACAGAAACAAGTTTTACTCATTAAAAAGTCAAATGATCGAAGAGATATCTCAAGACATGGCCAGCTGGAGAGGTTAATTTTGCTTGTGTATAGCTGCACTTATTTCTTGCATTTATACAATATGAGTGATCAAAAAAAGCATATAATTTTAACTAAGGTTAATCTTCCCGTTTTTGTAATATGATTAGCAATTTGTCCATTAGCAATTAACTGAATATAAATATACAAATAAATATTTATACTTAAGTTTCTTTATCTAAAAAGTTGCAACATACAGTAAATAAGTGCTCACACTAAGTGATAAAAAATAGTGCTCTGAAATGTCAACCCTCATTGTTCAACACATGTTGTTTGATTTGTCATTAGCTGAATTTTTAACCTGACACAATCTAACTCTTTTTAGTTTACCTATTAGAATCTGGTGCCAAACTGAATTTCTAAATCTATTTTCAACTTCAAGCATAAACTTTTCATTGTAGTGCTATACGAGTATAACTCTCTATATTTATTTTGACGTTTAGGAATAATTTTTTATTGATAGTTGTCTCTATTGCATCTATTTTTCTATTTCCCTCCAGCCCTGTAACTACAAGCGTGGGGGCCCTGGCCAAGAATATTTTGGGGACATCGTGGGGGAGGGGGTCTGGAATGAGAAGTTTTAGTGACATTTACCTTACCTCATAAAGCGTATTTCAGTGCATTCTAGGCATTAAATTTATCATGTCAATTAGCTATATAATCAACCTTTTTATACCCATAACAACCTCAAATTTTATAAAAACTTGATTAAATAGCAGCACAAAATAAAAGATTAGAATTTTTCTGATGTTAAAAAAATAATTATACAATTAATTATTCAAAATGTGATTACACTTTATTTTTTCATACAACACATAAAATGTGATAGATACTTACTAACATTAAAGTGTTATCTTCAATACTGGTTATTAAAATTCTTGTCTTCTGACTTAACTGAAGAGAAGTCATCAATGATTTTTTTCAGTGTTGAGCCTTTTTGTTTGATAATTTTCTATTGAAGGAAGGGCTGAGCCACTGAGTCTGTCCTGGCCCATGGAGTTCCGTAGATAGTTTTGAATTAATTTAAGTTTAGAAAAAGACTGACCACTCTGCCTTGGGGACAGTGACAGGAACAGTCAAGTACATTACGCAAGCAATGCATATGTCTGGGTAAGTTTAAGCCAAAATGTTGTAGTGAATGATCTATATGTCTGCCAGTTCTTTGACAGTATCAATTTTCTTGAGCTCTTCCTTGAATGTAGTTTGAACTGTCGATAGCTAAAACCCCAGTTGGGTGAATAATGCGAACAATGTGCACTGCCCACTCCAGTCATGTGCAATCTAGCGTCAATAAAACATTGTTTCAACATAGTTTTTTTTGCATTTTATTATGTTAATCATGAACTGAATTTAATCTAGTAGCTCCTAATTAGAAATATTTTTTAGTTGAATTTTCTAGATGAAACAACTGTATTTTAATACTTGTAAGTGTGGTAAGTTTTTTCCGAGCCGAATTATTGTTTTTTATATTTGTAAAATTGAATGGAAAATAAATCATTATCATTATCATTATCATTTTTTGATACCAAATTTTTAAAGAACCCATAGAGGCCCTCAGCCACTCCGGCTCCATGAGTATAAATACAATTTCTTGCAGAACGCCAAATTGTTGAATGTCAAAAGGATGTTTTACGAAGAATACCTATTAATTCATAATATAATTGATGAATTATAAAAAAGAGTAATTATGCTTTTGACATTATAAAATGTTGTATTCAATGTGGAATTTCAAACACGTCTATGGCCCTGGTTGCCCCCGGCGGTAGTTACAGCGCTGTTTCCCTCTTTATTCCACTTCATCTAAAATCGGTGGCTTGATCATTTAATTTCTTCGCATTTGCTCAAGGGTTGCTACTGAAAGAAGCAGGGATGGGAAGACTGGAGGAAAGAAAACCTCGGGTAGACCAAAGAGAAGACGATGGAATGGTGTCAAGACTGACGTTGCACCACTTGGATCACAACAGAGGAACAGTCAGAAAACAGTGGAAGATGGAGAGCACTTGTAGTGGGCTCAAGTCCCTTCTTGGGCATTGTTGGTCATGGGAGTAAGAGTAAGTTGCTCTTAATTTAATCATATTTTTTTCCTACTCTATCTGCAACAATTAAATGTATTGCACATGCCCCTCTATACAACACAACACACTTATAAAACTAAATGTTTTGTATAGGCAGGGGTGAACTAGGCGGCCGCCTAGGGTGGCAGAAAAAAATACCATAAATTGTATAAATTACTGTAGTACTTTCAGAGAGCTAAAAAGATATATAAAATGGGTATGTTACTTTTAAACTCGACTTCTCTCATAATCAATCTGTACTTGAAGTATCATTTGAACCTTTAGTGTAAAAGCTTGGTAGGAATAATCTTATCAACTGTGTCCCAAATTTGTTCCTCCCTTTGAGAATGTTGTTAACTTTACCTGTGTCTGTTGCTAGTGGTGAGCACAGTTTTTTTTAACTAAATATTAGTTAATTAAAACATATATTCTTTCTATAATGAGCCAGGAAAGACTTCAAGGACTGTCCACTCTATCAATAGAGGATGACTTGGCCCAAACCATATATTTAAGTGAACCTATGTCATCATTCACAAAAATGAAACAGCAAAAAATAAGAAAATACATAAATTCAATATAAACTTATAAAATAAAGTTCTTTCTACTGAGTTTCAAAACAGGTTTTTTTTATAAGGTGCCTATTTGATTTGGAATAAAATACACAAACATGAAATGTACTTTATGTTGTAGTCTCTTATGTAAATAGTCTCTTACCTTTAATAACGTGCCATGTGATTATTGGCCAGTCAATAGTTCTGGGCGTAGTTCCAGCATGTGCAACAATGAATTTCCCTCTCCAAAGACAGTTGTAGATTCAAGTTAAAAAATAAACATCTCTGACACAGTAACTAGAAAATACTTCCACAAGATTTAGTTACCATTATTTAATAGAATAATCATACCAGATGATTTCTCCCATGTGAAGTTAAAGTCTACTGCACAGCTTTGTCGTGATAACTACCGTATTTTCTAATTACTGTGTTCTTGGGTGGAACAAAATCAGATGTTTTTCTTTCTTCTATTTATAAGAAAATACATATTTATATGTTTCCTTTATTTAATGATTGTTTACATTTTTCTCGTGGCAAGTAATCAATTAAGTTATTGTAAAATCACAATTTAAACTCAAGTTTCTAAAACAAACCAATTCCATTTTGAAAAATATATATATGTTCAATGGTTAAATAAAACGTATTTTAAAGTACTAAATTTCAATAACACTAGCACCATCAAGCAAACTATATAAACATAGCAGCCAACCTAAACAAACTTTTGAACAGACTGTACACAATAGACGTAGGAGAAGTATGGTGGGGGATATTCACTATCTCACTTGCACCACCTCTCCTATATACCTAGAATCTAGAACCATGGCCTTGTCGGTAGCTCTCTTTTCTAGTAGTGTTTCTGTGTGGCGGGGAGAGGGTATTATCGAGTTCTTTGATGGGGGGGGGGGGCAAAATGGTGTTTTGCCTAGGGTGCCAGAATAGCTCACACCGGCCTTGTGTAAGTAACAAAGTATCAATAGAATTTAATTTATTGTACAATTATATTGGATTGGTTTTCTGGAAATTCTATAGCAAAAATTGTTACTGTCACATGACAAAGTTAGACTTAAGAAATTAATTTGTAAGATTGTTTTAAACTCACAGGAATACATTTTATGGAGATAATTACTATGTATACGGTATCTAATATGTCATCTAGTAAGATCGTGGCATGATTTCTCATAAAATAAAACCAGTTCATTTTTAACGTATTGGGCATAAAATTTATTACTATGACCTTTTTTCAATTTATCTACAACAGAATCTTTATGATAATGTAAATACACTTTGGTCAGAAATCCTTGGCCTTTATACTGCTTAGAATAGCTTAAACATTTGTTATTAACTAATTTCAGCAGGAAATATGAAACAAGTCTTATCTCAATTACTTACTATTTATGTATTTATTGGTAAGGTTTTATGAAAGAGTTGTAGAAATAAAATTATTCCTTATGATTTTATATATTAAATAGCTTTTTTTGATGGCGCTTCCAAACTCACGTGTAACTCATGGTAAAAGGGAAGGGATGGTCGGAAGAGGGTTGAGGATCTCAGCCTACAGCTTTGCAAAAGAATTTTTCCCTTGGCCTAAGAGATGTAAATAATCGCAAATCATAATAAACAAAACAAAATAGACCATAAACTGCAGAAAATATTCAGTTTCAAATTTCTGTAAGCCTTGACATTGTGATTATTAATTCGTCACCTTCAACCTTACTATTTATGTGTATATTGGTAAGGTTTTCGTTGTTCGATTTTCACTGCAAAATGAGAGTATAGTTTTTAATGAAACTTTGTATCATAATTCTACATAATTGTGAGAAGGTTAAAGGCTATTTACTTTTTTAAATTCATGTTTAAGGCCCCACCCTCATGGTCTCCTTAGTTAGCATGGATTACGAAAGAAAGTCCATAAATATTTTCTTTGGGAATTTAAGTTGCTTGTATACACCAGTAGTCAACTGACCATTCAAAACCTCATAATGAACACTCATCATTGGGATGTTAATGTTGTAGCTACAAATGTGTGTAATAGAACATTTTATCAAAACAATTATAGACCGCGCGGCGAAGGTCCGGCCTCGAGCCCGCCGAGCGGTGATGTGGAGGAGGCGGGTGGAGGGCCTAATATGCCTGCAGTCCTGGAAACATTCGCTACTGTCAGACTTTCCCACGCTTGCTTCTAAAATAAGTTACGTTAATTGTTACCTACGGATGTACATTCAGAACGTTTCCAGACTGCGTGCGATATATTTGCTTGTGGTTTAGCGTGTTAAGAATGTTTACTCAAGAGTACGATAAACAATTATTTAGTTGATTATATGTTTGTTTTTATCTAACTACTGTAGTGTAATAAGTCAGTTTGTGTTTTTTTTTTTTTTGTTTGTTTTTGTCCTTTAAGTGTGTTAAGAGTCTGCAGAGTCTGTCGGGCATACTGGTTTAATTCTCATAAAAACAACGTTATTTTGAATCCATATTTTTATCATTATTTATTTACCAAACGTTGTGTATGAGGTGTCATTTAAAATGCTATCATATTGCGCATTGGGTTCGCTTTTGATATTATGAATACATACGCCTAGTTTTGAAAAATAGGTGAAATAAAAACTTCAAACTAAATAATTTTTATATTTATTCTATTAAACTAATTAGGCCTATGAATCCACAAAGCTCAACAAGTAATTTCACTCTTGAACAAATGAAATTTTTTTTGGAAAAGACCGTTTAAAAATAACTGTTAAATTTGGACACACGCGATCATTTATCCGGTTCAAAAAAAAACATCGTTCTAATGAGATTAAAACCAACATGGCCGACAGCCTCTGCAGACTCTTAAGGTTGTAAAATTAGTGAACGTAAATCCTAAATAACTTATTCCTTTAGTGGTTCCTACCTCACTATGGCTCGCTTAATTCCTAAAGTAGCCCAAGGAAAAACTACTAGAAGTCAGGCTAGGGAAATTATTTGGAGAGTAAGTGAGTTCATGGCGAATGAGGCTAAATTAAGAGATGAACAACGAATCCCCGTAAAAAAATCGTTAGAACGAACTGCAGTTGCATGTGGCATTTCAAAAACTCTTATAAAGGAAATTCGGCGTGAAAAGTGTTTATTGGACACTTCAGCGGAAGGAGAGTGTTCGTTCACAACTCCCAAAAAGTACAAGAGAAAAAGAACAGCGTCAGAACTAGACGATTTCGACAAATGTGTCGTTAGAAGAACCGTCCAAGAGTTTTAGAAAACTGATGAGTCACTTCCAACTCGTCATTTTTATTTTAAACCAATTTAAATAAAAATTATATGTATTTTAACGATACGGGAAATCACAGAAATATTTTTCTTAGTGGCAGTAAGAAGTATATATTTCTTAGTTACTTAATTTCAATTAAAGTTATTAACTGATTTATAATTTTTTATGATGTATTTAATTGTTGTTATTGATATACGTTTTAATTTGTTAACTTTCAAACTCTTAATCTATTTGATGTTTTTATTTTAAATACTGGTCTAAATATAAGAGATACCAAAATACAAATACTCTGTAAACGCGTAAACAATCAGCCTTTACGGTCTGTCTGTGACCGCCTCGCTCAGAGTCGATGTTTTTATATGACTAGCAGGCCAGCCAGGAGGCCGGACCTTCAGCGTGCGTACTATACCATCAGAATATTATATATATTTTATAAGTATATTATAAGTAAGTGTAAGTAATGTATTATAAAAAGTTAAAGTACTTGTAAAAAATCTGTCTTCAGTCCAAATTGCTTTAGAATCCAATTGCAATTTTGTAACCTAAAGTCACATATTCAGGGATAAAAACACTTTTGAAACATTTAACTTTCTTGCTAAAATTAAGTTCTTACATATATAAAAACAAAGATAAAATTTTAAAACAAATTACAATAAAAAAAAGTTATGATAGTTGGTGTTCCAGAACATGATAAGACATGACAATGCATGACAGTCGGGGAAACACGTCATGTCACCCCATTTACCAGTAAGAAGGTCAAATAGTAGGTGGGGTGACGTGATGTGTGTTTCACATTGACTGTCATGCTTGTCAGTGCCTCATCTATACTTTATCCTTTTATTATATTTAAATTCAGTTTGGAGGTCTTATGGATAAATAGTACGTAATATACTTTAAGATTGATATATTATTTTCTTAATTCAGTGTGGAAATATTGTTGAGTTCACAATTTAAATCCGGCTTTATTAATGAGACACCCTTATTGGAAAAATAATTAGGGGCTGGCTTATAATAAACCATATAGCTTTGGTGGATGTTATGAGGAATTTAGTTTAACAACAAGTAGCTGGAAGATGAACATTTGTTGCAGTCCCAAACAGGTATTATTGTCCAATATTGAATAGTAGTTTGTGTGTTCTATATTTCTCCAAGACTTGGAGGGAGCATATTTCTGGTGATGTAGATAGATATATTTTTTATTTACAATTTTGAAGATTGATATAGTGCTAGGTTTCCAAAGGTTTGTAAAAAAAGTAACAATAATGAAAAGCTGGAATTCATTCTGTCATGCATTAAATGGTACGCCAGTTCGGTTATTTATTTACTGTCTAAAATGTGTGTTGCAGTAATCAGTCATTGAGATTGGTCTTTGAAATTTCAGGATTAGACTCCTTGGTTTCCTCAGGCAGCATGTTAAAAGATGTTGCTCCATTGTATGAGGACTTGTATGCTCAAACCTTCAGTTGTGGTGTACAGACAGATGGAAATTTTAATAACTTGCATTGAATTGGCAGATATCATCATAATGCTGTAGTCTAATTGAGCATAAGATTATAGGTATACACACTGTAGCTCTATGCTGATCCTACATAGAATACCCTTATGGATCTATCTAATTTAGATAATCTATTGTTGTGGATCAGATCTACAGAACCAGTCAGTCTTGAACTGTCTCCTCTCTATAGATGATAAGCACAAGTATTGTAGTTCTATGCTTATCCTACACAGAATAATTTTATGGATCTACCTAACTTGTAAGTTGTGGATACAATCAATAACCATAATCAGTCAATCTTGAACCATTTCTACTCAGTGGTTCTTCACACTGCACATTCTGCACAGTGGTAGTGACAAGTTCTGACAGGATACTATGCTGCTTTATGTTATGACAAACGTATTGACAGTGTTTTATTGCTGAACCCAACAAAAATTTACAGTGAAATAGAGGTCTCTTTAGAGAGAATTATTTTGTTGGGACAAGTACATAAGTGGGACATTTCAAGTTTCTGCTATCTTCTGCTAATACATTTCTCTGATCTGTTTTTTTGGCTCACTCTTGAAAATGGGCTATAACTTTCAAATTCAGGGATCGGCTTCACCTGGAGGTTGAGTGGTAGAGAGGACTTATAAGTCTTAACTCCACCTCCTAAAAAAAACTAATAATTTTCTTTAGATCAATAAAAGCACAGCTTAGAAAGAGAGATTTACTGTAAATTTTAGTAGGACATCATAAGTGTTCATTGGAATATCTTTCAGGAGCCAAATATCTAATAGTTGAGCTTGAGGAAATATTGGTTTCAGAAATAAAAAATAGAAATATTTTAATCATTTAGACCCAATTATTTCTTATTTTTCTTTGATAGTCCCTTGATTTGTATTTAATATTCAAATAGTGATTCATTGTTTAAAACTTATTTCATTTTGGTTAATTCAAAGGGCACTTATCCTTTAAAAAGGGCCATTATTTGGAAATGGACCGACGAGGACCAGATGTTTTTATTGCTGTAGTTAGCAGTGCGTAGTTTCAGCGTCCGTTACCAGAATTCACTTCTGAAGTCATAGCTTCTCAACTTCATGATGCTAATAAGTACCACAGAATTTGAGGTGCAATTTTATCATCCACCTCCTGGGCATCCAACCCATGACCTTAAGCCCATGAGTTAAGTGGTGTACATCTCAGCCACCAGGCTTCTTATTTAAATAAATTACTTTTATGAAGATTGAATAAAGTATAGGGTAAAGCAAAACAAATAGGGTTTCTTCACAAAATGATGAAAAATAACAATCCCTCTTCATGTAATACTAATATGTTGAGTTAAGCGTTTTAAGATCACATAAGCTGCCCTCGAAAATAGATAATGTTTTGGAATCAATCGGAACCCTAGTTCAGTATCAGTTTGGATTCTTATTTAATTTAAATTGTATCTTTTAAAGTTATTGATTTTTACAATAATTTAATTGTATAAATAAGGGGACGTCCCTAAATTATGTAACGCTAAAATCAAACTTTTCAGACCCCCCTTCCCTCGTGCAACAGACTTGTAACTGTATTACTTAACCCCCTTTAAAAATTACGTAATGCTGTCACCCCTCCCTCAAATTTTTCTCATCTGTTTTAGTGCATATTATGATAGTCATTGTTTTTATTTTGTTTTGCTTGTTTTCCAATGGGAAGAAAACATATTACTTATATTACACATATAAAATATTGTTAAAAATGATCAAATTTTGTAAATGAATTCAAACAAATTGTTAAGGTTTAATAGTTACATAATGCTGCGGAGAAACCCCCCACGTAATGGTGTATATCACGTCTGAAACCCCCTTCCCCCCTAAATGCGTTTTGCAATTTAGGGACGGCTGGGTCACAGAGTAAAAAGAAACAGGGGTGGCTTTCTTGTGGCCGCAGGGAATGTCTCAGTTACAGTTATAAATATATTACAACTAATGAACATCATTGTACATCTGTATTACCCATTGTACATCTGATAATAACTATGTTTTCCTTGAAGATATGGTGAAATAAAGGGAGGGATTTACAAGGTGCTGGCCCTCCCATTCCCATGACAAACTGGGAAAATAACTTCTCGACACTTATTTAGCAGACTATTGGAGGCGACCTCCGTTTTTTCTGCTTTGTGGCCAAGTCTAATGATAAATTCCAAGAATAAACATCCAGACAGATCACCTACTGTTCAATGATAGGAAGAGGTTTGTTAACCTCTTAAGTTTAGAGTTTAAGGTCAAATTTTATCTGAAATGCAATAAAAACTTATCTGTTAATAATAATTAATACTGTTACACAATAAGTGAGCACTTGATGGATACCTGACTGACAGTAAGCCTAAGGCTGATATGATATCAGCTACAAAATAACATTTTATCACTTGTTGCTGCCTTAAAATAAGCAAGATTTATTTAAAGTAATTCATTATTTCTACTTCAATCCAGTTGATTCCTTACTTAAAATAGAATAAAACATATCTTAGCTGTTTCATACAAATACATTGGAAAGTTAAAACATGTTAATTATTTAAAGCTATCTTATAACTCTGCGACGATCATTTTGGACATGAATTGAAGGGATTGTTGTTAAACACTGTAACCCAGCTTCTTGGGGACAAAGTGTTTGAGAGTTTGTAGGCGATAGGTTCCATTCTCGGTCCTCTTAATACTGACACGGAATCCACTCAATGGTTGCCATCGACATGGACACTATTAGAGAAGTTTTGCTTGGCGTGCATATAAATCCATTATTATGAAAAACTGTTAAGTGGAAGAAATTTAACTTTAGTGTGTTAAGCGAAGCCCAAGTGCATCTGAATATGAAAGACATCCTTCAAAACCGGTAGTGCCTAAAAAACGCAGGATTGTTGGTGGAACAAAATAGAGGTAACTTTTTTACCATCTTATGTTACAAGAGAAGTCTGGGTTGTCCATGTTGGATGGTAGTCAAGGATTGGATGCTGTGTAGGGGAGAGAACTGAGCGTCAGACTTGTCAGTTAGCTGAAAATCAGACCAACGCTACGTGGTTCGGATTCCACGTAAAGCTGTAGGTCCCTTAGCTGCCCTGGCTATTGGGCTATAATTAAATTGCTCTTTCTGAGGAACAGTTTAACTCAGTTAGTTACCAGACTACACTCATCTACACTCATCCTACACTCATATCATCATTCATAATATGCACAACGTTGTGTCAGTGTATCATAAGAAAGAATAAGAAGTAGAATAAGAATAAAGACTATAGTTGTGAAAATTATGATTGTCAAGCTGACTAATTTCAATAGCAGCAATTCTCAACCTTTTCCCATTTTTGTACCCCTTACCAATTAAAAAGTGAATAAATTGTACCCCTTAACTAAATTCTAATTGCTAGAAAAGTAGGTTCAAGTTGAGTAGATTTAATAGAACTAGAATTTCAGGTAAACTAAAATTTAAAAATATCTTGGTGATGGTACAAGTTGAGTAGGTACTACTAAATGGTTAAATCTTGGTGATGGTACAAGTTGAGTACTACTAAATCTTGGTGATGGTACAAGTTGAGTACTACAAAATGGTTAAATCTTGGTGATGGTACAAGTTGAGTACTACTAAATCTTGGTGATGGTACAAGTTGAGTACTACCCTTGATTATATTCACTTACAATAGATAAACCATCTAATAAGAATATTTGTGGCAATAATTTTTTTAGTTAGTGTGGCCCGCAACCACAGCTGGTTTAAACTGCATTACATTTACATGGAACTGCACTAGTGCTCCACCATGGATCACAAAAACAGCTGATATTTTGAGACTCAAAATTTAACATTGGATGGGAAATCTATTTGTGTATATAAAATCAATGGTACTACTAAATGGTTAAATCTTGGTGATGGTACAAGTTGAGTACTACTAAATCTTGGTGATGGTACAAGTTGAGTACTACTAAATCTTGGTGATGGTACAAGTTGAGTACTACTAAATGGTTAAATCTTGGAGATGGTACAAGTTGAGTACTACTAAATGGTTAAATCTTGGTGATGATACAAGTTGAGTACTACTAAATCTTGGTGATGGTACAAGTTGAGTACTACTAAATGGTTAAATCTTGGTGATGGTACAAGTTGAGTACTACTAAATGGTTAAATCTTGGTGATGGTACATGTTGAATACTACTAAATCTTGGTGATGGTACGAGTACTACTAAATCTTGGTGATGGTACGAGTACTACTAAATCTTGGTGATGGTACGAGTACTACTAAATCTTGGTGATGGTACGAGTACTACTAAATCTTGGTAATGGTACGAGTACTACTAAATCTTGGTGATGGTACGAGTACTACTAAATCTTGGTGATGGTACGAGTACTACTAAATCTTGGTGATGGTACGAGTACTACTAAATCTTGGTGATGGTACGAGTACTATTAAATCTTGGTGATGGTACGAGTACTACTAAATAGTTAAATAAGGCACTATTTAAACATGACATTTGTGAATCGTATGCCTTGAATTTTTAAATACTCTCTAAAATTTGAGTGTACCCCTAACTCAGACTTACCACAATATGAGAACTACTGTTCTGAAGGAATCATGTAGTAAATTTTATCAGCCAAAATTAGAGTCACTGTTGTGAAGCCTATTTGCGACAACTTGACAAGAAGTCATGTAGTTACAGATGGAGTTTCTATGTTGTACTTTATCACTTCTAAAAAAATATTAAGGAGGTAAAGAAGACAGTACGCTGTTGCACATTTATGTGACAATGTAATTATGTGGTACACATATGCCACAGCCCATATGTTTCTGATTATGTAATTTTTATATAATTATGTATATCAGAACATCTATTATTGTTTTGATTTTACTATAAAACCTTGTAAACAACCAGCTAATTCATTAACATATTTTTTTTTTTTTAAAGTCACAATTTCAAGTTTCATGAAGAATTATAAATAAATCTTAACGATAAACCATGATGTTGGCATTACTGATATGGAGGATCTGTTTCACTTTATTCTTATATGTTGTTGTAAAGGAAATATTGTAAGCTGTAAAAACAAACTTATACACTAATTGTATTAAATTAATTATTAATAATTAGGAGAAATTACCACATTTATTTATACTTTATTAGAGTTATGTTAATTTGTTTTAATTATTGTTATAAATAGTATATTTTATAACAATATTGGAAAGTGGGGTTTTGCATGTTCGAGACCATATGTTTGAAGTGCGAGACCATATGTTGAAATGGTCGAGAACATACAAAACACTTTCACTCGAGTTTTGAACGATACTTTTCACTACACTACGGAATAAAAACTCATTTTTGGAATGTTAACTGTTTATTAAATTAGAAACATGTTTTAAAAACAGGTGTTGTTGACTGTGGAAAATTTTCGGTTGTAAACAATGTTACTTTCGGTAGTAAACAATAGACAGCTGTTGAAAATATGATTTCGCAGGTTGTAAACACATAACGAAAACAGCTGAACTCATAGTAGTGTAGTGAAAAATATATTGTGTGTCAAATTATTTTTTAACTGGTCACTCAAATGGATATGTTGTTTTGCATATAACAACTATCCGGCCTTGCTTTATACAGTTGTGCGGGTCATCCGGCTTGACAATCAGACGAAAATAAATTTTGTATTAGATAAAATTACAACTATAGTACGTAGAAGCGCCGTTCGGCTCCGCAACGCAAATCTCGAACAGGAATGTTTGAGTTTTGTATGTTAAATATTGCAGGCGCTATTCTTTTAATTTGTGCTCTACCGCATTGATTGTACCGGTTACATTGATTAATTATGTATTGTACTAGCTGAACCCGGCGGACGTTGTCTCGCCTTTCATTTTTCATTGACATAACAAAATAAAGCAATAAAAAGAATTATAGATTTATTAAATGAGTGCAAGAGGGTAAACAATATTTTTGGTCTTCTTATTTGATATTATTTGATATATTCTGATCAAGTAAAAGTAGTGTGTGCTACACTCTCAAGGTGAAATGTAGAACTACAATAAATGAAAACTTATACAGTACTGTTGCGAGAACTTCAATCTGCTTATGGCATGTGAAACTACATTAAACCACATAGTCATATGTTTTTTGTAAACAATTCAGATTCTCCATTTGAATAACATGGGATCTTTAGGAGCCCTAGGGGCGGGACCCTGTGGACGGATCTGCATCAAACTTCACAGAAACCATCTCGGGAGTATACAGGACAACATCCTAAAGTTTCATGGCGATCGGTTGGATGGTTTGGCAGCGCATAAACTTCAAATATACAAACATCCTCTTTTATAAATATAGATATAATTGATGGTTATGGTCTACAGATTACCAATGCTCTAGTACCCACCTATCTACTGTAATTAAGTGATTTAAATGCCCCAAGCTATTCTTTTTATGTAATAAAAATAGATAATTACACTTTACAGTACATTACAATACCACGTTATAACATTTTGAAGCATGTATAATAAATGTTTATAGTATACTAGGGGACACCCCTGCACGCTTCGCGTGCCAACCCCGACGCTCGCTACGCTCGATACACCTCGGCCTTCGGCCTCGGCATGTAACTATTCAATACAAAAATCGGTATATTAACTATACAACGTAAAATTACAATATTACATTTCAGTACAGTATCTCACTCACACTAATTGCTTTGCCACCTATTTAGCCTATTTCAAGAGTGTTCATTTCATTTATTTTTGTTTAACAGCTGAAGATTAAACTCATAGTAAAATATTAAATAGTATAATGTCAAACATTCAAAATAGACATGTTTATTTATTTACAAAACAGCTGTTATTAATTTACTAAAATCAACCCAATGTTATCCTTATGGACCAATCTTTTAAGGGTGCTTTATACCCCTTAGGAGTACTTTATCAAGATGAAAATACTTTAGTTGTCCTATTTAAGTTCTAAAGAAACAGTGTACAAAATTTCAGCTCTCTACCTACATGGGAAGTTGGAGAATTAGTGATGAGTGAGTGAGTGAGGGCTTTGCCTTTTATATATATAGATTAATATCAATAAAATGTTGCCACTATACATGTTCAACATATTACTACTAATATGTTGATTTGAGGATAGATTTCTCCAGGAATATTAGTTCTTCTGAAAAGGGTTTCTGACGCTTAGTAAAATTTCTAGATTATTCTTCCAACCTTCCAAGGTATTCTGGAACATTGTCCTTAACGAAAACACACAGTAAACCCATTAAAAATAAAAATGCAGTATATGGCTGATATAACTAACTAAAAGTAAAACAATAATAACATTTTAGAATACATTTTTATATTAGAACTAAAAAGTAAATAAATGTACCTAATTTTATCTGCAGAAAATAATTAAATATACATTGCGTTGATATATTTCAAAATGCTACACGTACAAACATTTATTTCTTAGCATTATAGTTATTTATTTTATTAGTAATAAACGAATAAAAAAAATAATAAAAAGATGAATGTCTCTAAATATACATTGCGTTGATATATTTCAAAATGCTACACGTACAAACATTTATTTCTTAGCATTATAGTTATTTATTTTATTAGTAATAAACGAAAAAAAAAATAATAAAAAGATGAATGTCTCTCAGCTTGGCCAAACAACCTTTACCCTGCCGAACTTGTCCCCAGTTAGGTCGGGGGTAAGACCATTAAGACGTCTCTCATGGGCTTACCATCGCGGACCACGTCGGCAGCGACCTAACTCCGCCTATAGTAAACCAAAGACAATAGATGTACGTGGCTTCACAGATGTAATCTACCTCATCCATTGGTAATCACATAGATGAAGCCTCATATATCAGATGTCTTATGTTTACTAAGCGCGGTCCTATAGACGTGTCGGATTTGGTATACACAAGGTTCCGGGTAAGCTGAGATCCAAACACCTGGCCTTCAAGAAGCTGAATTACAGGACTACGCCACGAGTCCCAGCCGCTAAGATACAGTCTCCGCATTGTACATAAACCAGCAACGTAACTGAGCAGTAACGCTACCTATTAGCAAAGGTTTAAACTGCTTCAAAGATCTACTATTGCTAGAACGAATTCATTATCAAGAAAGCGAGCTGAGCCCTTACGGTTTATTCATTTATATCTTATACCATTGATGGTTTGTTTCTATAACCAATGCTTTATCATTTGAATCATAATTAATTCTTATTGTAATTGTTAATATCATTTTTGATGATGAGTTAAAAATTAATTAGGTAAAACGATTTTTAATATTAACAAGTCATAAAAGTATTCAAGACACTGAAATAATGACAGATTTACATTATTTATATATTATGTAAATTAAATTTTACAAATAGTATTAATGTTGAAAACACCAACTCTTGTGATTTAGGCAATATGAGCTCCATAATGTTGAGAAACAAAAAAATCTAAGTATTTTAATGCATTTCATTTTCAAATGATCGTTTGCAGTAGCTGTTGAAATTCGAATATTTTTCAACCCAAGCCATCAATTTATTTAAAAATGAATTTAGCTTACAACAGACATATTTTAGTTTTTACACACAAAAAAATCTTCTGGTCACAAAAAAAGCTATCCTGCTTAAAAGTTATCTTCTTATCTAAAACAAGCAGTGTCCATACGAAATGTTTTTACTCCAAGAATCTTTAATTTTTAACATTTTTGGGGATTTTCGACCATGGGAAATTGATTAGCACCGGTCTCAACCCTGGGAAAATTCTAATTTATACCCAGAGGCTCATAGATATCCCATGCTGTCCACTTCTGGCAGAAAAATAAATATCCATCACAGCTGATGTGATGAGAGGACAACCCGCATCAATAAACAACAGCTGATATAAAGTATTGTTTTTATTATTTTTATACGGGTTTAACTTCTGTTTTATTTTTGTATGAGTTTACCTTGTCAAACACTGTTAATGTGAAGTGTTTTCAAGAGTGTCGTTTTCGTGTCATTTTTTACAGTTACTTAGCAGTATAATGTTATTTATTTTGCATTTTGCAGAATAAGGTTAACCCTCCTTATAAAATAAGCGTGGTTCGCCCAAACTACATATTATACGTTTGAAAACCTAGAAATGTAAAATCCGAAACGAGATTTTATTTATAACCTACAAGGTAGAGCAACAACAAACGATCCTCAGGATCCTCTGGGAGATATGGATGCTGCCTCTTCAGTTTGCAAAAGCGAGGCTCGGTCTCCCGGTACTAGATATTAATATTTATAAATTAACTTCCTTTTCTTCCAAATACGATTGTCATAACAGAAAATTTAAGTTAATTTTGACATATTTTCAATCTTAGTCGAGATTTTAGGCCAAATAAAAATCAATACAATTTCGTTTCCATGCATACAAAAATATGATTGAAATTATTGCTTTAAGATGAAATAATTAAATTTTCATCTTTTTAAATGTGACCATTTTTGTATCTCATAAGGATGTCATAACAATTTTCATGAAAATACCATCATCATACCAATTGCAATATAAAAATGAGTAAATAAATGCATTAATGAATTTATTTCTATCATGAAAAGTAATTAAGAAAAATAAAAAAAAATAAAACTTGAGATATAA
The DNA here is from genome assembly GCA_035578905.1 of Stictocephala bisonia. Lineage (NCBI taxonomy): Eukaryota > Metazoa > Arthropoda > Insecta > Hemiptera > Membracidae > Stictocephala > Stictocephala bisonia. The sequence continues at coordinate 158,473 of JAQJVL010001144.1, forward strand.
TGTTGGCCCATTAAAAGTACTTGGCCTACAAGAGTTCCATGCAGACTAATTAACAAACTATCTGAGTCAAGTTTCAGCAAACTAAGAGTTATATGCAATCTCCAGCATCTGAAGGTAATGTATAAGCCTACAAAGTTAATTATACTAGAGGTTTATATTACCTTATATTCATACTTGGGATTAACGATTAAAAATAATTAACGATTAAATTTAATCGTTACTTTTTCTATTAACTTTTTATCTTATTCGTTAGTTTTGGTAATGTTTAATTAACTTCTAACTTTAACTAGTTGAAAATTTGGCTAACGGTTAAAGTAACTCAGTTAGTTTTTCAAATGTGATAAAAGGTGCCATTTGGTCCGAGGAATGTGGACTGGGGAGAGAAAGTATCTAAAACCAATGACTACAATGACAATGAAAATGGACCTATTCAAAATTCTATCAAAATTTATTATCAACTTATTAGAGTGTATAATTTTTAATAAAATAAGTTGATAATAAATTTTGATAGAATTTTGAATAGGTCCATTTTCATTGTTCACTAAAGATGAATTACTTTTGTTTATAAAATATGTTTCCCAGGCATTTAAGTATTTAGAAGATGAAAGAGATCTGATTATCTTTGAATTTTCTTTGCTGATATTGTGATTTGTTGTCAAACAATGTCTAACAACTGCTGACTTTTCTTCTCTGTTAAATTTAATGTGTGAAAAATGTTCTTTGAATCTTATTTTAAAATTTCTTTTTGTCTGTCCTATGTATTTTTCTTCGCAGTTATCACAGTTAATTTCATAGATTCCTGATAAATTTTCATTTTTAATTTTTTCTTTAGGGTTATTCAGTTTGTTTTTAAATTTGTTTGTAGTTTTGAATGTAGGTTTGATATTTGAATTTTTCTTGAATGAGTGTTGAATGGTTCTTGATAATTTTTTGTTAAAAAATGTAAAACTTGCCCAATAAATTTTCTTCTCTTTCTTTTATTTCTTTTAATGTAGTTCTTGATCTTTTAATTTGTTTCTTTTAATATATTATCAATTAGTATAGGATCATATCCATTGTAAACAGCAATATTTTTGATATAGGAAAGTTCTTTTTCAAAATTGTCCTTATAAATACACTATACATTATTTACAATATATTTATACTTATATTCTTTAAATTATTTACATGTGTTTTCAGAACTAATTATTGTCTTGTTTGTTTACAAATAAAGTTGTGTTGCTTGATGATGCCAGCTTTGCTAGCGAAAGGCCTAGTTGAAAATTAAATATATTGGTTTTATTGAAAATTTAATAATTTGAACATATTAAGTGACCAATATTAACAACTCTCAACTTCACTACAAATATATTGATTTAAAACTAGTTTTTAAAAATTGTATTTTTAATTAATAATTTAGTTAACTTCAGAACAAAATGTTAAACAGTGATGTTTATAAATAAGTTTACAGAGCTTGTACAATTAAAAAAGCCTTTTAGTCTAAAGCAGCCAGCCAACTTACATTGTAACATATCTAAACAGGGTTTTAAATATACCTGCAACTTTTAAAGTAAAACACAGTTAGTTGAACGTAAAACTATGGGTTTTCAGTTATAATAATATTACCTTAAAAATCACAGTAGCATATTAGAAAACCATAATTGTTCAAATCATGAGAATAATAACCATTATAATTAATTAAATCTTGCAAATAATAAATGTAATACAGCAATATAACATAATTTAAACCATCCAGGAAAATAAGTGACAAAGCATAGGCCTGCAACCAGATATACATACTATCATTGATTATATAGGGAAATCAATGATACTACGCAAAAAGTAAACCAGAATGCCGCAAAAGTACAATTTTATTCTGTGCAAGCTGGTACAATCAATATACTGATTACATGTAATATAGTACAGTATAAAAATGAATGGTACAATAATGAGCAATAAAATGAACAATCAGATTAATAATTAAAATCAGTCATGATTAGCCCCTGGACTGTGAATAACTAATAACATTTTTTGTTGTATTGAAAATGAAGGTAATATTAACCTATATTTGATTAATAATGATAAATAGTAATTTACAATACAATGTAATACGTAACAATACCATCTATAAGGAGCAATGCAATAATGAACAATAGAAATAATTTAAAATTAGTAGGTATATAGTTATGCAGACGTAATACTAAAAGCTGTAACATTTTGAGTAGAAAAATTCTTAAATTCAATTAATGAGCAAATCATAAAGCAGAATTTTAAATAAGTTGTCTTGTAACTCATATGGGAGTTTATTAAACATTCTCAATACCACAATTTCATATAATATGTAAGTTTTGAAATAATGTTCTTTATGCATTGTACAACATTAAATATATACAATTTTTTTACAGTTAATCGTTTCGTCTGTGGGTTAATAAGTTGGTAATTTTCATGTTTTAAACATTATTTCTAAGAGGACCATATTTACATAGACAAGTCAGGTGGATGGTGGATCACCTGAGAGCGCTCGCCAGACTCTCATCAGCTGCCACCGCCATCTTACCACTTTTATTTTTTAAATTCGCAAACATGTAATAAATAAACGTTAAACACAAAATTACCACGATAGCCTAATAAAACTTGTATGGATTAACCAGTATGGATTAATGCTCTGTTTTTACCTGTGATTAAAAAAAAAAAACTAGACTCATTTTTGCCATTTGGAGCCAAACCCTTCATCGCTACATAGATATGTATGAATAATTACTTTTCTTAGTTATCACATTATATTACATGATGGCAGGAATCACAAACAAATCGAATGTTAACAACAAAATTTACTATAGTATATGTGCAAGATAATGCATACCAGTATCATTTTTTTATGGTAAACAACGTTTGCCATCCTCAGGCACTTAGAAGGAATGGCTCCTTATCCTCTTGATCTGAAGGTGGTAAACAACGTTTACCATCCTCAGCCACTTATGAAGGAATGGCTCCTTATCCTCTTGATCTGAAGGTGGTAAACAACGTTTACCATCCTCAGGCACTTATGAAGGAATGGCTCCTTATCCTCTTGATCTGAAGGTGGTAAGCAACGTTTGCCATCCTCAGGCACTTATGAAGGAATGGCTCCTTATCCTCTTGATCTGAAGGTGGTAAACAAGGTTTACCATCCTCAGGCACTTATGAAGGAATGGCTCCTTATTCTCTTGATCTGAAGGTGGTAAACAACGTTTACCATCCTCAGGCACTTATGAAGGAATAGCTCCTTATCCTCTTGATCTGAAGGTGGTAAACAACGTTACCATCCTCAGGCACTTATGAAGGAATGGCTCCTTATCCTCTTGATCTGAAGGTGGTAAACAACGTTTACCATCCTTAGGCACTTATGAAGGAATGGCTCCTTATCCTCTTGATCTGAAGGTGGTAAACAACATTTACCATCCTCAGGCACTTATGAAGGAATGGCTCCTTATCCTCTTGATCTGAAGGTGGTAAACAACGTTTGTCATCCTCAGGCACTTATGAAGGAATGGCTCCTTATCCTCTTGATCTGAAGGTGGTAAACAACGTTTGTCATCCTCAGGCACTTATGAAGGAATGGCTCCTTATCCTCTTGATCTGAAGGTGGTAAACAAGGTTCAGGAAAATCAATCTACATATAATATTGTACCTATTGTTACTTTATTAGACTTGTGTGCAATTTCACATAAATTATGTATCTTTATCAAGGTCTTTACTTTATTTAATATATGAACTAATTACGGGTAAATTCAAAGAAACAACGTTAGTTGCTAACCAGTCCTCTTCATTGTTTAGATCCCTTATTGTGTTTGAATAATGTAGCTGTTTTAATCAAGTTTTATTTCAAATTTTACGATTAAATTGGAAGCACCCAGTCAAAATTGCAGTAGACAACTAATAGCATTTTCCATGTGATGTCAGCTGTCTAAAAAGTTCATGTACATATTGTTTTGTTTGACAAACCGATATTAGAGTGTATTGCATGTAGTTAACTATGGACATTATTTAACTAAAAACATATATTTATTTTGTGTGATTTATTTGGCCTACGTTTTTGGGCTCAGATAATTATTTTCCGTTGATTTAGATTAGTTGATTGAAGAAGCACATTTGGGCTTCCAAAGGAAAAGTAATATTTTTTACTTTCTCCCATATGCGTTAGCATAGAGAAAGTATTGTGATCGTCCAAAAAATAGTTTTTACAACTTGGTAAAAAATCCATTTTAGGGTCCCTGAACCCAAAAATGGAAAATGTTTTATTAAAAAAAAGAAAAAAAAATGGTTTCTGTACGTATGTATGTCTGTGTGTATGTGCAATTCGCTGGAGACCAAACGGATGGATAGATTTTTATGAAATGTTGTATGTAGGTGTATTTAGCCAGTATCTCCAGAGCATTTTTCACCTTTTTGAAATTTTAGTTTATTTTATGGCCAATACACTTACAAAATTGGAATTTTCTCAAAAATGGTACTAATGATTTTGATTAAATTTTAACGTATTTGAATAAAAACCGCATGTCTCTAACTTGATTAGTTTTTTTAGTAGTAGCAAAAAAACATAATTGGGAATCAAACTCGCAATTTTCAAAGTTTTGATTTTTTAGTCTTTAATATGGGGAAAGTTTTGTGCCAATTCTTTGGAACCATTTATTTAGTTTCACATTATTTATTTTTCTTATAATATGCAAAATAGAATCAGGGAAGCTAAAACAAGTTTACCATCTCATTTTAATAAAAATCACTACCATATAGCGTATTTTGTTAGATAATTTAATTTTGAAAATCTTAGTACCAGAAATATTGTATTGAGGATATGATAAAATATATTATTTTATTAAAAAGAAGAACATTTTTCATTCAAATGTCATACAAAAACTTTCAAAACATGGTGGTTTTAAGTGACAATTTTTTAATTATTCCAGAAATGAGTTTTGAGTTAGCAATCTGAAGGAAATTACGTTTGAAATAATTAATTTCTTTATGACTGAATACCCATTGGCTAAAAAAGACTGCACGTAAAGTTTGTGAATACTCCTCAGTTCCGAAGTTGGAGCAACTTAAATCTTTTAGAACTTTCAGAGTATGCTTTCAGTAGTTTTTCAGTTCTATTAAAAGTTTACATTCACACAATTGTTTATTGTTATTTTTTATTCAATTCTACGATCCGAAAAAAAAGTGTTTGGGTTTGCATGTTAATTTAATACTTTTACAGCTATAAACACTAACTTGAAATTAGTTTGTAACGGCCAAGATCACCGTTATGTAAAAACTTACTTGAATTAAGTTTGTAATGGCCAAGCCTACTGTTATGTAAACATTCATTTGAATTGAGTTTGTAGCAGCCAAGCCCACTGTTATGTAAATACTAACATGAATTGAGTTTGTAGTGGTCAAACCCACTGTTATACAAACACTAACTTGAACTAATTTTATAACGGCCAAACCCACTGTTATACAAACACTAACTTGAACTGAGTTTGTAACGGTCACTGTTATATATAAAACATAGCTTAGTCCTCTGTTTATAAGAAGCTAAAAAAGTTGATGTCTTAAGAAATATATGTGTAGTATTGAAGGTAACCGTATAGTGGTTACAAAGAGTAACAAATCCAAAAACATGTTGCTGATGAGTGTTTAGTTATAAATAGTACTGTACATACACATATGTGCATAGTAATACATGACTTCTTGATAACTTAATTACATGAATCTACATCTACAACTGGTCTACATATAATCTTAGGCGTGCACATGACATTTCAACTTTATGTTTGCAAGTTTAAGTCGTGTGCTTGTACTATAATGTTCGTATGTTTAATTATCTTCACTAACTGAGACGATAATTGCAAAAATACTGATCTTCAAACAACTCTCCAAAATAACAAAGTTGAGAATTTACCATACTTGTGCTGTCTTTAGATATGAAAAAATTCAGAGAAGACATTTATCGTGTTTTGAAAAACAAGTTTTAAGAAAAATATCTGGTCCAATAAATGAAAATGTTAGGTAATTGGAGAATTAGAAAAAAATCAGGAATTAAGAAACTTATAAACAAACCCTGACATTGTAGCTGACATCAAAAGCCGAAGGTTGAGAAAGGCTGGCCTTACAGAGAGAAAACCAGAAAACACTCTTATGAAGAATGTCTTTAAGGGGATACCAGCAGGCACATGACATTAATCAAAGTGGCAGGACTTTGATTAATCAAGGTGGCAGGACCAAGTACTAAAAGACCTTAGACAAGTGGGAGCAAGCTCAAGACAGGAAAGAGTGGAGGCAAGAAACCTACTTCAGTTTGAGTGGTAACTTGTAAGTAAGGTAAGGTAACATGAAAATGAAAAATACTCACATTTAAAAAGGTCATAAAAATTATATATCTCATCGAAAGTAATAATTTCAATCCTACTTTTGTATGCATGGAAACGAAATTGTATTGCTTTTTATTTGGCTTAAAATCTCGACTAATATTGGAAAATATGTCAAAATTAACTTAAATTTCCTGTTATGACAATTGTATTTGGAAGAAAAGGAAGTTAATTTGTAAATATTAATGTCTAGTACCGGGAGACCAAGCTTCCCTCAGTGGAATGTTGCAAACTGAAGAGGCAGCATCCATATCTCCAGAGGATCCTGAGGATCGTTTGTTGTTGCTCTACCTTGTAGGTTATGGATAACATTTCGTTTAGGAGATTTTCCGCATTACATTTCTAGGTTTTCAAACGCATAATATGTAGTTTGGGCAAACATCGCTTACTTTATAGGGAGGGTTAATCTTTTTTCTGCAAAATAAATAACCTTATATTGCTAAGCAACTGTAACAAAACGCACTCTTGGAATACTTCACACTAACAGTGTTTGACAGGGTAGGCCCATAAAAATATAAAACTATGAGGAGGAGGAAAACCCGCACAAAAATAATAAAAAAAAGAAAAAAAATTTAGATCAGCTGTTGTTTGTTGATACAGGTTTTCCTCACATCAGCTGTGATGGATATTTATTTTTCTGCTAGAAGTCGATAAAACAGAACGTCTAGGAGCTTCTGAGGCAGAAATTAGAATTTTCCCAGGGTTGAGATCGATGCCAATCAATTTCTCATGATCAAAACCCAAAAAAATTTAAATTAAAAATTCTTGGAGCAAAAAAAAATGTGCTACTCTTTTAGATAAGAAGATACATTTTGAGCAGGATAGCTTATACCAGCAGATTTTTATGTGTGAAAGACTAAAATATATGTTTTGTAAATTAATTTTAAATAAGTTGATGGCTGGGGTTGAAAGTACAATGCAGTACTTATATTGGACAATCCGTAGTTGTCTAACCTGAAGGGTAAAATACAACTAACAGCTAAGTAGTGTATTGTAATGTATTTCATTTTCAGATGATTGTTTGAAGTCAAACGATTATCTGAAAATGAAATGCATTAAATACTTTGATTTTTTTTATTTGTCAACATTATGGAACTTATATTGTCTAAATCAAAAGAGTTGGTGTTTTCAACGTTAAATTTATCTGTAAAATTTCATTTTCATCTTTTCATTTTTTCCTATTTCCGTTTATTACAAATAAAATAAATAGTTATAGTGCTAAGAAATACATGTTTAAGTCTAGCTTTTTGAAATATATCATCACAATGTATATTAAATTATTTTCTTTAGATAAAAGTAATTAGTAGTTACATTTATTTATTTTTTATTACTAATATAAAAATTTATTCTGAAATGTTATTATTATTTTACATTTAGTTAGTTATATCAGATATATACTGCATTTTTTTAAATATTGGGTTTACTCTGTGTTGTTTTTAAGGACAGTGTTCCAGAATACCATGGAAGGTTGGAAGAATGTTCTAGAAACTTTACTCAGCGTCAGAAACCCTTTTCTGAAGATATAATATATGAATATTGTAAATCTGTAATTATTTCAGTGTCCTGAATGCTTTTATGACTTGACTTATTCGAAATCCATATTCGCCCATATCTTGACGATCGGCGTCTTATGAATAAAAAAAAATAAATAATTTTAAAAATCGTTTTACCTAGTTAGTTTTTAATTCATCATCAGTAATGATATTAACAATAACAATTAGAATTAATTATGAATCAACGTTAAAGCATTGATTATAGAAACAATCGACAATATATAAATGAATAAACCGTAAAGGTTTAGAGGAACCTAAAGACTCTGCTGCGATAAGGCAAACTTTCCTGATATTAAATGCGTTCTAGGGATAGTAGTTCTTTGAAGCAGTTACTGCACTTTCGCCAATAGGTAGCGTTACTGCACAGTTACACTGCTGGTTTATGTACAATGCGGAGACTAGATTATAGCGGCTGGGACTCGTGGCGTAGTCCTGTAATTCAGCTTCCTGAAGGCCAGGTGTTTGGATCACTGCTTGCCCGGGGCCTACTTAGCCCAAATTCCGTCAAGTCAACCAGGGCCGCACTTTCCCGGTGGGGCTACCCACTGATGTATAAGTCGCACTGCACTTTCCCGGTGGGGCTATCCACTGATGTATAAGTCGCACCGCACTTTCCCGGTGGAGCTATCCACTGATGTATAAGTCGCGGTCTTGACCAATGGACAAGATCGGCAGGGTTGGTAGGCTTAGGCCAAGCTTAGTAGAGACACTCACCTTTTTATTTATTTTTCTTATTTCCATTTATTAAAAATAAAATAAATAACTATAATGCTAAGAAATATATTTTTTAAGTCTAGCTTTTTGAAATATATCAACACAATGTATATTAAATTATTTTATTTAAATAAAATTAATTAGTAGGAACTGTTAGTTATTTATTGTTTATTACTAATTTAAAATTTATTCTAAAATGTTATTATTGTTTTACATTTAGTTAGTTATATCAGCCATATACTGCATTTTTATTTATATTGGGTTTACTCTGTGTTGTTGTTAAGGGCAGTGTTCCAGAATACCATGGAAGGTTGGAAGAATGTTCTAGAAATTTTACTCAGCGTCAGAAACCCTTTTCTGAAGAACTAATATTCCTGAAGAAATATTACCTCAAATCGACATATTACTAGTAATATATGGCAACATTTTATTGATATCAATATACTATAAACATTGATTATATATGGTTTAAATGTTATAACATGGTATTGTAATGTACTGTAAAGTGTAATTATCTATTTTTATCATATAAAAAGAATAGCTTGGGGCATTTAAATCACTAAATTACAGTAGATAGGTAGGTACTAGAGAATTGGTAATCTGTAGAAGAATAACCATCAATTATACGCAACACATAATCAATGCAACTGGTATAATCAATGCGGTAGAGCACATTGAATAAATGTATAAAACGTAAGGGCTCAGCTCGCTTTCTTGATAATGAATGCGTTCTAGGAATAGTAGTTCTTTGAAGCAGTTTAAACCTTCGCTAATAGGTAGCGTTACTGCACAGTTACGCTGCTGGTTTATGTACAATCCTTGATTATATACACCTACAATAGATAAACCATCTAATAGGAATATTTATGGCAGTAATTTTGTCAGTTAGTGTGGCCCGCAACCACAGCTGGTTTAAACAGCATTAAATTTACATGGGACTACTCTAGCACTCCACAATGGACCACAAAAACAACTGATATTTTGAGACTCAAAATTTAACATTGGATGGGAAATCTATTTGTGTATAAAATCAATGGTACAATGCGGAGAATGGGTCTTAGCGGCTGGGACTCCTGTAATTCAGCTTCTTAAAGGCCAAGTGTATGGATCATAGCTTACCCGGAACCTTGTGTATACCAAATCCGACATGTTATTTAGGACCGCACTTACCGGTAGATGTAGTGTAGTGCGTGTGGTCTACATTGGTCGGAGTCGACGTGGTCCGCGATGGTATCCCATGAAAGAACTTCATGATGTTAATTCTTGGAATTTATCATCAGACTTAGCCACAGAGAAGAAATAAACGGAGGCCAATAGTCTGCTAAATAAGTGTCGAGTAGTTATTTTTCCAGTTTGTCATGGGGATGGCAGGGCCAGCACCTTGTAAATCCCTTCCTTTATTTTTATCATATCTTCAAGGCTAACGTAGTAATTATTAATACAGATGTGCAATGATGTTTGTAACTGAGACGTTCCCTGCGGCCATAAGAAAGCCACCTTTGTTTCTTTTTACTCTATGACTCGGCATAGGGGCTGACCATAAATTACATAACGTCTTTAGAGGGGGAGGGGGGCTTTGGCAGCGTTATACATCATTACGTGGGAAGGAGGGGGGTTTCTACGCAGCGTTACGTAACTATTAAACCTCAATAATTTGTTTGAATTCATTTACAAAATTTGATCATTTTTACAATATTTTATATGTGTAATATAAGTAATATGTCCCCCCCCCCATTAGAAAGCAAGCAAAACAAAATCAAAACATTGACTATCATAAATCATAATATGCACAAAAATGGATGAGAAAAATTTGAAGGGGGGTGACAGCATTACGTAATTTTTAAGGGGGGTTAAGTGAACTAGGGTTCCGATTGATTCCAAAACATTACCTGTTTTCGAGGGCAGCTTATGTGATCTTAAAATGCTTAGTTAAGTTTAACATATTAGTATTACATGAAGAGGGATTGTTATTTTTCATCATTTTGTGTAGAAACCCTATTTGTTTTGGCTTTACCCTATACTTTATTCAATCTTCATAAAAGTAATATATTTAAATAAGAAGCCTGGTGGCTGAGATGTACACCACTTAACTCATGGGTTTAAGGTCATGGGCTTAAGGTCATGGGGGGGGGGGTGGATGATAAAATTGCACCTCAAATTCTGTGGTACTTACCCAGCATCACGAAGAAGTTGAGAAGCTATGATTTCAGAAGCGAATTCTGGTAACAGACGCTGAAACTACGCACTGCTAACTACAGCAATAAAAACATCTGGTCCTCGTCGGTCCATTTCCAAATAATGGCTCTTTTTAAAGGATAAGTGCCCTTTGAATTAACCAAAATGAAATAAGTTTTAAACAATGAATCACTATTCGAATATTAAATACAAATCAAGGGACTATCAAAGAAAAATAAGAGATAATTGGGTCTAAACGATTAAAATACTTCTATTTTTTATTTCTGAAACCGATATTTCCTCAAGCTCAACTATTAGATATTTGGCTCCGAAAAGATATTGAACACTTATGGATGTCCTACTAAAATGTACATTAAATCTCTCTTTCTAAGCTAAGCTTCTATTGATCTAAAGAAAATTATTAGTTTTTTCATTTCATAATTCCTCTCTGACTCTTCACTCTGTTTCTTGACTGACTGTCAGGTCGGTTGATGGGTGTCTTTATATGACTTAGAGGTGGAAGCTCGGAAGATTATGGACCGGCGACGGTGATCCTGGAAGGGCGATCTAGACCTTCTCGATTCTAATTCATGCTACAGGGCCTCGATTCATCTACAGGCGAATGATCTGCCATTCTGGTCTTTCCTGGAAGTTTTCCGCGCAGGGAGGGGGCCGATGGTGAATACCGTGATCCGTGACAGAATGATTTAATTTAATCGTACTAAGCTTAATTCTTTAGTGTTCATCAAACCAACCAATGGTCACTCCTGCTAACGCCACCAGCACGAGGCCTTTTGTCATCCTGGTTGCCATGACATTTTTTAAATGGAATTACACAGTGAGAAGATTAGTTCTCTGTCTTACATCCAATACTCAGTGCTTCTAATTCGCACTAGTGCATTCAGTAGTGAACTTTATAAACGGCCTATCTATAATATTATTTTTTTGCGATTATTACATTAGATATCAAATGCATTCCTTCCTTTGTGGTAAGATTGTGTGTACTTTTGTTTTTGAAATGAACTGTAAATATTCATTGGAACACAAAGCTTCTTTCTATGATCAATGCTGCAAATTAGTTAAACAGTGCCACAAAGTGAAGCTTCGTACTACCATGAATATTTATACCTCATTACAAAACAAAGCCAGTCACAGCTGCCACAGCGATGAGAGATTAATATGTGACTTAATGAAAGCATATTATATATACAGTATATATACACCAGTGAAACACTGTCCACTGAAATTGTATGGCTTCTTACCCCAGGCATATTTATAATTTAATGCAAAACAAGCCCCCAACAGCCACCACAGAGGGAAGAAAATAGTTTTTGACTAATGACAGAAATTTCAAAGTAAATATAAATCAAACCTAACGAGAGCCACATATCAACCTAGGGCATGTTAAGTCAGGCAGTGTTGATTGCGAAAGAAGACAATCGAGGTCACCTTGAATACACCTTTAAGACTTTGCTAAACCCGTCGCCATATTGGATTTCACTCCCCACAAGGCAAATGTAATATATAAAAAAATTACAGCTTTATTAATGAAAGTATAATTTCAAACTCGACTTTTTTGTTTTAAAGTCATAATGGGTGGGAGGGCGGAAGGGAAATGCAAATAACTGTGGTTCTAATTTAATATATTTTTTTAAAAATAAACCAAAACCAGTTGAAAAAAAATAATCTCAGGGGGCACTAGTTAAACTTATCATATTTGCATATTAACATTTGTAAAACATATGTTAAACAATGTTTGCGTGACAAGTTTTCAAGTGAAGTAATTGCAAAACGTCGATGTCAGCTTCTGGTAAACACGCTGCCTGGTGGCCAAGCAGAGAAGAGAGTCTTTTTTGTTTATTGGGGGGGGGGGGGGTCTTTGATTGAATGACATCTGCTGCTACGACTGTTCAAATCACACAATGGTTTAGTAATGGACGGATACGATCGGTCTTCTAATAGCCGACGGAGGTGCAAAATCAACATCAGGTAGGGGGTCGAAGTCTCGCCTGTAACAATATTCACTGGAGAAGACCACCTCTTAAGAGAATGCAGAGGCTGTCAGCCTTGTTGGTTTTAATCCAATAAGAACAATTTTATTTTCGAACCTGCTATAAGATCACGCGTACCCAAATTAAACAGTTATTTGCTAAACGGATTTTTCCAAACAGATTGCATTTGATCAAGAATCAAATTGTGCATTGGAATTGCTTTATAAATTCCTCGTAGTTTAGTAGAAATTATAGCAATAATTTAGTTTGAAGTTTTTATTTTCATATATTTATCAAAACTAGGCAAAACTCAAAATCTCAAAAGAAAATCCAACGCGCTATATGATAACGTTTAAAATGTCACCCCATACACAACCTTTGGTCAATAAACAACGAAAAAATATGGATTCACAAATAACATTGTTCACATGGGATTAAAACCAACATGGTCGACAGCCGACTGGCGAGGACCTTATCGGCTAGCTCGATCTAATTTGTCGGACGGCCGCAGGTTGGTTAGTCTCATAGTGAGATAGGGGGAGGGGTTATGAAGGTAATTTGTTGAACTAGGTGTTTGTCCTACATTACCAGCACTGCTGCTTGTAAGTGCAAACACACCTTCCTCCTCACCCAAACAATAAAAAAGATAACTTATATATCATAATGGGTTTTGATTAATTACTTCAATATAATTTTCAGAAATTGCCATATGTGACGTTAGTAGAATAAAATTATGTTTACATGCCTTTGATTTCAAACCAAAAGAATCATAACCTAATTAAGAAAAAAAAAAAAAAAAAAAAAAAAAAAAAAAAAAAAACAGATGAGAATATATTTTTGAAAAAAGACCAATAAAAAATTAGTTATATAGTATCCTTTGGTTCATTGGATTTCCTAGTTACACAAAAAGTTCGCTGATTAAATCAAACAGCCAGTATTATCTAGAGACAATGGAGTCTGCATCAGACTGATATTCGATTAATCTGACACATCGTTAATCTGTCTATGGTATTTCCAATCGAATGACATTCTTATCAGATTGCTATTCGATCTGTTGGCGCAGAAATTATGCATACCCGAGTTTGAAGCAAACATCTGAGGAGCCTCTACGAAAAGTTCAATCACACCATTGTTTTCCTCGTTTAACTGCAAGTTATAAAATTCATTATAAGTTTTACAATCGGTTTTAATAATTATTTGTATCCTGATTGGAACAACAAAAATACAGGAATTTTAACTAATTTTCAATGGACATCAACTTTAGACTTTTATAACTAAAAACGCCATCAATGTATCACAATTATATTTTGATATGTGATAAACAGAAATGTTTTCTATAGGATAAGTTTAATATATTTCAAAATTTTAAATTTTCAATACAAAAAGTTCTTATCATTTTGCTGAAACAACGTTTGCTTGGCTTTTTAGATGTCGTAGAATTAATTGCTTGATCCTTGAAGTTGTAATCCGTATTAAATGTATAAATTAATTTTATACAGTGATTTAAAAAAATTAAAATGACTGAAAATTGATGAATTTAAATTGATATAAAACGCACGCACGGGTACGCACGCGCGCGCGCGCCCACACACACACACACACACACACACACACACACACACACACACACACACACACACACACACACACACACACACACACACACACACACACACACACACATATATATATATATACAGGGTGTTCAGTAAAACTGTTTCAATAATTTGGGTATTATTATACACATAAAAATGAGCAAAAAACTTCATATAAAGATATGTCCTAAAACCTTTAGTTTTCCGTCTATCTATCTTTATGTGTTTTTTACATAAAAATTCATAACTTTGGATCCACTGAAGGTACAATTGTGAAACTTCATGATTATACTACCCTATAGTAGATCTATTTTAATAAAAATATAAAAAATAAATATTTACCCATTTCAAAATAGCGGACATTTATTTTTTCTAACCGAGATATCTAAAACCTGACTAATTTTACAAATAAAATGCAAGATTAATATTATTTAGTAAATCTTATTATAATATTCACACGTTTGTTTCAACAAAAACGGATAAAAAACAGCCGAGTTATGTTGCAAAATGTAAAACTATGTTTTACCGCATTAACCAAAGGCTAGTGCTGTTTTAAATATGTGTGTACTTTGAACAGCTGATTTCATGTCAGTCTGCTATTTCATATGAACAGCTGTTTATTTATGTCATTAATATTAGGTTTGGTTTCCATTGTTGGCATTATTCATTAGTAACAATAAGAACAATGTCATGAACACGTTTTTTGTGAGTGTTTTTACTGTATTGTTAGTTTTAATTAGTTAGTGTTTGTAATTTATTTTCTTATGACAATTCTTGACAGTAATTAAGTTCTTTTCTATTATTTTCATAGTTTCTTGCCTGAATACCTCAATGAGCCATACCATATATCAAATCAAAAAAAATAAACGTCCGCAATTTTGAAACGGGTAAATATTTATTTTTTATATTTTTATTAAAAATAGATCTACTATAGGGTAGTACAATCATGAAGTTTCACAATTATCCCTTCAGTGGATCCAAAGTTATGAATTTTTATGTAAAAAACACATAAATAGACAGATAGACGGAAAACTAAACGTTTCTCATTTTTACGTGTACAATAACATCCCAAAATTATTGAAACAGTTTTACTGAACACCCTATATATATATATATATATATATATATATATATATATATATATATATATATATATATATATATATGTAACGCATTGTAACTATTACATTTCATAAGAATTTCAACGTGACCATATACTTAATTTTACGACATCTAGAAGCCAAGAAAACGCTGTTTCAGGAAATCGATAATAACTTTTTTCTTGAAAAGTTACAATTCTGAAACTTATAAAACAACCACCTATTAAAATTCCAATGCGATTCAATAACAGAGTTTTGAGTAACACAAGTTTAAAGTTGATACACAGCCAGAAGTACAGTAGTTAACATTCCGATTCTTTATTTTTTCCAAATAGGATAAAAATTATTAAAACTTATTTTGCAAATTGAAAATGGATACATTATAAAGTGCAATTAAACGTGAAAAACAATGGCGTGATTGGACTTTTCATGGGCCTTTTAGTTTCTTAGTAAACAATGTTCAAACTCGTGTACACGTAATTTCTGCACCGACAGTAGTAGAGAGTCGATGGGAGTTCTCTCTTTAAAGTGTCTGTGATTTTATTCAATACTTAAGTTCTTCACTTAACCATATGGCTGTTACTGAAGTAGCATAAGAGACTTTTATATAAACAATATAAAAATAAGTACAATCAAAATGAAATAAAAAGCAAAAGACAAGTGCTTCGTTGCTCGGGTTAGGTCTCTCAAGTGTCGCAGTTTACGTCAATCGATGCGAATACACACGACTTCTTTCAAAATCACAATCGGCCGTGTAAAACTGACTAGATTCATTGACTATACAGGTAGACGCAAACAAGGCCATTGTATTTTACTGCAGCCGTGTTCCTGGGCGCTTTCTAACGGCAACGGTAATTGGTATTAAATAAGCGACTATACTACTGGTTATGTTGTAGACAAAGCATAAAAATAATAGTTTGTAACAATGACTACATTCGCTCATCTACACTCATCACACTCATTCGAAATCCATATTCGCCCATTTCTTGACGATCGGCGTCTTATGAATAAATAAATAAATAAATAAAAAATATCGAACCTAACACAGAACCTTGCGGCTCATCACATCAACTCTTTTGTAAACAATCCCTATCATGAAGGAAAGGAACTTTTACGTCCTGCCTTCCATCATTTAGGTAAGGGAAAATCCCCTTTAACGCCCCCCCCCTCTAATACCTTCTATTCTAACCTGCTTGGCAATAATTTGGTTCTAATTTGAATTCTAATGGTAATATCATTTAAAACAAGCTCAAATTCATAGCATAGTTATGATGATTTGAACATTTAACAATATAATGTAAATAAAGCGATAAGTAAAATAAAAATGTAAGGATTACTTAGTATTTTAATTATTGTCTGCGAAATATAAAATAGGATTCTTGGTAACAAAGAAAAGTAATATTTGCTTTATTAAGTTTTGTTTTGTTGTGGTGTACTATATTTTTTGTCACTCAAGTTGAGTCGGACCAAGCTATTGTCCCGTTTGTCGGTGTGTGTTACAGTGTTAAGTCCGTTTTAGGCGAAGTCCGCTAGAATGAGGTTATAAATTGTAAAAGAACATTTTGCTAAGCATAACTGATTTTCAATGTTGCTAAAGCAAGACTAAGTAGAACAAGTCAGAGACGTGCCTTCGCGAAATTAGGTTTTATTTGTAGATGTACTAATATTCTTCACCCATTGACCTATAAATATTAGTCATTCAACGATGGTGGCAACTGATTGTCAGATATATACTGTATTGTTGTGGAGTTATTCTTCACTGCTCGGATGAGCTCTGCTATGAATCCCATTCTACTAGAACTTTTAGTCATTCACAATGGTGTCAGCCGATTGTAAGATACATACTGTATTGTAGGATTCTACTTTACTGCTCAAATGAGTTTATTAGATTGTCTGCTTTGAGACCCATTCACCTAGAAATATTAGACATTCAACAATGATGTTAGCTGATTGTATGATACAGACTGCATTGTTGTAGGGTTCTACAATACTTCTGGGTGGACTCGTTAGATTTTCAGCAATGAGCAATGAGCCCCTTTCACCTAGATATATTAGTTATTGAAAAATGGCGTCAGCTGATTGTCAGATACAAACTAATAATAATATTAATAATATTTTTTATTTGCATAAAACATTTACATTAAAATGTATCGCAAACGTCACATTAAAACATATGTTTAGCTACCATTAATTATTACAATGGCCTCATTTATACATACAAGTGTTTCATTCGCCCACTGCTCTCACGTACAACTATCCAAGCCACTTCATTCCCAGTGTTAGTAATCTAATTGTCTCTCAGTGATGTTCCAAGAACTCTCCCGCACTGTAAATGGCCTCAGAATACAAAACCCTCTTTAAGCGTGTCTTAAATGCCTTGGGCATATCAAGGCTTTTATATTCAGATGGTAAATTTATTATCAATTGGACGCCAACCTGTGAGGAAAAGTATTCATAGACGACCGTTCTATGATGTCCAGTAAGGTAGTTTTCCCTACCTCTGGTGGCATGACTGTGCATGTCAGTCCCACGTGTAAGTACACACGTGTAAGTACCTATAGTAGTTGGCAGTTTCCAGAATGTACGAGTATATACAAGGCAGGGTCAACAGTTCCAGTGTTTTGAATGCGGATTTGCATGACTGTCTCATTAGCAGATTACCGATGATTCTGACTGCCTTTTTTTGCAATCTGAATAGTCGAATAAATTCAGTATTTTAACAGTTACGCCAAAGCACCAGTCCGTCAACAAAACTTGAGTTGGGCAAAGCCTAGCCAGTGTCCTCAGAACATACATGCCAGAGGATACTCTGGAGCACATACTATCTATGTTAAACCCCGATCAAGGACTACGCCAAGAAATTTGGTCGATTTAACTGCCTTGACCTCTGAATCGTCTAACATCACCCTAGGATTACACTCCAAGCGTGATGGACGTAAACAGAAATTAATAAAAGTTGATTTGAGGGGTTTATTCTAAGATTAATGTCAATTAAATAGGTGCATGCATTTAGTTCTATAAATGTCTGAATTTTACGTCTGATTTAGTCCACTGAAGCATATTGTCATATCATCAGCGTATTTGACGAGTTGTCCATGTTGTAAATGAAATGTCATTTACGTATATATAAAAAAGCATGGGGCTGAGTATTGATCCCTGGGGGACACCAACTTTAAGTAGATTAATTTTTGACGTTTGACTATCAACTTTGACTTTATGAGACCTTCCATGTAAATACGAATTAAGCCACGAGAGTGGCACTCCTCATGCTCCGTATGTTTCCAATTTCTTTAACAGGATGTTGTAGTCAACACTGTTAAAAGCCCTTGAGGGATCGCAGACACACTCAACGTCTGTCTGCGATTCTCTAAGCCATCAATGACCCTCTCAATCAGACTCGTTATTGCAGACTGTATTGTTGGTGACTTCTGCTGTGATGCTTGGTTAAGCTTTCGGGCTATACTTTACTGCTCGGGTGAGCTTATTATACACTATTCAGGGAGAGTTGAGAGAAAAACTCCACCCACTTACAGGTAGCGCTAAGCCGGTTCACAGGAATTTACAAGTTGCTATAGACACGATCATTCTTTTTTTGGACTATAAATTGGTTTTATTTCATCGTGACTGGTAGATGCAAGAGGCATATTCTCAACACACAAATTAACTATTTAATTTGCATGACATGGACACCATTAAATAGAAGAGTGTAAATTTAAAGTGTTTTTTTTTTCAAAGACGTATGTCAATCTTCATAAATCAACTGAAATTCTATGAAGTAAATAAGTGAAATTATAAAATTTTCCAACATTCCTAAAATACTTTATTTAGGAAGTAATTATTTTATTTCTCAACCGTTTAAATTCGTCAAAAAATAAGGGAAGAGCTGCTTTGACGTAAAACGGCTTCACGTATTATACTCGTATACCTGTATAATGATGTAAAATGTTATAATGAAATCTTCCGCAATTGTATAGTAAAAAGGAAAACCATAACAGGATATTTATTCATTTAAAATAGTTTTAGTAATTCGCCGTTTTTGCCAACATGAGAACGAGTAGATTCATTAAAGTTCCCTCCAACCCTGTCCAAGAGATTCAAAACTGCTACAACTTTCCAAGGGATTAGCAACACAAACTCGGCTTAGGCAAGAGAAATACGACTCACACTTCTAACTACGCCCATTAATGCAGTAACACATTGGCACATTTGTTATTATAACTATATAATGCATCATATTATTAAGTTGTTATTTTTATAATGCTTTTATTATATCAATCATTTAGAGTACATATTTGTGTGAAACAATTTATAGATGAATTCAATTTTTAAAGAAATAAATCATCGCATCCAGACATGACGTTAGATCAACCAACTCACCCGACCTTAACACATATATGTATATGTGTATTGGTGTAACTAGATGTCTGGGATTTAGGATTTAGTATGAATAATTTGTTGCCTTTTAATTTTCATGTTACGTAATTAGTTTATAAACAGATTGTTTTTGGTTAATTATTTGAACTGGATTTAATAAATATTTCTGTTTTTGTTTGAATTACAAAAAGTACTAGAAATTCTCTACACTGTAATCCAGCTTACGAAGCGGGTGCAGGTAATAATTTGCAAGGTGAAAAAAAGTTCATTTTAATTTTAGTACATATAACATCAGATATTTACACTGCATTGGCTGTTGAAAAGCTATATATTAATTTTTTTACTATCGTCTATAGGAAGAATGAGACTTAGAAAAACGACGAATTTGCTGTATACGCATGCCTGTGCTCAGTGCTGCTCAATTAAGCACTCGGACGACTGGCGTACTATTAGTTACTTCAGTGTGTGCTGAAGGCTGAAGAGAGACAGAGAGAGGAAGACTGCTGGAGTTACCTGTGAAGATATTTTATATGTAATACATATCCGCTCAGACATCTTCTTTTTGTATTAGTTAATGATGGAACGCCAAAACAGACGAATTGTCTTTAGGGACCCTATATTTTATTCCTTTAAAAATGTTGTTTTTAGCATAAAATCGATATTGGTCCAGCAGTGAACGTGTTAATGTATGGTTGGCCTCCCACCCATACACGTACATTGGCACTGACCCACACGCCCACCCATACACGTACATTTTCACTGACCCACCCGCCCACCCATACACGTACATTGGCACTGACCCACCCGCCCACCCATACACGTACATTTTCACTGACCCAACCACCCACCCATACACGTACATGGCATTGTCCCACCCGCTTGCCCATACACGGACAGTGGCATTGACCCACCCGCCCACCCATACACGTACAGTGTCATTGACCCACCCACTCGGCCATACACGTACAGTGTCATTGACCCACCCGCTTGCCCATACACGGACAGTGTCATTGACCCACCCGCTCGGCCATACACGTACAGTGGCATTGTCTCACCCGCCCGCCCATACACGTACAGTGGCATAAATATATTATTTTTAGTCAGTCTGGTATATTATTTTTATTGGTTATATTATCATATTTCTATATTAATGTAGGCCTATGTATTGGATACCCTACTTGGGCTTTATATTTTTGTATATGTGTGAAAAAAGTAAAACAATACGATTTGATCGTTCAAGAAAATCATTGATTCATAGGACAGAAACCCCGGCTTGATGGGAGCCATATTGGTGGGACGATTTTATACAGTTTTAGATTGAAAATTAAAAAAAATAATAAAATATTACTTACACTTGTTATGTTGTTCTACTGTCCGCTTCAATATTAAAGGTACCCGAGTTTGAACACACACTGCACAGTAACCACTAGGCGTAGAAAAAAAATCATCATTTTCATTATTTATTCCTACATTACCCTATGTATGTTTCAAATTTGTACCTTAATGTTTTTAAAATGTTAAAGTAAAAATATACCCCTATTTCACACATTTGGATTGTTTTGTGACATTTAAAAAAATAACTAAGCAAAAAAAATATACTTATCAGATGTACGCGAAACTTTTGAATATGGTAGGTACATTACTCAAACACCGATTAATAGAGTTTCAGAATGTTTTACATGTGCAAAAAAGTTCTTATCAATTTAGTGAAGGAACCTTTTCTAGTTTACTGAGTAGAGTTAAAACATGTGACACGTCTTGTTATATAGCTCTTGATGATAAAAATTCAGATATGTAACAATTTGTATAGTATAAATGCTGAGTGATTTTATACAGATTTATTATTGATAAAGGTGCCATGAGCATGGTTCTGTGAACACGTCGCCTGCCCTGGCCACTCGGGCCTGCTAACTTGAGCGCAACGTTAGCAGGCGCTCACGTTGTCCAAAATCCCATCCTATCACAACATAAATACAAAATGGTGGTATTGACCCAACCACCCACCCATCACGTATGGTTATGATCCCCTGCCTACAAATACACGAACAGTGGTACTGACTGAATACTTATTTCTTTCTATTGCTAAAGTGAAAATTCCTTATTAATAGTGAATATTTTTTTCTTTAAGGTATTATTATTTCTTAAATACCTCCAATCGTTCATTTAAGATAAAAAAATGCAGTTTTTATACTGCATACAATTAAGTCAACTCATTCTACAAACAAAAAATGTAAGTTCATATTTTTGCATTGCCATATTACTTGCCAGCTCACAATAAAAAGATCAGGTTTATTAATTCGCCATATAACACTTTCAAGTTTGTTAATAAATATGTTTGTTACACTGAAAGATTTCCATGAGTCCATTATGTGGAACTGTTTACAGTAAGAAATTTTCTGTTGGTAGGAATTCGGAAAGTTTTACCCTTTTAAATATGACCTTTAGATTGCGAGATATGGGGAAAATAAACAAAAAACTAAACTGTTGTTATAGCAAAAATAAAAAAAAAAATTATCTGTGTTCCCTTATTAAAATTAATTTCAGAATGCCCAATAGAAGCGCTTGTGTTATTCAACATGGCAACGTTGAACGCAAGTTACAAAAGTTGACTGGTAAGGACAGATGTTGATTTTACGACGAGTGCTCATTTCACCTTTATCTAATAAATTGGTAGTAAATACAAATTATTAAATATTTAAATTATTAAAATGAACGGATCAATAAGAATACTTGGCAGATGTGTGTAACACTACTCAATGGCTAGAAACAGTTACTACACTAAATTGATAAGAATACTTGTCAGATGTGTTTAACAATACTCAATGGCTAGAAACAGTTACTACACTAAATTGATAAGAATACTTGTCAGATGTGTTTAACACTACTCAATGGCTAGAAACAGTTACTACACTAAATTGATAAGAATACTTGTCAGATGTGTGTAACACTACTCAATGGCTAGAAACAGTTACTACACTAAATTGATAAGAAATATTATTTTTACTTGCAAAAATTCTGAAACTCTGTAAATTGATTGTCAGACGATGTATCTACAAAATATATAAGTTTTACATATATCGGATAAATAATTTTTATTTAGCGATTTTTAAAACGTCGCAAAATAATCCGGTGATGTAAAATAATAGTACATTTTTACTGAAACAAAAGTTTTTTAAAAATTAAGGTATAGTTTTTTTAGCCCTACATAGGTTAATATAGAAACAAATAAGGAAAGTTCGGTATTTTAAATTTTTGACCCAGTGGTTATTGTGCCTACTGTATAGATAATTCTACTGTACATTAGAATGTACAGATTATTCTACTGTACATTATTCTGTACATTCTACTGTACATCCTACTGTGTATTCTACTGTACAGATTATTCTACTGTACATTATACTGTACATTCTACTGTAAATTCTACTGTACATTCTACTGTGTATTCTACTGTACATTCTACTATACAATCCTGCAATTTCTACTGTACATTCTACTGTACATTCTACTGTAAATTCTACTGTAAAGATTATTATTCTGTACATTCTACTGTAAATTTTACTGTACAGATTATTCTACTGTACATTATACTGTACATTCTACTGTACAGATTATTTTACTGTGCATTCGACTGTACAGATTATTCTACTGTATATTATACTGTAAATTCGACTGTACAGATTATTATACTGTACATTCTACTGTAAATTTTACTGTTCAGATTATTCTACTGTACATTATACTGTACATTCTACTGTACAGATTATTTTACTGTGCATTCGACTGTAAATTCTACTGTAAAGATTATTATTCTGTACATTATACTGTAAATTTTACTGTACAGATTATTCTACTGTACATTATACTGTACATTGTACTGTACAGATTATTTTACTGTGCATTCGACTGTACAGATTATTCTACTGTATATTATACTGTAAATTCGACTGTACAGATTATTATTCTGTACATTCTACTGTAAATTTTACTGTACAGATTATTCTACTGTACATTATGCTGTACATTCTACTGTACAGATTATTTTACTGTGCATTCGACTGTACAGATTATTCTACTGTATATTATTCTGTACATTCTACTGTACATCCTACTGTACATTATACTGTACAGATTATTCTACTGTACATTATACTGTACATTCTACTGTAAATTCTACTGTACATTCTACTGTACATTCTACTGTACATTCTACTGTACATTCTACTGTACATTCTACTGTACATTCTACTGTAAATTCTACTGTACATTATACTGTGCATTCTACTGTAAATTCTACTGTACAGATTATTCTACTGTACATTATACTGTACATTCTACTGTACAGATTATTTTACTGTGCATTCGACTGTACAGATTATTCTACTGTATATTATACTGTAAATTCGACTGTACAGATTATTATACTGTACATTCTACTGTAAATTTTACTGTTCAAATTATTCTACTGTACATTATACTGTACATTCTACTGTACAGATTATTTTACTGTGCATTCGACTGTAAATTCTACTGTAAAGATTATTATTCTGTACATTATACTGTAAATTTTACTGTACAGATTATTCTACTGTACATTATACTGTACATTCTACTGTACAGATTATTTTACTGTGCATTCGACTGTACAGATTATTCTACTGTATATTATACTGTAAATTCGACTGTACAGATTATTATTCTGTACATTCTACTGTAAATTTTACTGTACAGATTATTCTACTGTACATTATACTGTACATTCTACTGTACAGATTATTTTACTGTGCATTCGACTGTACAGATTATTCTACTGTATATTATACTGTAAATTCGACTGTAGAGATTATTATACTGTACATTCTACTGTAAATTTTACTGTTCAGATTATTCTACTGTACATTATACTGTACATTACTGTACAGATTATTCTACTGTACATTCGACTGTACATATTATTCTACTGTACATTCCTGTAAATTATACTGTACATTCTACTGTAACTTCTACTGTACATTCTACTGTGTATTCTACTGTAAATTATACTGTACAGATTATTCTACTGTACATTCGACTGTACATTCCTGTAAATTCTACATTACATTCTACTGTAAATTCTACTTTACAGATTATTATTCTGTATATTATACTGTAAATTTTACTATACAGATTATTCTATTGTACATTATACTGTACATTCTACTGTACAGATTATTCTAATGTACATTCGACTGTACAGATTATTATACTGTAAATTATACTGTACATTCTACTGTAAATTTTACTGTACAGATTATTGTACTGTACATTATACTGTACATTCTATTGTACAGATTATTCTACTGTACATTCTACTGTACAGATTATTCTACTGTACATTCGACTGTACATATTATTCTACTGTACATTCCTGTAAATTCTACTGTACATTCTACTGTAAATTCTACTGTAAAGATTATTATTCTGTACATTCTACTGTAAATTTTACTGTACAGATTATACTACTGTACATTATAATGTACATTCTACTGTACAGATTATTCTACTGTACATTATAATGTACATTCTACTGTACAGATTATTCTACTGTACATTATAATGTACATTCTACTGTACATATTATTCTACTGTACATTTTACTGTACAGATTATTCTACTGTATATTATACTGTAAATTTTACTGTACATATTATTATACTGTACATTATACTGTACAGATTATTCTACTGTACATTCTACTGAACAGATTATTCTACTGTACATTCTACTGTACAGATTATTATAATGTACATTCTACTGAACAGATTATTCTACTGTACATTCTACTGTACAGATTATTCTACTGTACATTCTACTGTACAGATTATTCTACTGTACATTCGACTGTACATATTATTCTACTGTACATTCCTGTAAATTCTACTGTACATTCTACTGTAAATTCTACTGTAAAGATTATTATTCTGTACATTCTACTGTAAATTTTACTGTACAGATTATACTACTGTACATTATAATGTACATTCTACTGTACAGATTATTCTACTGTACATTATAATGTACATTCTACTGTACAGATTATTCTACTGTACATTATAATGTACATTCTACTGTACATATTATTCTACTGTACATTTTACTGTACAGATTATTCTACTGTATATTATACTGTAAATTTTACTGTACATATTATTATACTGTACATTATACTGTACAGATTATTCTACTGTACATTCTACTGAACAGATTATTCTACTGTACATTCTACTGTACAGATTATTATAATGTACATTCTACTGAACAGATTATTCTACTGTACATTCTACTGTACAGATTATTATAATGTACATTCTACTGAACAGATTATTCTACTGTACATTTTACTGTAAATTTTACTGTACATATTATTATACTGTACATTATACTGTACAGATTATTCTACTGTACATTCTACTGTACATATTATTATACTGTACATTCTACTCTACAGATTATTCTACTGTACATTATAATGTACATTCTACTGTACATATTATTCTACTGTACATTTTACTGTACAGATTATTCTACTGTATATTATACTGTAAATTTTACTGTACATATTATTATACTGTACATTATACTGTACATATTATTATACTGTACATTCTACTGAACAGATTATTCTACTGTACATTCTACTGTACATTATACTGTACATATTATTATAATGTACATTCTACTGTACAGATTATTATAATGTACATTCTACTGAACAGATTATTCTACTGTACATTTTACTGTACAGATTATTCTACTGTATATTATACTGTAAATTTTACTGTACATATTATTATACTGTACATTATACTGTACAGATTATTCTACTGTACATTCTACTGTACAGATTATTCTACTGTACATTATAATGTACATTCTACTGTACATATTATTCTACTGTACATTTTACTGTACAGATTATTCTACTGTATATTATACTGTAAATTTTACTGTACATATTATTATACTGTACATTATACTGTACAGATTATTCTACTGTACATTCTACTGAACAGATTATTCTACTGTACATTCTACTGTACAGATTATTATAATGTACATTCTACTGAACAGATTATTCTACTGTACATTCTACTGTACAGATTATTATACTGTACATTCTACTGTACAGATTATTCTACTGTACTTTATAATGTACATTCTACTGTACATATTGTTCTACTGTACATTTTACTGTACAGATTATTCTACTGTATATTATACTGTACATTTTACTGTACAGATTATTCTACTGTACTTTATAATGTACATTCTACTGTACATATTATTATACTGTACATTATACTGTACAGATTATTCTACTGTACATTCTACTGTACATATTATTATACTGTACATTCTACTGTACAGATTATTCTTCTGTACATTATAATGTACATTCTACTGTACATATTATTCTATTGTACATTTTACTGTACAGATTATTCTACTGTACATTATAATGTACATTCTACTGTACATATTATTCTACTGTACATTTTACTGTACAGATTATTCTACTGTATATTATACTGTAAATTTTACTGTACATATTATTCTACTGTACATTCTACTGTACATTCTACTGTACATTCTACTGTACATTCTACTGTACAGAGTATTCTTCTTTACATTATGCTGTAAATATGACTGTACATATTATCCTCCTGTATATTTTACTGTACAGATTATTCTACTGTACATTCTACTGTACATATTATTCTACTGTACAGATTATTCTACTGTACATTCTACTGAACAGATTATTCTACTGTACGTTCTACTGTACAGATTATTATACTGTACATTCTACTGTACAGATTATTCTACTGTACATTATAATGTACATTCTACTGTACATATTATTCTACTGTACATTTTACTGTACAGATTATTCTACTGTATATTATACTGTAAATTTTACTGTACATATTATTATACTGTACATTATACTGTACAGATTATTCTACTGTACATTCTACTGTTCATATTATTATACTGTACATTCTACTGTACAGATTATTCTACTGTACATTATAATGTACATTCTATTGTACATATTATTCTACTGTACATTTTACTGTACAGATTATTCTACTGTATATTATACTGTAAATTTTACTGTACATATTATTATACTGTACATTATACTGTACAGATTATTCTACTGTACATTCTACTGTTCATATTATTATACTGTACATTCTACTGTACAGATTATTCTACTGCACATTCTAATGTACATTCTACTGTACATATTATTCTACTGTATATTATACTGTACATATTATTATACTGTATATTATACTGTACATATTATTATACTGTACATTATACTGTACAGATTATTCTACTGTACATTCTACTGTACATATTATTCTACTGTACATTATACTGTACAGATTATTCTACTGTACATTCTACTGTACATTCTACTGTACATTCTACTGTACAGATTATTCTACTGAACATTCTACTGTACAGATTATTCTACTGTACATTATAATGTACATTCTACTGTACATATTATTCTACTGTACATTTTACTGTACATATTATTCTACTGTACATTATACTGTACATTCTACTGTACATTATACTGTACATTCTACTGTACATATTATTCCACTGTACATTCTACTGTACAGAGTATTCTACTGTACATTCTACTGAACAGATTATTCTACTGTACATTCTACTGTACAGATTATTATACTGTACATTCTACTGTACAGATTATTCTACTGTACATTATAATGTACATTCTACTGTACATATTATTCTACTGTACATTTTACTGTACAGATTATTCTACTGTATATTATACTGTAAATTTTACTGTACATATTATTATACTGTACATTACCCTGTATTATTATATTGTACATTATACTGTACATTCTACTGTAACTTCTACTGTACATTCTACTGTGTATTCTACTGTAAATTATACTGTACAGATTATTCTACTGTACATTCTACTATTCATATAATTATACTGTACATTCTACTGTACATATTATTCTACTGTACATTCTACTGTACAGATTATTCTACTGTACATTATAATGTACATTCTACTGTACATATTATTCTACTGTACATTTTACTGTACAGATTATTCTACTGTACATTATACTGTACATATTATTCTACTGTACATTATACTGTACATTCTACTGTACATATTATTCTACTGTACATTCTACTGTACAGATTATTCTACTGTACATTCTACTGAACAGATTATTCTACTGTACATTCTACTGTACAGATTATTATACTGTACATTCTACTGTACAGATTATTCTACTGTACATTATAATGTACATTCTACTGTACATATTATTCTACTGTACATTTTACTGTACAGATTATTCTACTGTATATTATACTGTAAATTTTACTGTACATATTATTATACTGTACATTACCCTGTATTATTATATTGTACTTTATACTGTACATTCTACTGTAACTTCTACTGTACATTCTACTGTGTATTCTACTGTAAATTATACTGTACAGTATATTCTACTGTACATTCTACTGTTCATATTATTATACTGTACATTCTACTGTACAGATTATTCTACTGTACATTATAATGTACATTCTACTGTACATATTATTCTACTGTACATTTTACTGTACAGATTATTCTACTGTATATTATACTGTAAATTTTACTGTACATATTATTATACTGTACATTATACTGTACAGATTATTCTACTGTACATTCTACTGTACATATTATTCTACTGTACATTCTACTGTACAGATTATTCTACTGTACATTCTACTGTACATATTATTCTACTGTACATTCTACTGTACATATTATTCTAATGTACATTTTACTGTACATATTATTCTACTGTACATTCTACTGTACAGATTATTATACTGTACATTCTACTGTACATATTATTCTACTGTACATTCTACTGTACATATTATTCTACTGTACATTCTACTGTACATATTATTCTACTGTACATTCTACTGTACAGATTATTCTACTGTACATTCTACTGTACATATTATTCTACTGTACATTCTACTGTACATATTATTCTACTGTACATTTTACTGTACATATTATTCTACTGTACATTCTACTGTACAGATTATTCTACTGTACATTCTACTGTACATATTATTCTACTGTACATTCTACTGTATAGATTATTCTACTGTACATTCTACTGTACATATTATTCTACTGTACATTCTACTGTACATATTATTCTACTGTACATTTTACTGTACATATTATTCTACTGTACATTCTACTGTACAGATTATTATACTGTACATTCTACTGTACAGATTATTCTACTGTACATTATAATGTACATTCTACTGTACATATTATTCTACTGTACATTTTACTGTACAGATTATTCTACTGTATATTATACTGTAAATTTTACTGTACATATTATTATACTGTACATTACCCTGTATTATTATATTGTACATTATACTGTACATTCTACTGTAACTTCTACTGTACATTCTACTGTGTATTCTACTGTAAATTATACTGTACAGATTATTCTACTGTACATTCTACTGTTCATATTATTATACTGTACATTCTACTGTACAGATTATTCTACTGTACATTATAATGTACATTCTACTGTACATATTATTCTACTGTACATTTTACTGTACATATTATTCTACTGTACATTATACTGTACAGATTATTCTACTGTATATTATACTGTACATCGTACTGTACAGATTATTCTACTGTACATTCTACTGTACATATTATTCTACTGTACATTCTACTGTACATATTATTCTACTGTACATTTTACTGTACATATTATTCTACTGTACATTATACTGTACAGATTATTCTACTGTATATTATACTGTACATCGTACTGTACAGATTATTCTACTGTACATTCTAGTGTACAGATTATTCTACTGTACATTCTACTGAACATTCTAGTTGGGCTCACCTTAGAATTGGTTAATATATCTGTGTGCAGTTAGCGAAAATGTAAAGGACAGATAACCCCAATTAACCTAGTTACGTGATATTTTGATTTTGGATTAAATATTTAAGTTTATATGACCTGTACTGTTCCATAGGTGTATCATTTCATGGGGGACATTTAATTAAAATTAGATGTAGGAAATAAAATCCTGTATTGTCTTTTTATGGGCCTATTATTACACGGTTGAAATTGTTCTAAATATATCCAACTATTTCTCACTATTAATTGCTCTAACATGAATTTCAGTCTGTTTATTGTAATATTATTTATTTAATCTTTATATTGTTCAGCACACATCATATAAATACATTTCCACAATAGATAGAGAGTAATATAAAATAATAAGTATACATATTAATTTCATATGTAAGTCTTACACATATTGCAAAGTCAGCAAACATTTTTTATAATAACATTGTAAAGAACTGTTGGCCCAGATTAGAAACAAAACAGTTAATCTGGAAGGGTCTCGGCACTTGTTATGGATATGACAGATGTCACCACCGTAGACCCTGGCAAAACACCCCCTACCTTTGGCATTACAAAACCTGCATTATGGATAGTACTTCTTTACGTGGCATTGAACATTTACTAAGAAAGTTCTGACTATAAGATAAACAACTTGTATATTATTATATTTTCACTTCATAGTAATAAAAAAACCTTATTTACGTTGTAAAGAAAGAATGCAACAATGTATTATAGTTTATAAGTTTGATGATTAAGTGATGATTAAGTCCGTAAAAGCAGAACTGTGCAAAAGTACCTGGAATTGAAACTTGATATAACGCGTTTGTGAATTAGATATTTATGCACAAACTTTCTGCTCATATCTGGAATCAATAGGGCCATTTACACGTAGGTTCTTTCGCGCGCGATTTTTTATTCGCGTATTAGCACGTACGTGTAAAGACATCGGAGTGTGAGTGGAAACGTCCAGGCATGGCACACGCTTCAACACATTCCACTTCCACGCGGTTAATCAAGTGAGAATTGCCATTAGACGCACATTCTTTCTTTATAATAAAAGTGAAAAGGGGATTCCCGCTAGAAAGAATGTGTGTTCAACAAATTGTAACTTGAGCAGGAAGCGCAATCATGCGTACTTTAATTGGCGCACGTTCTCGCGACGCAATCCTGCACACTCAAACACTCGCGAAAGAACGAACGTATAAAGGGCCCTATTGTTTGCAGTTCGGTGGTGAGCAGATGGCAATTTTCTACGTCTCGTATCATTTCTTAATGGTATGTGATGTGAACATATCCATTTAAGCTAATCTTGCCATAGAAACAAAGTAAACGTTGATGACGAAGTTCACTAAAAGTAACATCAGTAGAATTGAATAGAATAAGCTGTACTCTTGGTTGCTGTGACAGCTGCTTTATATTCTATTGATAATAATTTCATCAACATTGTCAAGAAGTTCTCACGATTTAGCAAGGACCTGGTATTTGATGGAGAATGAGGTTCTGAGAATGAGTGTGCACAATAAGCTCAATAGCTGCGCGGCAATCACAGGTGCAGTTTGCAGAATCCGGCCCTCGAAAAAAAAAAAAAAAAAATAGGCTATAGAGATTTCAAACAAATGAATAAAGATGAATTCATGGTTGATGTTCTAAAAACCCATGACATTGAAACACTGTAAAACGTTAATTACATGGTTGATGATTTTAACCAAACCCTCCTAAACCTTTATGACAAACATGCGCCAGCTGTCTCCAAGCGAATTTCTCAACGACATCTTGTCCTTTGTATGACAGTGGAAATTCTCACTCCGATCACTCAAAATAATCAAATTTGAACCAATACAGATTCATGGGGAATAGGGTTGTAAATTGTCTGAAAAATTCCAGGATTAGGTACACTCATTATCTATTTCTAAATAAAACAAAAAAACAATGGTCCCAAGTTTTATAGTGTAAATAAAAAAGCAATTGATTAAGAAAACAAAATATATTCCACCAATTCATGTACCTCTCAATTATTTAAACGTGTTTTTTACTTCATATGGTCAAATAAATAACCAAGTCTCAGTTTATGAATATGCTCAGCTTCTGGATGATGTTTGTAAAGATGGACAGGTTGTTCAGGGTCGATGTATGCCGACTATACGCCGTATAACGAGTAATGCCACAGGTTTCGGTAATATTACCACTCGTTTTACAAAGGATATATTGTTTTCATTGCTACCCACTATCACATCAATATTAATGAATTTCTTAGTGTTCATATTTCTTTTCTCAATGGAGGTCTGCCATCCCTTACCTAAGACCTCAGCCCCTTCCACATGCCACTACTTCAGGCATATTGCCAGCTCTATCTAATATCTTCAAATAATTGTGCACTGTCAAATGATTGAGTACCTCACCCTAAATTATATTATACAGGATTAACAGTCTGCTTTTCGCTCTAATTACTACACTAAAACCGCACTACTTCGTATTAATTCGTAGTAAGACACGTGACATTCCACATTCAACGTATTGCAGACAAGGCCCAACACTGAAACCGCATTACTTCGTATTAATTCGTAGTAAGACACGTAACATACCACATTCAATGGATAGTAGACAAGGCCCAACACTGAAACCGCATTACTTCGTATTAATTCGTAGTAAGACACGTAACATAACACATTCAATGGATTGTAGACAAGGCCTAGCACTGAAACTGCACTACCTCGTATTAATTCGTAGTAAGACACGTGACATTCCACATTCAACGTATTGCAGACAAGGCCCAACACTGAAACCGCATTACTTCGTATTAATTCGTAGTAAGACACGTGACATTCCACATTCAATGGATTGTAGACAAGGCCCAACACTGAAACCGCATTACTTCGTATTAATTCGTAGTAAGACACGTGACATTCCACATTCAATGGATTGTAGACAAGGCCCAACACTGAAACCGCATTACTTCGTATTAATTCGTAGTAAGACACGTGACATTCCACATTCAACGTATTGCAGACAAGGCCCAACACTGAAACCGCATTACTTCGTATTAATTCGTAGTAAGACACGTAACATACCACATTCAATGGACTGCAGACAAGGCCTAGCACTGAAACCGCACTACCTCGTATTAATTCGTAGTAAGAACGTGACATTCCACATTCAACGTATTGCAGACAAGGCCCAACACTGAAACCGCATTACTTCGTATTAATTCGTAGTAAGACACGTAACATACCACATGCAATGGATTGTAGACAAGGCCCAACACTGAAACCGCATTACTTCGTATTAATTCGTAGTAAGACACGTGACATTCCACATTCAACGTATTGCAGACAAGGCCCAACACTGAAACCGCATTACTTCGTATTAATTCGTAGTAAGACACGTAACATACCACATTCAATGGACTGCAGACAAGGCCTAGCACTGAAACCGCACTACCTCGTATTAATTCGTAGTAAGAACGTGACATTCCACATTCAACGTATTGCAGACAAGGCCCAACACTGAAACCGCATTACTTCGTATTAATTCGTAGTAAGACACGTAACATACCACATGCAATGGATTGTAGACAAGGCCCAACACTGAAACCGCATTACTTCGTATTAATTCGTAGTAAGACATGTAACATACCACATTCAATGGATTGCAGACAAGGCCCAACACTGAAACCGCATTACTTCGTATTAATTCGTAGTAAGACACGTGACATTCCACATTCAATGGATTGTAGACAAGGCCCAACACTGAAACCGCATTAGTTCGTATTAATTCGTAGTAAGACACGTGACATTCCACATTCAATGGATTGTAGACAAGGCCCAACACTGAAACCGCATTAGTTCGTATTAATTCGTAGTAAGACACGTGACATTCCACATTCAACGTATTGCAGACAAGGCCCAACACTGAAACCGCATTACTTCGTATTAATTCGTAGTAAGACACGTAACATACCACATTCAATGGATTGTAGACAAGGCCCAACACTGAAACCGCATTACTTCGTATTAATTCGTAGTAAGACACGTAACATACCACATTCAATGGATTGTAGACAAGGGCCAACACTGAAACCGTATTACTTCGTATTAATTCGTAGTAAGACACGTAACATACCACATTCAATGGATTGTAGACAAGGCCCAACACTGAAACCACATTACTTCGTATTAATTCGTAGTAAGACACGTAACATACCACATTCAATGGATTGTAGACAAGGCCCAACACTGAAACCGCATTACTTCGTATTAATTCGTAGTAAGACACGTAACATACCACATTTAATGGATTGCAGACAAGGCCCAACACTGAAACCGCATTACTTCGTATTAATTCGTAGTAAGACACGTAACATACCACATTCAATGGACTGCAGACAAGGCCTAGCACTGAAACCGCACTACCTCGTATTAATTCGTAGTAAGAACGTGACATTCCACATTCAACGTATTGCAGACAAGGCCCAACACTGAAACCGCATTACTTCGTATTAATTCGTAGTAAGACACGTAACATACCACATGCAATGGATTGTAGACAAGGCCCAACACTGAAACCGCATTACTTCGTATTAATTCGTAGTAAGACACGTAACATACCACATTCAATGGATTGTAGACAAGGCCCAACACTGAAACCGCATTACTTCATATTAATTTGTAGTAAGACACGTAACATACCACATTCAATGGAATGCAGACAAGGCCCAACACTAAAACCTTTTATTTTTAGCATCAGCATAAATTTCTTTTTTCCAAACTCAGGGTCAAAGGGTTTTATGAACAGATAATCGTGTCACTGATGTCTTATGTCTAACCGGCGTCAGCGTACACAGATTGATGACTAGATATCTAACTGGGAACGAGTAACTACTGGTGTGTCCCAAGGCTCTACCTTAGGCCCTCTCTATGTAAATGATATGAAATGAAATGAAAATGCAATGAAATACGTCTTTATTTAACCAGGTGAAGTTGGGATTAGAAAGTCCCTTCTTCCACTTAACCTGAAGTTGAATATGCAAATATGACGTCATGTATCTAACTGTAAGTACCACATGTTTGCTAATGAACTTAAAATTGTATATTTAAATATTATATGTTAGTAACATTGTCTCCCAATTAAATTTCAGCTACGGCAATTTATTAAATGTATATAAAAAAAAAACTTACTCCTTTACACACTGTGATGGATAGTATAGAATTAATGAATAAAGATATTTCAAATATAGTAGAATGGGCAAACAGAAATTGTCTCAATTTGAACAGCAATAAGACAAAACTATCATCATAAGTCACACTCGGATGAACATTTCCATGGATTTTTTAAAATCTTGAAAACATAAATGTTAAAGGACAAGCTGCTCCTTTCTGCAGCAAGGTCAAGAGCCTTGGGGATAACTAACAATACAACAATTACATGGAAAGAAGCCATAATAGAAACATGTGACAAGGTGTTTGCAGGAATACCTTTAGACATCAAACAGGTTCTGGTCAAATCACTTATATACTTATATTTCCATAGTTTACGTACTGTAGCTCTGCTGTAACGACGTGACACGAACGTAACGACTTAGTGAAAGACTGCAACGTTCACAAAGTTACTGTCTCCGTTTTGCTTTTGACTTGAGACGAGATGAGTATTATATTCGATCCAAAATTCTGAAATATTTTGATCAGAAAATCATTAAAGTTCTTTCATTAACGTGTGTCTGTGAGTGCGTTACCACGCCAGTATATCCCACATTCTTTATTTACTTAAACACACTATTAGGCTGTCAGTTTATATCTTAAGCAGGGGTCAGGGAGTAGATCATAGTTACGTGGGTCTACAAACATAAATAACAGGCGGGGTTGTTTATCATGCAAATATAGTACCCCTTATTACATATTTAGTATTTTATTAATGAAAAATTCCTATATATTTCTGTGATAAGTCAGCATTAAAAAACATATGTTTAAGGACTCGGATGGTGGATCATATCTATAGAAAATGGTATTGTAGAATACTTTAGCACATCATTTGTAGATCTGTTTTATGATAAAGCAACCTACGTAATAATGTCTATTTAAACTTGGCATCTGTTTGTCAAACATTTTTAAAAATGGATAATAAACTGAATGGTCTTTTGGAAAGTGAAGTATACTTAAGTCTGCTCGTGTTTCCAGCTCTATACAAAATGAAAACATTAAGTATTGAAAATCAAGTGCCATAAAATGTAACGAGCACTTTTTCATTTAAAATCTGAGTGTACTGTTTGCTTCTAGAGTAAAGTGATAAACGTCTTTCAATAATTTAAACCCCTTACCAACTTGTTAGTTTACAATTAAAATGGTCTCGTCTCTGCTCTTTTCAATTTAGACATCTTGTTTTTGTACTAACAGGTTTTAAAGATTCAAGACTTCAAAGGTCTTTTAAACTGATTATAATTGTGTTATCCCTGAAATCATATTATGTATGTTCATTTTGCAAGAAAACAATTACTCCTTTTTAATCATTTTCGAACAAAAGATGTGTATTTTCTACTGCAAATATATTTACATTAAAACAATGGAATAAGAGATTTTATTTTTAAGAACACTGTAATAGAATATAATTGTATTAAAAAACTAATATACAAGGTGTCTCACGAAAGGTGTCTCAAACGCATTGTGGGCGATCCATTTGACCAAGAACATTGCTGTAAAATTTTCTCCTTCCAAAACAAATATGCGTAGAATCAAATAAAAATATTTTCATCATTGTTAGACTTCATCATTGAGGGTCCAGGGTTCGAATCGTAAAATATTTAAATGCAAACATATAGCGTGTGGCTTATCATATTAAAGGTTTTAACGTTCTGAGTATTTTAGTGTAATCAGATTTGAGGTTTACTTATCTGTTTCAAAATGGTGGCCAAAAGTATGCAAAAAATAGCAAAATTTTGTTTTTATCGCTAAATTCTCTTAATCTTAATATGAAATCGAAAAATAGTTTTGAATTCCTAAGAACATTCTCTTTAAAATGATACCCAATATGGCTCAACTTTACATTATTCAATCATTTTTTTTAAAATTTTTGACAATTTTGAAAACAGCAAAAGTCAAAAATCTGAAATAGGAAGACCAAGCTTGTTGCATAAAAAACTGAAAAACGTTTATATTTAAACAATAGGCCTATCTTGAATAATAACAAAGATATATTTCAAAAAGCTAGCCGAACAATAATCTTTGTTTCTTAGCATAATAGTTATTTATTTTATTTATAAAACAGAAATATGAAAAAATAAAAAGATGAATGTCTCTTTTAGCTTGGCCTAAGCCTTCCGACTTGTCCCGTTGGTCGGTTGGTCAACCTGCTGCCATATTCAACAAAGCCCAGGCTGAGTTCAGTAGGCTTCGCATGGTCTTTACCTTCCCGGACTCAACTTTTAAGACAATTACGTTTTCACAAGGATAACTTGTTAAAGTTCGGTCCTAATTGACAGATCAGGGATATTTATGGCCTCGGGCAAGCGATGATCCAAACACCTGGCCTTCAAGAAGCTGAATTACAGAACTACGCCACGAATCCCAGCCGCTAAGACCCAGTTTCCGCATTGTACATAAACCAGCAGCGTAACTATGCAGTAACGCTACTTATAGGTGAAAGTTTAAACTGCTTCAAAGAACTACTATCCCTAGAACGCATTCATTATCAAGAAAGCGAGCTGAGCCCTTATTTA
The DNA here is from genome assembly GCA_035578905.1 of Stictocephala bisonia. NCBI lineage: Eukaryota > Metazoa > Arthropoda > Insecta > Hemiptera > Membracidae > Stictocephala > Stictocephala bisonia. The sequence goes on from JAQJVL010001144.1 coordinate 197,075, forward strand.
TTCATTAATATCTTATACCACTGACGATTTGTTCCTATAATCAATGCTTATAACATTTGAATTAATTATTATTGTTATTGTTAGTATCATTGTTGATGACGAGTTAAAAAATTAATATTTAAAACAATTTTTAAAATTAGCAAGTCATAAAAGTATTGGAGTCACTGACATAATGACAGATTTACATTATTTATATATTATGTAAATGACATTTTACAAATACTATTATCCTTGAGAACACCAACTCTCGTGATCTAGACAATATGAGCTCCATAGTGTTGACAAACCAAAAGATTAAGTTTTTTAATGAATTTTATTTATTTTAAATTTTTATTTTTCATTTTCAGATGATCATTTGATGCAGTTGTTGAAATTCCAATATTTTTCAACACAAGCTATCCATTTATTTAAAAATGAGTTTAACTAAAAAAGACATATTTTATCTTTTTTCATTCATGAAAATCTGTTGGTAAAAGCAAGCTGTCCTGCTCAAAAGAATCATAGATACCGTATTATAGACTATTCATTAATCAACTTCCTTTTCTTCCACTTGTCATAGCAGGAAATTTAAAGAGTTAATTTTGACGTATTTACAATCTTAGTCGAGATCTTAGGCCAAGTAAAAATACTATACAACTACATTTCCATGTATACAAAATTATGATTCAAATTTGTCGTATTACCTTTTTAAATGTAAGCATTTTTTATTTCTTAAGGACCGCATGGCAATTTTCAGGATAATCCCACCATAGTACCAATTGCAATATAAAAATGAATAAAGGAACGAATTTATTTCTATCCTTAAAAATAATTACTTAAAATAAAAAAAAGAGAAATAATGTAGGCCTTTTACAAGTACTTGGCCTACATGAGTTCTATACAGACTAATTAACAAACTAATATTAATAATTATCTATATTATATAGATTTATCTATATTATATAGAAATTATATATAGATTGTTAGTTGAAACATCGATCTATATAATAGAACGTTGTATTATATAGATTGTTAGTTGAAACCATCGATCTATATAATAGAATGTTGTATTATATAGATTGTTAGTTGAAACCATCGATCTATATAATAGAATGTTGTATTATATAGATTGTTAGTTGAAACCATCGATCTATATAATAGAATGTTGCATTATATAGATTGTTAGTTGAAACCATCGATCTATATAATAGAATGTTGCATTATATAGATTGTTAGTTGAAACCATCGATCTATATAATAGAATGTTGCATTATATAGATTGTTAGTTGAAACCATCGATCTATATAATAGAATGTTGTATTATATAGATTGTTAGTTGAAACCATCGATCTATATAATAGAACGTTGTATTATATAGATTGTTAGTTGAAACCATCGATCTATATAATAGAATGTTGTATTATATAGATTGTTAGTTGAAACCATCGATCTATATAATAGAATGTTGTATTATATAGATTGTTAGTTGAAACATCGATCTATATAATAGAACGTTGTATTATATAGATTGTTAGTTGAAACCATCGATCTATATAATAGAATGTTGCATTATATAGATTGTTAGTTGAAACCATCGATCTATATAATAGAATGTTGCATTATATAGATTGTTAGTTGAAACCATCGATCTATATAATAGAATGTTGCATTATATAGATTGTTAGTTGAAACCATCGATCTATATAATAGAATGTTGTATTATATAGATTGTTAGTTGAAACCATCGATCTATATAATAGAATGTTGTATTATATAGATTGTTAGTTGAAACATCGATCTATATAATAGAACGTTGTATTATATAGATTGTTAGTTGAAACCATCGATCTATATAATAGAATGTTGCATTATATAGATTGTTAGTTGAAACCATCGATCTATATAATAGAACGTTGTATTATATAGATTGTTAGTTGAAACCATCGATCTATATAATAGAATGTTGCATTATATAGATTGTTAGTTGAAACCATCGATCTATATAATAAAACGTTGTATTATATAGATCGATGGTTTCAACTAAAACAAACAGGAAGGTGGTATTCCTGAGTTATTTTGATAGTTCTTAAAAATCACTCTAAAAAGAATTTGTCTGGGAGATTCACATACCTTAGATTGTAATTTACGCATTGTAGATGCTTAGATGTAGATTGTAATTATTATCATATGAGCATATGTAAGTACTCTATTATTGCATAGGAATTATATTTATGTATATTAAAATGTTTTATTTTGAACATTTTCACTATACACAACAAATGTATTAATGGAAGGACATAAATCCCTTCTTTAACATTTGTTTTTAATACACTCTTTAGGTGAATGGATATCCCTGATTCATGTTATATGGTTATTTATGCTGAATTATTTACTGTATTAATCAAATACAGACACATCACTCATGTGTTAGGTTGAGTTGTTCCGATGCATATCTAGAGGTATTTAACATGGGCTAACACAACAACCCATTTCTGACTCTGCTTCCATCGCAATCAACAATGGTAACTGTTGTATCCACTGTTTACATTCACATCTTCAAACTCCTTCACCAAACACCGATTCCATTTTAATTGTTAACTTAACTCTCTGTAGTGCTGATGTTAAAAAGGATTCTGTTTACTTCTGGCTTATGTCGAAATGTACTTATCATTCTTAAGTTGAATTTAGATATCGAAATCTTATTAGAATAAACAGTTTATATTGTAAAACGTTTGTAAGAATGTGTTGTAAAGATAAATAATACAAATAGTTATAATAAATTTTATGATTAAGTTATGAATGAAGTTAATGTTAAGAGCTGTTTGATTACGGGATAGAATTAAAATTACGAATATAAAAAATACTACCTGGCCCAAATAACACGTATGAAAAGGGACAAGAAACAGCACGATACCTCAAAGTACTAATACACATGAATTTATCATAGCAGATAATCTTCACTTACCAAAGTGGATAAACGTATAGAAACTGGCACTCACCACGAACTAATTACAGTGACAATTTTTGTAAATATGTACCATATATGTAAGATGTTTTGAGAAAATAAAGATTATTATTATTATTAAAAAAAATTTAGCACAAATCACAGGTTACTGTACAAGAAGTAATGGCGATTAGAGTGTTTTTAGTTAGTATCATGCTTAATGAAAATATTAGACACTTGAATATTACATTGGTTAAGTAGGTGACGCGTATTCACGGCGTTTAATGTCACACGTTCGCTGCACATTGTAAAACGACTATTATATATATACACACAGGGTGTTTCTTTTAAAACGCAACCCATGATTTGAAAAAAAATCTGACAAACAAAACATATAACACATTTTATTATTATTATCATTTATTACTACAATGTACATGATTTTAATAACATTTTTGTTTTAACGATTTTGTTTTAAAATATTCTTCCACAATAAACACTCTCCGGTCTTAACTAAAAAACATGTCTCTAACATCAACTTAATGACATTGCACGAAACCCAAATAAAGTGAACAACAACGCAATAATGTAAATCAGCTGATAGCCCATGAAGAAGAAGAACCAGGGCTACCAACCTATGAACTTATAATTATCTTAAACCTTCATTTTATGTACTTGTAAATAGGGTTACGTTTTAAAATAAACACCCTGTATTTTTTAAGTGTAAAGGTTAATTTTAATTTGATTAAATGTAAAGGTTAATATTTAATTTGATCAATATTTTTGTCGATTTGTAAGAATCTGCTAAAGTATAGTAAACTACTGACCTGGCAGGAATTCCGTTTTCATGAACATTGGACAAACCAAGTAATTTTTAAACAACTTGATTTATGACATTAAATTATTTTATTTCTTCTTCAGTAAATAACGGTTTGATGCAGTTAATAATTTTCTTATTTTTCTTTGATAGTAATTAGCGGGATTATTTTTTAGTTCAGTTATGCTAATGTTCAAAATCATATACCATTATTACATAATCATGTCGGTACATAACTGCGGTGATCATTCCTTCATCAGACTTACACGTGATTGCATTATTATGAGTAAGTTTTGATGTTATGGTTGTAGGAGATATATTTGATGATTTTTACGACTTTGATATTTTATTCTTTCTTTTTAGTTGATTTAGTTTCTTTATGAATATAAATCTAGTTACATTTATATGATCATCATTAGAAATTTATATATAGCTCATTTCGCATTTATAAATTAATTGAACATACAATTTTTGTTGTTATGTATGTTATGTTTTTGGCCATTATTCAGAGGATTTAATTACTCTTTATTGAATTTGTTGCAGGTATGACTTATTTTTCTTGGGCAGAACTTGAAATCATATATTATTACAGTTTATGTAGCTTTTTTTGGTTATAAAGGTTATTTAAAATTTTTTCAATTGTTGATTTTTATCCCTTATTACTTTTGAAATTGAATTGTTTATATTTTCAAGTATATCATCTATTATCACTGGAAAGATGGAATTTTAACGTTAAAGGTACTTATTTAATAATAGTAAATTTAACATTTTATTTTTTCACTATTAGAATTGTATTATCATTCTGGACGTTTTACGTTAATTCACTACCACTACTTTGGTTAGGTTATGTTAGGTTTGCTTATGTTGTGTTTGGTTTGGTTATGTTAGGTTTAGTTATGTTATGTCAGGTTTGGTTTGGTTATGTTAGGTTAATCTAAGTTATAGTTATGGTAGTAAATCAACGGAAAAGATTGACATTTTTAATACAAATTTCTTTTCCATATTTATCTGCTTTTGAGCAATAAACGATATATTTTACTGCTTTTACCTGAATATATTTTGAGTTTAGATCGTAATATTTCAAGCAATCTTTGTTGAATTTCATATTCTTTGTAATATTAAAAAGCGTATAAGTTTAATCATTTTATCCTGCAAAGATAGTTGTGCCTGATTGGCTGAACACTACTGTTCATGGTTAGCCGCAGGTTTGAGATATGACATAAAATAGCGTATATAAAACCTTGTCAACCAGTAATTTTATTGACCATTCTAACGTTTTCGGAATTAAGAAAAAAGATCAAATTGTACATAATTACAGAAAAGGATCAACATTAATATTCTGGAATATTTGGACAAAATGGAATACTTCCTGATGATGGCACTTGACGCAATATACGTTGGCTAAAAAAAATCTTACATTTTTATTTTTATCTTCTCAATTGTTAGTATTGATGACTATGACACCAATTCTGTGTACTATCAATGTTTAACTCAACTAAACCATTATCACTGTTAACCTCTAACGAAAGGTCCAAGAGATTTTCACGTACCAATTCAGCACAAAATGGTCCTGTATCAATCACTTCACAGATGGATTGTGAAGATTAGGATTTATGTTTTCTGGCAAATGGCTCTTCTTTTTAATGAACAATAAACATATGGATCCAGAAAATACTATTTAGAAAGTGCATAAGGATAGTAACAATTTATTTATACAATATCTCTATAGATAGGCGAGGAAACTATACCGTGGCTGTAGATTTAGTGCAGTAGCCGGAATTGTTAGCGATTAAAAATGAATTGTTTCTCAGCGAATTGTTCAATTTTATTTTAGTATTATTGAAAAATTGAACTTATTACAGGTGATTATTTATCTAATTAGAAATAGAACTTGACTAAAAGATGTAGAGAGGTGTGAAACGTTTCTTCTTTTAATGAACAAATATATGTATGGTGAATTAATAAAAAAGAAGATACTTTTTACAATGCTATACATATTTAACATAATAAATGATTAGTTTATTAGAAATAAGAGAAGTCTCAACTTAGACAAGAAAAATTTAACATCATAAATTGTAGCTCTGGCAACATTCCCATGGAAGGTGTGAATTTGTGGGACCGCCTACTAATTATCAATTTGGCACAACACTTAGTCTCCTCTGAAGATATTACGGCAATTCGTAAAGACAATTTAGGGATCGGTTTGTATATATATATATATAAAACGAAGAATCATTATGTTTCATTAGTTCAACAAATTAACTCGTTAGAAGTTATTTAAAAACTTTTCCAGGTACCCAGCAATACAAAAGAATATTTCGAAACAACATAAAAATTACAAATAAATTATAGATTTTCATGACAAGCACTACTAATTCTTTTAAAGAAAAAACTAAAAATAGAAAATTTGAATTTAACATTATCGATAATTTTTTGTATTTACTAAAAAAATATAAATTTGAAAATTTATTTTCAAACTATACGCATGCGATAACGCGAGTTTTTTTTGAAGATGATGGTAGTTTATATTACTGATTTAAATTTAATTACTCCATGGTAAGTACATCATCAACTCTACACTTTCGTCAGGCTTACATAGACAAGTACTATGTAAAGAAGATGTTTAATAAGATACATTTATTCGAGTTAACTATGTAACCATGGATGTATAATAAATATAATATAATACAATTAATTGATATTTTATGGATATAGAAACAATAAAGCTTCAAATTATTTAGTACAATATGATACTTTTGGAGCACAACTCACACACGAAGTCTGCTGTAGGCGAGAACGGAGAGGAGGCCCTAAGCTCCTCTTTGAAACTCAAATAACTCAAACATTAACTTGCAAATAAGAAAGACTTTCTGTGTCAGTAGAGAGACCATCTTGACGTCCATAGTTTATTGAATACATATGAAACGTTCTCCTTGTTTCGAAATGAAATTTAATTCAATGTCTATTGTAGTAACTGCCTCAGGTAATTTGTTCGGTAACATTTACATTGCTATCAAAATGTAATACCATGCAAGTTCAGTTGATTAAAAAAGAGATCGCATTAAAACCCGTCAGTATCAAGAACGTTTCGTTCGGCAGTTTCTTAGAGGTTTCAGTACCATTTTACCTTTTCTTACCTTTTAAAATTATTAAAGTTTTTTCTTAGAATGTAAAGTATTAAATTTGAACTGTCCTTTTTATGATTACCCAATCATTGATTAGTTCTTAAATTTCTTAAATATAACAAGCCTGATTATAAAAATTGAATCAACCATAGAAAATTTAATTATTTACATTTAAAATTTCCTTCTGAGAGATGCTTATTAAATATATAAATGAAAATAAGAATTATTTTATTCTATTCTTAAAAAAAGATGCTGAAATACAACCAGAGTCTTAACTATTGTTATTTGATAGTTTGGAAATTAAGTAGCTCATTATATCAGTATTTCAAAATTATACTCACTAATTCAGTTGTTTGAGAAAACATTTAAACAAGCAATTGCACTTGACACAGACAATAAGCTGAAAATATTGCCAAATAAATTTTGGTTAATTGGCTGGAAAATAAAATTGATAGTATTAAAATAACTTAAAGCTTGTAGCATGTAATAAATGCTAAAAGAAATACAACCTCTTCCTATAAAGACAATTGTTTTACCTTACTCTCTCACTGCGACAAGTAGTATTAAGTTCATGATAGGTTTGTCAAGACATTGTAAACAATTATTTAAATAGATTGAAAATAGTGTTTTATTTCTTATTCAATATTTATTTGACTAGAGAATGAAAATGAATGGCCTGATTGTATAAATCATACGAGACACATCTAAGGCTGTACCTGGGCCATGTAAGGTAATTTTGTACATAACTTAAGTATATTAATAGCTCACATCCACAACATACATACATTTAACACATCACTCTCAATAATCTTAAACAAAATTTAACAATTCACACCAAATACCTCCATACATTTATTAAAGAGCCCACACATCCTTTCCCCATTCATTTAATAGCTCACACCCTCATACCTGTACAAACCATTTATTAACTCACCTCTAATACCTCCATACATTTATTAAAGAGCCCACACCTCCTTTCTCCATTCATTTAATAGCTCACACCCTCATACCTGTACAAACCATTTATTAACTCACCTCTAATACCTCCATAGATTTATTTAGGAGCTGACACCTCCTATCTCCATTCATTTAATAGGTCACACCCTCATACCTTCATAAATCATTCGATAAATTACCTCCAATACCTCCATACATTTATTAGCTCAGACCCTCATACTTCCATAAATAATTCATTAACTCACCTCCAATACCTCCATACATTTATTTAAGAGCTGATATCTCCTATCTCCATTCATTTAATAGGTCACACCCTCATACCTCCATAAATCATTTAATAACTCAACTCTAATACCTCCATACATTTAATATTTTACCCCTTATACCTCCATACATTTATTTAAAAACTAACATATTTTGTTAAAATAAAACAGATAGTGGGCTATAAACCTTCCTACATTTCACTTGTGTCATCACTTAGAAGTAATACATGTAGGAAGATGTAGGCAACATTATTTCTTTCCTTTATCAGTTTAAAATTTATTTAGATTGGTTTTCTTTGCATACAAAAATTGTCATATTTAACAGCTGTTTGGCATTTTCAGTGAAACGTGCAAGGCTTGCGAATGATAAATCTGTATATACTGTAATAAAAACTCAGGCCGTGCAATATGTCAGTAAATCAACCTGTGTACTGATCCTTTGTTGAGAGATCAACTATATTCGCACGTCAAATATCAGTGTCCTTAATGTCACACATACAACAGACTTCAATAACGCCTGGTTGCACTTTTTCAACAAGTTATTTGTCATTTGGTTGAAGTTGTTTCAATGTGTTGTTATGAAAAGATTGTTTTGTTTTGTGGGACAGCCACTGCGACAGCAGTTTATTGTAAACAAATCTGTTTTGTTTCATATAATTTATAGATATGAAATACTCTTTATATTTTATACAGTCAATAGACTTTGTTTATTTAGTATTATTAATTCATTATTATTGTTCGGCTACAAACTGAGCATGATGACATCCATTATTTTTGTTTAATTCTATTGCGTAATGCAAGTAAAAATAACAGGTTAATGTGTAACTAATATTTAATATAATCGTTGTTATATTTAATATTGTACCTTCGGTTACAAGTTTTAGATTTGTACTGTAAATGTAATAGGGATCACATGACCGTTGTGAACCTAGTTGTAAAGTCAATTAAAACTCGTTTTTGGACGTCAAAAACGGTATGTAATGTTTTTGTATGTGTGTGTAGGGTGTCGACTGTGCATGTATGTGAAAAAAGGAGAAATAAACATTATTTTAGGTTAAAAAATACAATTTAAACCTTAAACATGATATTATTAATTTTAAACATTGTTAAGATAAAAAAATAAATTTTACCGAGCTGTGATAAGTGTGGAGTATGATGTATTTTAAATCTCTTTGAAAATAAACGTTTCACCTAAATATTAATTAAATAATATATTATATTATTATAATTTAAGGAACAGTTAGGATAAAAGTAAGCACCCTTTTTAATTTTAATTCATATCAATTTAAAAATTGAGATAGAATATTTTAAATAAAATTATTCGTCAATGTTAACTGTTTTTTTAAGGAACACTCAGCTTGTTGAAAGTGAACAATGGCTCAGCGCCAATGGAAGGTGTTGTTTACCAGAAGTGGTGCTTGGTAGATAATTGTGACGTTGCACACTTTACACCAACAGCTGATTTTTAACATTTTATTACAAAAAATAATAATAAATCGTTCAACTTGTTAAAGTTTCCTTCAATATATATTTTAGAAACATTATGTTTTGTCAAAAAAACCTTTCACTCCTTTCAATTCAACACCAATCACGTTTTCAACTGAGAAATAGCAACAACTTGCAAATGCCTTCTCACTCCTCTTTTTTCAAGAAACACCTGCTTTTTAACGGAGCAGTGATATATAACAAACTTCCAAACGACCTTAAGCTGGAAACAAACTATGATTCATGTAGAACAAAACTTATAGGTATTTTGCCAAGTAGAAGCTACTACACCGTTCAGGAGTTTCTGGTCGGTTAGTTCTCACGGTTTAAATTATTTTATTGCTGTTAAAATTTGTCTTTTTAATTTTAAGTTTAGTGATAGTTACATTTTATTACATTTTTTAGATTTAAAACCAACGTTTTAATCTTTAATAGACGTAGCCAATGCAATGTATTTATTTTTTTGATATTTATGGCTGAAAAAATGAATTTGAATTTATACTTTATATTTCAAAATACACAATTGAAAGGGATATTCGATTATTATTATTACTATTATTTCATGCCACTGATACTTTAACGTATCGTTATTTTGGTTGGGAAAATCTTTTATCACAGTATGGCAAACAGTTTTTTTTCCAGAATATTCTATGATAAAAGATGTTAATGTTAATTACAAATATGAACCATTTTATTTGTAATTGATTAAATAAAATTCATATATTGTAAAATACATAGCAAAATATTGTATTCAATTTATTCCTATACAGGGTGGTTAATGAGTCCTCCCTCCACCTCTACGGCACAGTTTACTAGTAAAAATAATGAAAAAGTGTTATATAAACAAAAGTCCGATAATGCTTCGTCAACGAGTTACAGCTAGCAAAGTTTTTCACAATTACTCTTAGGAAAAGAGTAAAATAAAGCCATATTGTACTTCTGTAAAGGTAAATTAAATAAAAGAAAAATTGGTCGTATCTTAAACATTTTGGTCTAGAAAAGTTACTAAAATTTGTTTCCGAACTGTACCTTCAGTATTATTGAATTACTTCAGGGTTTAATGAATGACATTTGGGCGTAAAACACAATTTTAAAAGTTTGATGTATAATAACTTTATTAAATGGGTAGTAAATAAATCAAATACTCAAACATAGATTGTATAGCATTTGATTTGGAGAAAATGTATGTGAGTTAAGTCAAAATGAAAAACAGAAATAAGTACAAACATTTTTTTTAGTATAATACGTTACTATTTTTACAAAATTTGTCTGTTTTGGCTCAATATACGTTTGGAGATGCTCCAACACGGAGAACGTAATTACGTTGGATATATGTATATACATATACAGAGGAAGAAAACATTCCTTCAGTGCAATGAAAAGCAACACATATAGTTTACCTTACAGCGAGAGAAATGAATCACGAACTTGGAGCTCCCAATGAGGTCACGTGACCTACCACAGCCAATCACAGGTCGGTCCTGAGTCGCTTATATCAGACCTACAATAATGGTCTAAGGCTTACATGACAAAATCATAGGAAACTTTAAAATGAGATTTCCTTTTAACAATAATTGACAGATGGCTATTTTCACTATAAAATAAAATCAATAGCACATAGCTTCACTATTTTGTAACTCAAATAATTAACCCCCATAACCTTTTTACTCTGTTTGAAAAGTAATTATCATTTTACTGTTAACTAATTTATAAAATAAAATACTATGATTAACTACTTGAAGATTGTTAACAATTTGTTGAGATTAGTAACTGCAATATAAAAATGTAATTATTCGTATATTTTTGTGTTGTTTTCATTTCATTTTCGTCCGTAATTATTTTTTTCTCATGAGTAAACCGTCTGAAATTACTTTGAAAATACTTCTTTCCCACTTTCCAATGAAAACGATCATCTACAGTATGCACAATCCTTTGTCCTTGTAACTGGTTTACAGAACTGCACCACCAGAGCTGAAATTCAAACATTCATGATATCTTATTAAATTGATTGATAAAACTTTACAAAATTCTTGTACTTAAAATAGATAATTTTTATGAATAAGGATAAAATAAGTCAACTCTATCTAAAATATTATTTTTTAATTTCTTCCTAGTTGTACTTGATGTAAATTCAATTAAGTTGTACTTGAACAACGAAACCAGCAACCACGTAGTTAGTAGCAACAAATGTATTCAACCGCGTAGTTAGTAGCAACAAATGTATTCAACCACGTAGTTAGTAGCAACAAATGTATTCAACCGCGTAGTTAGTAGCAACAAATGTATTCAACCGCGTAGTTAGTAGCAACAAATGTATTCAACCGCGTAGTTAGTAGCAAAAATGTATTCAACCACGTAGTTAGTAGCAAAAATGTATTCAACCACGTTGTTAGTAGCATAAAATATTTCAACCGCGTAGTTAGTCGCAAAAAATGTATTCAACCGTTTTTACGTGTTACTCCAGATTCCATACATTTCAAATACACGAAATTTTAATGTTTTATTTATTGATACAGATAGTTACATTTTTTACGCTGTACAATGGATTTACAGGGTAATAAAAGAAATTTAACTATGAATGCAATATAAACTAACTATGAGAACAGTATCAACCTAATAACAAATGTAATAATACTTTGCATTGACGAAAACATATAAAATTATTAATAAACATGAATTAAGGGAAAATAGTGAAACGAATAGTGATAAGACATGATGGACGTCTGCAAATGGCGATTGAACAAGCATTTCAGCAGCCTCATGACCCGCTTGTTCCAGCCACTTAATCACCTTTTTTTTATAAATAGCAACATTGAAAACCTCAAAATAAGAAATTTCATGTGGGATGTTATGGTGTAGCCAACGAGCTAAATGAAAAGTATTTGTTATTTGAATGGAATTATTTAATCTAGGAATTTCAGTATTTAAATGCATTTTATTTCTAGTTAAGTAGTTGTGCTAAATCTGTTTAAATATTAAACTATTGTTTTGAATAAAACTTAATAATTTTGTATGTACAACTGTCTTGTACTAAAGACGGGAAACTCTTCAAAAAGTAAATAGGTTGGATATCTTATGTTTAAAAAAATTATATATTTGTATTATTGCCCTCTGAGAGACATCGAGAGCAATTCGTATTCCTCTAATACATTACACAGTAATTCTCACCTAGTAGGAACTGTTCACAAAACAGCTGTTTGTTAAGTAGTCTGTATAGGGGCTGACGTCCGGAATACAAATTGGTTTTCATTGTCAGATAAAATAGCTAGAGGTCGCTAACATTGTACAAACACTGCGGATAATCGACGCCGTATTTTGTTGTAAACCGCCCTTTCGTTGCTGCGGCACAAATACGTTATTTAGATGTTTGTTCGTGTACGTTGCTTCCTGGTTAACATCTAAATATAGTGTTTTATGTATATAAATAATATAGTGAATTATATTTAAGAAATACGAGTATTTTATATCTTAGAACGTTCTTCCAGTTATAATATATTTTGTAACACGTAATTATGCTACAAGAAAGCACAATTTCGAATTATTAATAGAACAGATTAAGCAGTGCTAAGGACGTACTCATTGCTATCAAATATATTAAATTGTATAGTATTATGACACGTTTATCACATATTTATTAATATAACAATAGCTTTAAAAATTGATGAATATCAACGTGAAAAACAGTTGGTAAAATATATAAATAGTATATCAACAAACGATTCCTAATTAAATGTTTTCCAAACTGTTCGGCAAAACGAAGAAAATTACATACATTGTGTACAAGTGTACAATTAAACTAGGAAATATACTCAATTTTTAAAAATAATTAGAGTAACTGTCGTCATATTGTGGACGTATTATTTTGCGTTTAAAACAATCTAAAAATACATTATATCCTTTGGAATATATTACTAAAGAACCTGAACTAAAAGGAAAGTTGAGGTAGTAGGAGATGGACCGATTCCATAATGACAATCAGAAGATTCCAAATAGTTTATGTTGGACAAACGTTGAAGTACTGAAAAATCATATAAAATGATACCCAGTGATTTATAATAAAAAAAGTAGTATGCAGCAGACAGAATAACAAAGTCAGATCACATACCATAAGTTGTGTCGTATGAATAGAGTATTTTCCAGGACGCTGTTTTGTAAAAGTTGTTTTGCCTCGGGAGGGTGACAGCTGTCCCGGCAGTTTGGAAGGAAACAAACAAAGATGTTTGTATTTTTGCAGCACAAAATACAGTATTGTAATTTAAAAATATATATGTATGCAATACTAATATACTGGTGTAACACGTAAATGAGTGGAATCGATTATTATTAGAAACAAAATACCTTTCTATAATAGAGTATTATTTTAATATTATTGATATGCATCAAAACAGGCTTCTTCCTAATTACATTGAAGCAATTAAAACATCTATGTTACATATATGTCCAAATTTGCAGCCACTCCAACTTTCCAGCTAGACCATAAAATAATCAATTTACCCTAATACATAGCTAGCTACTGAATAATAGACGACAATGAATAAAAACACTACAATAATTGTAGTATTAAATGAGTTAACAAATATTCTCTAGTTCCCGATACTCTTCAAAATTACTTCCAGACTTGAGTTCCCAAAAGCAATTTCCAGAACAGTTTTCCAGAAATGTTTTTTCAGCTAGAGCTATTCTTATTTTATAACGAAGTGTGCGTGGTTTACTTGTGTATAACTGATTTCTTATAATTTGAATACCAAATAAATAGATTAAATTAATTATACCAAATAAATAAATTATAATTCAAATACCAAAGCAGTTAGACACAAGGAAACCACGCACATTTCGTTAGAAAATAAGAATAGCTCTAGCTTAAAGAACTTTCTGGGAAACTGTTCTGGAAATTGCTTTTGGGAACTCACGTCTGGAAGTAATTTTGAAGAGTATCGGGAACTAGAGAATAATAGTTGTCATTAAAAAAAAAAAAAAAATTAAATTAAAATGTGGTCCACTTACGCTACTTAAGTGTCTTTCTCGTACGTTTGAAAATGTAAATTCACATTGATTTTATGTTCAAATGGTCATATTGAACTGCAGAAATATGGTCCCGCTTTTTGTGTAGTCCCGTAATGTCAAGCAACGTTTCACAATTAGTGTTGATCAGTTTGGTCTCACAGTTACATATAATTTAATATTCTATGCAATGAAATTAATGTTATATTATTAAAATATTATATGTTCAATGCACATATGTTCAATACACACATGTTCAATACACATATGTTCAATACACATATGTTCAATACACATATGTTCAATACACACATGTTCAATACACACACGTTCAATACACATGTTCAATACACACATGTTCAATACACATATGTTCAATACACACATGTTCAATATACACATGTTCAATACACACATGTTCAACACACATATGTTCAATACACACATGTTCAATACACACATGTTCAATACACATATGTTCAATACACACATGTTCAATACACATATGTTCAATACACACATGTTCAATACACACATGTTCAATACACATATGTTCAATACACACATGTTCAATACACACATGTTAAATACACATATGTTCAATACACACATGTTCAATACACACATGTTCAATACACATATGTTCAAGAACTCTTCCAAATACAAAACATACGCTATCTCAAGTGAAACTACTTCCCAGATGATCAATCAGATAAACAACACATTACAATTTTTATATTTCGTTTGGAAACTCTACGATACAAATGAGAACTTGTTATTGGATTTTTGCAGGATATTATGAAAATTGTTAATAGTTCTTTTGAATTTTTATTGGTTGTAAGTAGTATAATTATTTTGTTAATTTATTAAAATGACAAAAAATTTAGGAGAAAAGGATCCTGACGTAGTCTACACCTTGTAATATTTTATCAAAATAGAATTACTTTTGAGAAAAACAATTAAGATTTTTTCTTTTGAGGAAACTTCTCAGATAAAAAGATATAAGACGATTCCAAAATAAAAGAAAACACAAAAAATAACTACAGTGCTTTTAAATTTATAACAAAGATGCATTGTTAGTTTTGAAGTGCAAATATCAGAAAAGTAAACCCTTTTAATTTTTAGCAAAGGATGTAAAATCTTTTATAAAGGTTTCCCAGTTTATTCTAAGGTAAACGCAAAGAGAATTGTTAATAAACGAGGGCTCGTTATATTTTACGCGCTTGGTTCTCAATACTTGCTCTTTAATTTGTAAAGAGCTGGTAAACAAACTTATACACGTCGGTATTCACTTTAGAGTAAGCTCTCTACTTAATGAAATTAGGTTATGTGTAAAGCAAGCTTCTACCAGTTTAGGTTGTAGAAAGCTTATAATTGAAGATTGTTTGAATGTTCCATGATATCTTTAAAATACATTGTAACTGTATTTTATTAAAAGCACATAATTAAATTTATAGATAGGCCTAGAACTTCTATCTGGGTCGGTGGAAGTACACAATAATAAAAATTGTGATTTCTAGTGATAATATCATTTACGAAGAGCAAAATTATAAAACGGAAGAAGTTAGTTGTTCCTTATTATTTATCAAAACATATAAATCTTTATATAAAAAATGGTAGACTTTCGTAAGCATGGCCTTTGACTGTGTGTATCGAAATGATCGATTTTGAAATATTGCCATTCGATATATCGATATTTACCTTTCAAATACTAACTTACCATGGCCAAGAAGTCAAAATTTGCGTTAAATTCAGGCACCTGGCCTCCGGCACAAATTTAAGGAAATTTATCTTATGAATAACAGTTGAATTATTATCATTTTATCATTTGCCTGACGCTAAATATTTCTTCATAAATCAGGGAAAAAAGTGCAAATTAAAAGTGTTTATCCAGTTTTAAGGACTTTATTTGTTTTGGATCAAAAGATTAGTGCCAACAATTGATTTTTGGTGGATATGATAAATTATTTAAATACCAGTTTTTTTTATTTTGTTCATTGTAAATATAGGAATATTAATTAGTAGTGAAATTTATTATTCATTAATTAGTATAATGAAATTTCGATGTCTGTTTTTCTATCTGATTTCTTGTTACAAATGTAAAATAATTATGTAAATATCGTATTAAAAACCGAATGATGATGAAAATATCGTATATTTATATCGATATAACGAATATAGATTTATAAACACGTAGGCCTCTTATGAAATTCTTCCCTTCACCACGCGAAAACGATAATGGCGGTTTCATTATTCGAAAAAAAGTTATTTCAATATTTAGTTACTGCTAAATTGTATTTTAAAATGTAAAGTATTATATAGTTTCATGATTTATTGGTATTTTCGCTGCTGGTTAAAATATGAGTAATTGAATAAATTTGTGCCCATTTAAGTATAAATAAACAATTAATTATTTAGTTATCAAGAACTAAGAGAAAGACATTTTATTTCCAATCAATAACAAATAATAATATAAAAACATAAATAATAAAACGAGAAAGAATAATGGAACACTTAAAAAAGGGAGGGTGAATTATTATAATTAGAATGGCACAACTATGGGGAATTACGAGGGAAGGTGAAGTCCCAATCTGGGTCAAAGAATTCGTCAGCACCGGCAATAGAAGTCGCGTGACTCCGACACGAGAGCTGGAGCATTGGAGGGCGAAAGGACAGGGGCGCACGAATACATTTCATTAATAAATTGGAATTATAGCTGGGGAGATAAATTAAAAATTCGTTAATAGGTCAAGAGTATTTTAAAAATTATCATAAGGAAATAAATAAATGTAGAGTATAATCTATGACCATCAGTATTTGCTTGATTTAAAATAAACAGTTTAAAATTTGAAGAAAAATATGTAATCTACAATGGTAGGAATGTTTAGTTTTAAATAAATCTATTGATTTCTATTGAGGAGTTTTTATTTATATTAATTAGGAAAATATTGAGTCAGATATAAATTTGTATATTGTATAAATGTACGATTCAGGGGCTGCTTTAAAACAATTTAGGAAAATATAAAAGCAGATAATTTTTTCAAATCCTATATAAATAATTAAAGTATGTGTCGGTACACTTATAAGTAGAAATGTTACGTGTTTAGGAGAATAAACAGGCCTATACAGGCCTATACATCGTGTTGTGGATAGTTTCGAACCATTAAAAGCGTACGAGATAATAAAGCGTAGATAATAATAACATCAAATTGTTATTTGATGTTATAGTGTAATAAAATTAAACTACACATAAGGGAGCCATCAAAGATGGCTTCAGAGTTACTAGGAAGTTCTAAATTTAATTGTTGAAAATTTGGATGAGTATATTTAAACTGTGATAGCTCAGTTTTCAGAGAGTCAGTTTTAATAAACTCTAAGTATAATAGGCTGAAGAACAAATATGTCTTATTTTTAAAATCGGGATTGAAATCATAAAGTAACTGACAACTAGAAACTATGGTAGGTATCAAATGAATGAGTTGGCGCAACATACTTCTCAAAAGTAAAAAATAACCTGAATTTTCAATAATATCACCTTCTAAGTATCTAATTCGTTTATTATTTTTGTCGATTGAATTGTAATCTGTTACCATAACACCCCTCAGTCTAACAGTGTTAGTAAAGGTAGAGGAGGGGGGGGGGAGTAATTGACGCCAAGCACCCTTGAAAGGGATAGCTCAAGGACTTGGCCACGAGTCCTGGAAACACCACTGAATATTTATCCCCTAATTGATCAAGGATGGTGTTGTGGTAAATGACGTTGGGTTTATCAAGTTTTATTGTTTGAATATCCAGCTTTTAAATTATTATATGTTTGCAGTGGTTAGAAAATACAATAATATATAAATAAATATATTTATTTACTTGATTTTTAGTGTGAAGTGCCTATTTGCCCTAAAAATTTAGTTGGAGTATCTCCTTCTGTAGATTGGCGGAAAAGGTTATCCACGATACAAAACAACAGTTACTGAGTTTATGCACTGTAGTTTGGATGAAATTATATGTTAGAGGTAACTTAAAGCCTATAAAAAAAGAGTGTGATTTATCTATTTTACTGAAATAATTTACCTCAGAATTTTCCAAGGTTCACAAAAATTGAGCTGAGATTTCTTCCAGGTACACTGTTTAATACTCAACTATAACTAAAGTTTCCACATTTACTCAATACATATTACTAAATGAGAGCCTCAGATAGATAAACTGGCTATATTATACCTGACCAGGGGAAACTCCTGCACGCTTCGCGTGCTAACCCTGTCACTCGCTGCGCTCGTGAAAGAGGCTCGGCATTCGGCCTCGCTTGGAAACTCTGCCTTTAGCCACAAACAAAGAGATAGACTCTTTTTATTCTGTGCTTTAGCACCTCTGTAGAACCTGCGCTCTTGCCAAGAAGCTCTGATAAAGGCCCTTTAGTGGAACTCGGTCTACGGCCTCGTGGTGAAAAAGATCGGCTTGCGGCACTCTGCTACAGTCCCATTTATGAATCGCAGCAAGTTGCCTCATGAGGCAGATCGGCCTTCGGCCTTGCTAGGATTTTTAACCCATATGACCATGAATTTTTGTTTTTCGGGCAGTGGGTAATGGAGCCCATAAATATAGTCTTTTCTAAAATCTGATTATATATTACTAATTAGAAGAAGAATACCTTTAATTTGATACTCCACTTCAGTGTATTAGTTAAACATTAAAATTCTAGATCCGTTATTTCCTTCTACACTTAGTTACCTTCATATAAAATAAATAATCACATAAATATTTCATTCTAGTGGTTGTCTCACAATCTGCGTGAACGAAATGACCCTATTATGCAGATTTAACATTTGTCTATGCCATATTAACTAGGTATTTGTTGATCATTTTAATTTGATGTTCATGTTAAGAACATTTCTGTTCTGAGCCTATAGCCTAGATTTTCAGTTTTGTCATTTGCTTTTCCATATACGTAATTATTTTTATAATTGGTTAATTATGTAATTTGGTTTAAACCTAATTTTCTACCAGAAAATTGTTGTAGCCTAAAATTAATCTTTTTATTTTCTTGTTTGCTTTAATCATGATCTCATTTGTGTTTTCCTGTTTTGTTTGACAGATACCTGCACTTTTATATTTATTAAGTATTTATGCTTAAGTTATTAGATTGTTATTTTGTGTTATTATTGTTTATTTTTTGGCTGTGCTTATTTTTGTGCTAATAATATGGTACTGTGTTCAGGCCAGGGTTTTTGAGTTGGACGTTTGACCTCAGCCTGCCGCCCGGCCGAATTGCTGCCATCTCTACTCTGCTGGCCTGGGCTGGAGACCATGTAATAGAGCCTATTGTGCGCATCCGCTGCCCTCTATTTTACTTAAGGAGCCTTTCTTATGTCCTCAGGTTAGTCCTTTCCATTTTTGTTCCCGGCGGCTGAGCTGGGGTGTGTGACCAAGATTTAAAAAAAAGAAGAAAATCACCACTAAGCCTCGTAGGAAGAAAAAAAAACTTAACAGTGTTAATTATTGATCACAGCCAGCCAAAGTTTTATAGGCTTGAAATAGTTTGTTACACATTTGAAAAATTTATTGTTATTAATCTTAAATTAGTTTATTTTATTGTTTTATTCTTTTAAATTTTATTTTTTTAGGCCCCTTCTGTTACATGTTTTTAAATAATTTATATCTGTTACTTCTGAATATTTATGTATGTCTTTAAAATTTGCTATTTATAATGTTTAAATTATGGGATTGTTTATTTTTTAATTAGGCCTAGTGCCTAGTAGTTAAGTTTGTTTGTATAATTTATTTTGTTGATTGTATTATTGAAGTAAGTTTTTACTAAAATGGTACCGTGCTATATTTTTTTTTTAATTGCTTAAATTTTAAACTTTTCACCAAAAAGGGACTTTATTTAATAAATAATTTACATTACTTCAATTCGGAGCTTCCCAGGGATTCCGGCTGACTCCCTGGCCTTGGTGGAATCATGGGATGTGGGCTAAATTGCCGGTTATTTGGTTTTGTAAACATTTTTAAATTTTCAATGTAAATTTCTCTTAAACATTTTTCTTTATAGTAATTCTGCAGATAGGTGGGCCAATATGCAACACTTTCATCAACACTTTGCGTGTATGAGTGAGAAGGTGGGTCTTCACGAATGTACGTGTGAGGATGGGTGTGTGGGTCGTCTTTACTGTACGTAATAATAGGTGGGCCAATATTATTGTTAAAATATCATAATAGGCGTAATCAAGCCTAAGCAAGAATATTTCAACAACAACCACATTGGCAACGTGAACCTAAAAATTGTCTTAAGTTCCCCGATCTAGTACAGACGTCATATTACTATCGTTATCCTAAAGCCAATTCAATTCTTTCCAAGAAACTTTAGTATAATGTTGGCAAAGGTGGTTTATAGAGGTAGATCACGTTAGTATTTATGAAAAAAAAAAAAAAAAAAAAAAAAAAAAACACACACACACACACACAGAATCTTGCAAAAATGGCTTGAAGAGTACAACATTTTAACACTTTCCTCAATTTATATGTTATAAAAACCACGCTCTTTTCTATAAAGCACAACAACCTCAACACAACTTCAACCTCCGCAGTAACAATAACTTCTCAGTACCAAAACAACGAACTTCCTTTCCTGAAAACCATTTATTATCAGTGCCATCAGATTGTTTAACTCTCTCCCAGTCCCACTAAAAGACATCATTAAAGAAAGTTGCTTCAGAGTCAAATTTAAAAACATATACAATGCTAAAGGAGACATTTGTAATGTAACAGATTTTTAAGCTATAAGTATTAATGTATGTATAATTTATATAACATATGTCAATGTAACTTGTATTTTATGGCATTAAAGAATTTGATGAAATAGTCGAGATAATACGTTGCGTGAAGCTTGCTTTCAAAGTCGGAGTAAAATAATCAAGATAATATGAGGAGCGGCGTTGGCGAAACGTACGCTCAAAGGAAAACTGACACTGACGTTGACGTTTGTACACATAAAATGTTCGTGCTTAAACTAATTTATCAAACATCAAACGGACTGTGAAATGTGCAAATTTAATTAATTACATAACATGATTTTACAGCAGTTTAGTAAACTTTACTTGATGTGTTACAAGACAAAGACTGTTCTAACAATCACGTATTACATTATAAAAGAAACTTCTGGATTACATGTTCACAATCGCAAATAAACATAACTTCATAAATATTTATGACCTACGTTTTTTGAGGAATATATTAAAACAAGTGTTATACATTCATACTATAATTAAATAACAAGTTAAAGTGTGTATTTATACAATAATAAAAATACTTGTGCCTTTATTCTACAGGATAGAACAAATTAAAAATTATTAAATTAAATCTGTAAACGTTTACTATAGGTAGCTGTTTATTCATGTATTTATTTAGTCAATACATTTTGAATACAGCGTTGTATGAATATCTACACTAGAGTATATTAAATAAATTAAAAATAATGGAACATGATAAATTTAGTTTGGGTAACAATTTCAAAATCTGGAACGATTATTATGTAGGGCAGGGCCTTGTAAATATTTTGGCTGAAATTTCTTTTCATAGTAGATACACTGCTAAGAAACAAGGATACGATGCTAAAAAACAAGGAGTTTTTTCATCGGAAAAGCTGGAAAACTTACAAAAATGAAGAAAACGAAAAAATATTTTCCCCGTAAATGTAGTGATGTGGATATTTGTGCGGAATTTTGTCCTGATTACGAATATGACAAGGCCTTTGCAATCAAACAGTTTCGAAGCACGTTAGCACCGGAAATGTACTGGTTTTGTTAAGGTTATGTTTTGTTATTCGTGATCAGAGCAAAATTCCTCACGAGTTGCGTATCCACATTGCTATAGGAAAAATATATTTTCCCGTCCCCACCCAATTTTTGAAATTTTTCCGGCTTTCCCACTACAGAAAATCATATCCTCCTTTGTTAGATATCTGTATCTGCTATTAAAAATAAATTCAGGCAAAAAAGTCGACAAGGCCATTTTATATACGGATAGACAGAATTATTACTTTTTTATTTTTATAATTTACAAAATAAAACTAATTCTAATATTAATATTTATTGAAACGGTGTGGTGCAGTTAACAGTTAATTAATTGTATATTATATAGTCGAATTTATACAATAATTATGGGCTACCAAAAAATGGAACAATCTTAAAAATAAAACAATATAATTGTTTCTTCTAACTATAGTAGTATTATGTAAACGTTGGTTTTTAGTGTAGTGAACATTTGCATGTAATTACGGCCAAATTCCAGTGGACGTGGTGTCTGTATTCAGACGTATACATGTGACGTATTGTTCATAGAAGAATGAAGCTGCTTCCAATGGGCAATGATTCACAGGTGTGTTCATCATTGACGTGGTGTCTGTATGTAGACATAGATTTGTGACGTAGTGTTCAAAGAAGAATGAAGCTGCTTTCAGTGGGCATTGATTCACAGGTGTGTTCATCACTGACGTGGTGTCTGTATGCAGACGAAGATCTGTCACGTATTGTTCATAGAAGAATGAAACTGCTTCCAGTGGGCAATGATTCACAGTGTGTTCATCATCGACGTGGTGTCTGTATGTAGACATATATTTGTGACGTAGTGTTCAAAGAAGAATGAAGCTGCTTTCAGTGGGCATTGATTCACAGGTGTGTTCATCATTGACGTGGTGTCTGTATGTAGACATATATTTGTGACGTAGTGTTCAAAGAAGAATGAAGCTGCTTTCAGTGGGCATTGATTCACAGGTGTGTTCATCACTGACGTGGTGTCTGTATGCAGACGAAGATCTGTCACGTATTGTTCATAGAAGAATGAAGCTGCTTCCAATGGGCAATGATTCACAGGTGTGTTCATCATTGACGTGGTGTCTGTATGCAGACATAGATTTGTGACGTATTGTTCAAAGAAGAATGAAGCTGCTTTCAGTGGGCATTGATTCACAGGTGTGTTCATCATTGACGTGGTGTCTGTATGCAGACGAAGATCTGTCACGTATTGTTCATAGAAAAATGAAGCTGCTTACAGTGGGCAATGATTCACAGGTATGTTCATCATCGACGTGGTGTCTGTATGCAGACGTAGATTTGTGACGTAGTGTTCATAGAAGAATGAAGCTGCTTCCAGTGGGCAATGATTCACAGTGTGTTCATCATCGACGTGGTGTCTGTATGCAGACGTAGATTTGTGACGTAGTGTTCATAGAAGAATGAAGCTGCTTCCAGTGGACAATGATTCACAGTGTGTTCATCATCGACGTGGTGTCTGTATGCAGACGTAGATTTGTGACGTAGTGATCATAGAAGAATGACGCTGCTTCCAGTGGGCAGTGATTCAATTCAATTCAATTCAATTTCTTTATTTACACAATTGAACATTATACAGTTTTCTGTGCAAGTCAGTAAATACATAATATAAACAACAAATTTAAAATAAATTAAAGTAAAGTGTAAGTCATAATAATGATTAAAATAAAAATAAAAATCTATGTACATCAATTACCATTAGACATTTCGATCTGTATGCCTCAAAATGGGGCCCCCTCGAGAGCTTCTTGAAGGCTATAAAAAGCTCTCCCGATCAAGTAGTCTTTTAAAATAGTTTTAAATGATTTTAAGCTATTTTGGGTTTTTATTTGATGTGGAAGAGAATTGAATATTTTTGGTCCTAAGTAAAATAGTGAGTTTTTGAACAATGACAATCTAAATTTATTGATTACCAGATTATTTTTGTGTCTTGTGTTATAACAGTGTTCTAAGACAGGAAATTCATTCTTATTTTTAAAAATAAAAACTGCTGAATGATAAATTAGAAGGCAAGTTAAGGTGAGAGTACCACTTGATCGGAAGACCTCCCTACAGCTCTGCGACTGTTGCAATCCCCAGACAACTCTTAGAGCCCTCTTTTGGAGACGGAAAACTCTTTCAAAAGAGGATGCACTACAAAATCCCCAGAAAATTATTCCATAGCACACTTTGGACTCAAACAATCCAACGTAGCCCAGTCTGAGAGTTTCTTGGGAGGCAAATGACGAGAGGCACCTCAGGGCAAATATTGTAGAATTAAGCTGTTTTACCAGATAATTTATGTGAGTGTTCCACTTTAGACTAAAATCAATATGGACCCCTAAAAATCTTATGGTTAGGACGTTATTTAAAGGATTGTTACTGAGAAGAAAGTTACTGGAAATTTTCTGTGTTGTCTGAGATTCACAGGTGCGTTCATCATTGACGTGGTGTCTGTATGCAGACGTAGATCTGTGACGTATTGTTAATAGAAGAATGAAGCTGCTTACAGTAGGCAATGATTCACAGGTGTGTTCATCACTGACGTGGTGTCTGTATGCAGACGAAGATCTGTGACGTATTGTTAATAGAAGAATGAAGCTGCTTACAGTAGGCAATGATTCACAGGTGTGTTCATCACTGACGTGGTGTCTGTATGCAGACGTAGATCTGTGACGTATTGTTAATAGAAGAATGAAGCTGCTTACAGTAGGCAATGATTCACAGGTGTGTTCATCACTGACGTGGTGTCTGTATGCAGACGTAGATCTGTGACGTATTGTTAATAGAAGAATGTAGCTGCTTACAGTAGGCAATGATTCACAGTGTGTTCATCACTGACGTGGTGTCTGTATGCAGACGTAGATTTGTGACGTTATTGTTCATAGAAGAATGAAGCTGCTTACAGTGGGTAGTGTTTAATTGACGTATATACACTGAATGTGCTTTCTTTAGATTACATATTAATCTCATATCTCTGTAGTTGCTGTAGGTGGCTTTGTTTAGCAATGAAGTATAAATATTTATTGAAGTACCAAGTTCATTTCCGTGGGCAGTATTCATTTGTGTGTGCAATGAAAATATTTTCACTCGATACAACAATTTAATCTCTTATCTACTGGGTGTCTGTGTGCAGATGTAGATTTGTGAAACGTTTAAATTGCCATTAAAGGATGGAGCTGCTTTCACTGGGAATGTAATTGGAGCTTGTTTATTGTAATTGTTTACGTCATATGTAAATGAAGTTTAAGTATTCGTAAATGGACTAATGTTACATTAGATCGTTGGTACATTCTTTCTCGCTGGTGAGATTAGGTTTTTGTAGTGAAGTGAAAATAAAGTTCGATAGACTTAAGCCCCTCCAGTGATCATTGTGGTTACTATGTTGGCTGAAAAATCTTACATTAAGTCATAAATAAATCATTTTACTTGTGGAAAGAGTTGTCAATAGTCTTTGTTATTTTTAATGAGGTGTAAATATTTATGGAGATGCTGAGCTCCTTTCTGTGGTCAGTGGTGGAGTAAAGAGAGTAGGTACCACCGCCACTCCTCGCCTTATCCCCATTGATAGTAACCCTAAGTGACTTTAACAAGTCATAGAATTGATTCATGCACTCGCACACTGCTTGTGTTAATGAATTATGAGAATCTATCGTTTTAGAAGGATGCTATACAAATTGATTAAATAACAAATTTTCAGCACGGTTCCATAACTTTTGATGAGTGTTAATCGTAAACAGGACATCTGATATTTAAGTACTATTAATACAATATACGTTTAATTTGCTTCTATATGAGCTTGGTTTATGAAATAAACAGATTTACAGCTTTTAAATATAACGCTATTTTGTACAGCAATCCTTACAGAATCTTATATATCTTATATACATCGATGATATGGGTGGGTGGAAGGTTTAATACCACTGTACTGGTAAAGGTTGGTAGGTGGACTCTACGATCATGGGTGGGAGAAATAGTCAATACGTGTGTTGACAGATTATCCATTATCCTGATGATAATACATCTTAGAAAAATACTAACTGACGTTTGATTAATTAATATCACAAGCTTAATTGGTTAGGGGGGTTGGCAAAGAGATTGTGCTATCAACTAATACAATGGATGTTCACTACACATGTTAATATCCTCCGGAGAGATTACCTTACATTGAGTTTTCGAATATAAAGTCACAATAAAAACTTTACTTCAACTCATATGAGGATGTTGGTATTAATTTTGAGTTACTAAACAACGCAATATTTCGGTTGGTATCAAAACTATCACACTGCTAATTATAACGTTTTTTTAAAAACACTTTACCCGAAAATTACAATTTTATATAACAATTGAAAGGGGTTGAAAATATGCAAAACACGATTCTTGAAGAAGCATTTCTTTGGGAGTATGTCAAAACGTTACTGTTACGATAACACGCAGTTACTTCATCTACAGTTAATGTCACTGAAAAGCACGAAATAATTAGTATTTTCTGCATATCTCCTTTCTTACTTTAAATAATTTCTCTTCCACGCTTAAAATGCACCATTTTTGGCTGAATTTGGACTTTCATCAAAATTAGCTTTGGAAATCTCATCAAGCGTAAAAACTCAACATAATAAAATAAATAGTATCTTAATTTTGATTTTATTGGCAAACTTAATCAGGGAAGTATGTTATTCCTAACTAATAAAAGTATATGTAAACAAAATGCAAGCAAGTTTATAGAACAGCTAGTAAAATTATTCCCCTTTAACATAAATTACATTTAATTACTTTGAGAATTCGTTAACGGTACAGTGAAAGCAAACGGTAAAAAAAGTTGTGTAAGATAAATTTATATTTATTTAACAAAAATTGTAAAAATGCACGTAAGAGAAAATCATCATAGAGTAAAAGACAACGCTTAAATTAGAATATATAAGATATCAATCAAACACATTTCAAATAACAACTCATATTTTACATTTTAATATATTAAAAAAATATATAACACATTAAAAAAATTAAAATATTAAACGATTTACATAAACGACAATGGACACCAAACATAAAAACAACATCAGGTGCTTAAAATTTTAATAAAAAAAATATTATTAATGCAATAAATTAAGAAGGTCGAGGTAAACATCTTCATTATTGTGCAACACAACTAAAACTGCAATATCTGTACAACAGGTGATTATTTTTATAATATTTTCCAGTATAATGTTAACTCTCAAATATATTTAAGAAAAAGTGTTAAATTAGTTGAATTTGTGAATCATCAATAAATTTGTCAGAAGATTTTTCTCATTAAACAATTTATCTCTTCATGAACAAGAAAAAACCTTAGAGCAATAACATTGTTATAAGTTGTTAAATTACGATTTGCTGACAGAAGTATCCACTTTACATCATATTTTAATGTAAATATCCTCTATTTATTTTTAAATAACACAAAATCTCGTTATTTTATTATTTAATTGTAAAGTTTCAAGAATAAATATAACAAAAGTGATAAAAAGCATATGAAAATAGTTAAAAATACCTCTTTTTATACGATCCTAAAAATACTATTCAGTCTTTTGATTTATTGTTATAAATTATTTATGTAACAATCGACTACAATGTTAGTGTTACAAAAGGCTGTCTGTTATTAATGACAAGATGGTGAATTGTTTGTAAACACGTTGCGAATATTACAGTATATATTCATAAAAATATCATATTTCATAAACCAACCTCATTCCAGTTACATTTTGGAATAAACATCAATACCTTTCTAAATTAAAATATTATGCAAAAGAGTTACTTTACATTTAGAAGTAAGAAAAGATTAATTTATAAAAACAGGACCAATGTATTCAAGAAGGTAGAACGTTGAATATCTTAACTTTGCAGTCAGGAGAATTGAAGACTTACTCGGAGGTTATCTCAGCCTGGCTTGCCATTTGAATAGATTTACATCCTTTAGTAAAGAGTAAGGACAATGCTTTATCTTTTCTAAATTTTAAAGAAAATGTAAATTACTTGAGTATTAATTAAAGTATACAATCAGCGCATTGCTAAGCTTAAAATGTATATAAATTTAAAACAATTTTACTTGTTTATTTAAATATTCTAAAATGCCTCGTAGTTTAGTTAATCCTACGATTTTAATTTATTTTCTAAGGATAATATATTTTATCTAAAGGGACTGAAGTAGTTCAGATTTAGACATTTGGTACTTGATCCAGGATGGTGGTCGTAGACTGGAAATGTATAAATTTTGTTAAGTTACCTGTTCAGTTACTTAAAATTCCTGGCAGCCATTTTTCTGACCTGCCAGCACATGATTATAGGATTTGGGCTGAGTGTCCGTCCATATGGACAATGTTAAAAGAGATAATTCAATTCAGGAGAGTAAAAATTACTTTATCTACTACTAGTAGAGAAGATTAGGGAAGATTTAACTACTAGAAATATAATTGGGTAATGGCAAATGATCAATCATGTGATTGCGGAGTCGAATTTAAAACTATGGATCACATAGTTAATGACTGCCCATTGCACTCTTTCCGGGGAGGGGGTTAGCTCTTGTATATAAATCTTGGGGCTAGCTAGCCTTCATTTAATTAGAGAAGCAGGTTTTAAATGGCTGCGAAAACTTGGACTAAGCTCTATTAAGGGAGATGCATATTTAAAACTATGGATCACATAGTTAATGACTGCCCACTGCACTCTTTCCAGGGGGGGGGGGTTAGCTCTTGTATATAAACCTTGGGGATAGCTGGCATTCATTTAATTAGAGAACAGGTTTAAATGGCTGCGAAAACTTGGACTAAACTCTATTAAGGGATATGCATATTTAAAACTATGGGTCACATAGTTAATGACTGCCCATTGCACTCTTTCCAGGCGGGGGGTTAGCTCTTGTATATAAACCTTGGGGCTAGCTGGCCTTTATTTAATTAGAGAAGCAGGTTTTAAGTGGCTGCGAAAATTGGATTAAGCTCTATTAAGGGAGATGCATATTTAAAACGTGACAACAGAACTTTGTACTTTAGATTTTATTTTTAGTTGTAGTTTTGAAACAGATTTATCCATTTTTACTTTATTCATTTTATTTTGGTAACTGGAGTTGAGAGCCATTCGATATACGAATATTTAGAAAAATTGACACACTTAGACCGATCTTTCCAATTTAAAAGTCACCATCAAAAAGCAACAGCTAAACTGAGAACAAGAACTAATGTTGATCAACAAATTTGTGGCTCAACAACTCAAATTATCACCGATAAGCGCAAGCCTGTGTGACAAAGGTTAGTTCTTTGTTTACTACAGTGCTAAAGTTTGCACACCCGTGTGGATTAATAGTAACCATGTTCATACAGAAGTGCAGATTATCAAATTTAAAGCGAATTCTCACCAACAAAACAAGCTTAGCGATAACTGTAGGTATGTTTGATGGTCAGAACTTGCGTCTGGCATCAGACCGTAGGCCTGTCAGATGTAATGAAAATTCCTCCCATGTATGGAATGTGTAGGAAGATGCAAATATTGGAAACATAACGGGGAATGCTAAACGTGCAATCATGTGATTGCGAGACCTACTGTTGATGACTGGCCGTTGTGGTCTTTTAAGGGTGATATTAGCGGGGTGTTGCGAGGGTTAGACTATTATATTAAACTAAGTTCCTCTTTCAGTAACTTTTAGTTAAAATTGTTAAACAATATCCCATAAGAATAAAAACCATATACTCTCTGTAATCAATCCCACACGCCCATCCCTACACGTACAGTGGTATTGACCCACATGCCCACCCCTACACATACAGTGGTATTGACCCACACGCCCACCCCTACACGTACAGTGGTATTGACCCAAACGCCCGCCCCTAAACGTTCAGTGGTATTGACCCACACGCCCACCCCTACACATACAGTGGTATTGACCCACAAGCCAACCCCTACACGTACAGTGGTATTGACCCACACGCCCACCCATACACGTACAGTGGTATTGACCCACACGCCCACCCCTACACGTACAGTGGTATTGACCCACATGCCCACCCCTACACATACAGTGGTATTGACCCACACGCCCACCCCTACACGTACAGTGGTATTGACCCAAACGCCCTCCCCTAAACGTTCAGTGGTATTGACCCACACGCCCACCCCTACACATACAGTGGTATTGACCCACACGCCCACCCCTACACGTACAGTGGTATTGACCCACAAGCCAACCCCTACACGTACAGTGGTATTGACCCACACGCCCACCCCTACACGTACAGGGGTACTAACCCACTCGCCCACCCCTACACATACAGTGGTATTGACCCACACGCCCACCCCTACACGTACAGTGGTATTGACCCACACGCCCACCCCTACACGTTCAGTGGTATTGACCCACACGCCCACCCCTACACATACAGTGGTATTGACCGACACGCCCACCCATACACGTACAGTGGTATTGACCCACACGCCCACCCCTACACGTACAGTGGTATTGACCCAGACGCCCACCCCTACACGTACAGTGGTATTGACCCACACGCCCACCCCTACACGTACAGTGGTATTGACCCACACGCCCACCCCTACACGTACAGTGGTATTGACCCACACGCCCACCCCTACACGTACAGGGGTACTATGGGGTATATATGTGCTTTAAAACCAAGATATAAGTTCATAAAATTTTAGATTTTTACTTTGAATTCGGTTACTCCCATAATTTTATTTTATAGCTAGTGCAATTTATACAATATAACTTTATATAGTTTTAACTTCACAACTTTCCATTCAAGTAAGGGCTGATGAAGTTTGGAATTCGAATCCTCATTAATACTCCTAGAGCTACAAGTTGCTGAAGATTCGTTGTCAAGGAGGGTATGGTGTAGAGGTTGGATTAAACGGACTTATAACCACCATCGGCCACAGAAGGAGCTCAGTATCTACTTAAATATTTACAGTTCATTCCAAAAACAAAGACTTCTGACAGTCCTTATGTACCGGGTCTTGGACCGGTACAGTTTCGTTTTTTCCGTCGTAGTCTGCCGGGCTGCCTGAGATTCGCTTTTGCCCGGCGTTTCGCGTACTTTGGTGGCCGTTGGCCCAGTTCCGTTCGTTCCGTGTTCCAGCAGGTTGTCGGGTTGGCCATCTGTCTAGATTGTTCTAGTAGAGTTCTACTCGGCCGTACCTCCTTACCATGCCAGGCTAGAGCTCCTAAAACGTAAGTGTTCATTCTGTAAGTTTTAATATCTAATCACCCTTTTGGTGAGAATATTTTGTTGCAATAATATTAATCGTTCTTGCTTGTGTTTTCAGAGTTTTGTTAAATTTGTGTTCTTTGTCTAGATGTTTCTCAGACTAGGTTAAAGCCATGTGCTCCCATGTTACTTT
The DNA here is from genome assembly GCA_035578905.1 of Stictocephala bisonia. Taxonomy (NCBI): domain Eukaryota; kingdom Metazoa; phylum Arthropoda; class Insecta; order Hemiptera; family Membracidae; genus Stictocephala; species Stictocephala bisonia. Next base: position 228,829 of record JAQJVL010001144.1, read on the forward strand.
TACCGTTAATTACCGTTAATTGCTTTTTATATCTGCCTTTATTATCAATAGTAGTTCTGTATAATGTTTGGTTGAGCCTTTTTACAGTTGTAGTTACCGATTTACCATATTTTTTGTTCTTTGCTAATAACCTAGCCTAGCTGTACCCTTTGATTTTCATGTTCTAACCTATTGCTCATGTATCCATAGCCTAGTTTTCAGTTTGTCATTTTTAGTTCCATATACATAATTACGTCTTTTATAATTTGTTAAATTTGTAAATGGGTTTTAAATCTGAGTTTGCCAACATAATTATTCATAGCCTTAAGTTAATCTTTTACTGTCTTGTTTGCTCTTCATGTTCAGTTTTGCGAAATCATGCACCCATATGTTTAGTGGTTATGTGTAATATTTTTGTTGTTGTGGCTGGACTGTTTTTAATGTGCTGTGTGTTGTGCCTTGCAGTCCAGGGTCCTTGAGTAGGACGTTTCTGCCCTCGGCCTGCCGTCCGGGGATGGTCTACCATTCTACCACTGCGAGCCTGGCCTGGGGACCATGTGATTGAGCGAGCTCTGCACCTCACTGCCCTCTCTACTTCTCGGGGCAATTTTCTTCAGTCCTCAGGTCAGTGTGTTCCTTTTATTTCCCGGCGGCTGAGCTGAGGGGTTTTGATGGCCTTAAAAGAATATAGAAAAAAAAGAAGAAAAAAAAGTTTGTGGAACTTTATGTGGCCTAGGCCTAAGACTGAACAGTGATTTATGGAACTCAGCCATGGGGACTTACTTATATTTATTTATTAAAGAAAGAAAAACTTTTTAAAATACACAAAGAAAGTTCACTGTTAATCTTTATTGTTATTTATCTTTATTAGTTTAGTCTATTGTTACATTTGTTTAGATTTTTATATTTGTTAGGTCCCCATTGTTACATCCTGTTATTATTTATTGTTATGTTTAGGCCTAGTGATTGTTATTTATTTTTGTTGTTGTTAATTGTATTATAGATGTCTTGAAGTGCATTTTTACTCGAACGGTACCGTGTTAGATTTTCTTTTAAATTATTTAATTTTTAAACTTTCACCAAAAGGGGATTATTGTGCTTTGATTTAACGTCTAATTCGGAGCTGCCCAGGGATTCCGGCTTACTCCCTGGCCCGGTGGAATTATGGGATTTGGGCTAAATTTCCGGTTTAATCGTTGTTTGCCAGAAGTTTTCTAAATTTTCACTTTTATTTGGGGCTTGAAATTTGCTTACGTTTGGGGTGTCTCTGGCTAGGCTGCAGATAGGCCATACACCATGTAGTTGTTAATTTTGGTATTTGTAGAGTTTGTTGTTCTTGTAGCTTTTGTGTGGTTTGTTATTTATTTAAGTGAGAATTTATATTGTGGCCTTCTGCCTATTTTTATTGTGGCCTTCTGCCGTTTTGATTAATTAATATTTTCTGGTTTTCATGACTATAAAATTAGTTTTGCTCAGCTGCCGAGTGTTATTTTGACCCTCCAACTGCCACCCGTGAATCCCATCGCTTTACTCGTTTTGAGCCATCCCCCCAGTTGACACGCTTTCCAGCTTTGGTGGGGGGGGATGGGTCTCACTTATCACAAAGGAAGAAATGTATCTGTGATCTATGTAAGCGTTCGCAGCCCACATAGAAATGACGGCATTTTACACATGCAGGAATTACGTGACCCCATGAATACTTAACCTTAATTAATTATAGGTAATGTAAGCGTTCGCAGCCCACATAGAAATGATGGCATTTTACACATGCAGGAATTACGTGACCCCATGAATTCTTAACCTTAATTAATTATAGCTAATGTAAGCGTTCGCAGCCCACATAGAAATGACGGCATTTTACACATGCAGGAATTACGTGACCCCATGAATACTTAACCTTCATTAATTATAGCTAATGTAAGCGTTCGCAGCCCACATAGAAATGACGGCATTTATCACATGCAGGAATTACGTAACCCCATGAATACTTAACCTTCATTAGTTATGGCTGATATAAGCGTTAGCAGCCCTAATAGAAATGACGGCATTTATCACATGCAGGAATTACGTAACCCCATGAATACTTAACCTTCATTAGTTATGGCTGATATAAGCGTTAGCAGCTCACATAAAAATGACAGCATTTATCACAAGCAGGAATTACGTGACCCCATGAATACTTAACCTTCATTAGTTATGGATGGTATAAGCGTTTGCAGCTCACATAAAAATGACGGCATTTATCACATGCAGGAATTACGTGACCCCATGAATACTTAACCTTCATTAGTTATGGCTGGTATAAGCGTTTGCAGCTCACATAAAAATGACGGCATTTATCACATGCAGGAATTACGTGACCCTATGAATACTTAACCTTCATCAGTTATGGCTGGTATAAGCGTTTGCAGCTCACATAAAAATGACGGCATTTATCACATGCAGGAATTACGTGACCCCATGAATACTTAACCTTCATTAGTTATGGCTGATATAAGCGTTAGCAGCCCACATACAAATGTAGGGATTGATTACAGGCAGGAATTCCGTTTCCATGAATACTTACACTTCATTAAACTCTGTTTGATGTAAACATTAAAAATAAACAATCTGTTACTGTAGTTGGATTTACCACTGAAAGAAGCTTCAAAATTCTCTATTAATATTTACAGTTTAGTTCATTTCAGTTCGTTCATTTCAAGTTTGTGTACAAATGTGACGATGAAAGAAATTAGCAGAATATACAAACATTAAGTGCTTTCTCTTTCAATTTTGATTATTTAGTTTTATAGCTTAAAAGGTATCATTAAGTTTTGTTTTAAACAAATAATTTAAATATAATATAAAAAGTAATATAATAATAAATATTCATACTCAATCTATTCTTATTCCAAGACACCTAATTACAGTTTATGCCAAATTCATGAGTGCACAAGTACTATTCTATTAAATTATTACAGAGGTGCTTTGCACATATTTTTTCGTTTCCATCTTTTTAATCATTTCAGTACAAAAAGGTCCTAATATAATTACTATCGTTATTTCAATGAGAAAATTCGTATATGGGAATATTTTGACCTAAAATTAAAAAAAAAAACCTTAAATTCTGATTTTGTAATAATTCAAAATGTAGCTCAGATTTATGACTACTATTCTATATGATTACTTTCAAACTGGAGATACTTGAAAAATTTAAAAAAATTTAGTTGTATAATATATTTGGAACGCTGGTGGTAGATTTAATTGATAATTAATGACGTATTATTGCATTCTTGGCAAGTTTTATTAAGTTTGTTTATACTATAAAATTATTAATATTTATGTTAATTTTAGTTTTAGCCATATTTTAAAATGGTAAATAACTCCCCTAAGAAAATGACAAATATTTAGGCTAAAATAATTACGTATCATGCTGCAATATATGAAATCATACAAAGTTCCAAATTAAAACAGTAATCAAATAATTTTCAAAATAGTTGTTAGGATAGTCGTTGTCCTCGAAATACATGTACGTAATGTTAAGTTTACCAAACTACCGTAAACTCATATCTTTGAAGTTTATTAAATTTGTAAAGTTCATCGCTAGTCTGAAGTTAAGCACCGACAGTTTATCGGAATAAACTTAAACATTAATTTCAGCCAGTCTTTGAATGCAGTCTGGCTAACATCGCTCTACATGTCCTTAGTGTGATCATCCTGCATACACCTGCAAAATATTAAGAATTTATGATTATAGATTATTATTCAATTATGTATTAAGATATAGTGTCCCAAACACATATAAGTGAAATTGTAAAAAAATTACATTGAAACAATAACAGATAAATAAAAACTAAAGTTACATAGTTTTAGGAAAATAAAATACAAACTAATAAATTAAGAAAACCAACAAAATACCTGTGTAACGTGTAAGAGTTTTATGCGAGAATAAACAAATGTTGGATATTTCCATTAATTCACTACCATAACCATAACTTAGGTAACCTAACACAACCAAACAAAACCTAACAAAACCTAACAAAACCTAACATAACATAACTAAACCTAACCAAACCTAACGTAGCCAAACCTAACATAACATAACTAAACCTAACCAAACCTAACATAGCCTAACCTAACATAATTAAACCTAACATAAACTAACCAAACCAAACGTGACATAACCAAACCTATCATAACCTAAACAAACCTAACATAGCCAAGCCTAACCTAACAAAACATAACTAAACCTAACCAAACCTAACATAACATAACTAAACATAACCAAACCTAACATAGCCAAACATAACCTAACATAACTAAACCGAACATAAACTAATCAAACCTAACGTGACATAACCAAACCTAACATAACCTAAACAAACCTAACCAATGAAATGGTAGTGAATTAACGGAAAAGGTCCCAAGTGTTGATTGCCAAAGTCATAATTAATGTCACAGCTGGTAGAGATAATTTATTTTATTTTAACAATTTTAAGGTGTTTTCTCATTCACTCAATTGAAATAAAAATATCTCATTAATCCAAATTTTATTAAATTAATTTTTTTCTTCTGTTTCTAATTAATAAATATTTAAATTAGTTTTCTTGCTAGACCAGTGGTTTGCACGCTTGACATAATCCCACGAGGCCCAACTAAATTTAGCTTGAAGAGTTTCAACAGTTACCCCATAAAAAAGAACGCTGGGATATTAAGTAAAAAATACTATTGGTGTTAAACAATTCTAAGAACCTAGAACAAGAACATTTTTTGTAGAATTTTTGTGGAGTAAGAATATCCTAAGGAGACATTTGATTTCCGTACTAGAGGAGTTACATTCAATAAATTTCTAATAAAACAGTTGAAAAGCTTTTGTGATGTATTGATTGTAAAAATATTTGACGGTGGTTTATTTATAACATAAAGCTTCTAATATATATGTATCATATTCTGGAATATTCATGTTTCACTGAATGCTAAGTGTGAATAACATTAAATATCACTGAATGAATTTAAATTAAAAAACTTGGAATTCAATTCTCTTTACGATTTAGAGAGAGTTTATGTTTAGAGAGAGGGAGAGTTTACGGGCAGAATTAACTATGCAATAAATTACGAAGGTCGAGGTGAACGCCTCCATTCCTGCAGAGCGTACTCACATTCTCACGGTGGAACATTGGACTTACTCTGGGTGGCTAATATGTTTCCAGGAATGAGTGGTCAATATTTTTATATGATTTGTTTTTTTAATCGTATTATGGGTTGTGAAATTAAAAATGTACCAAATAACGTCGTGTTTGGATTTAGTATTCTAAACCCAATTAATTACTTGTTACCTTTTAGTTACATTACACTTCTTGGAAACATATTAACCACCCTAAGTCAGACTTCGCTGCGTAAGTCCAATGTTCCAAGTGACGGTACCGTGATAAACAAGTTCCCTTTGTGATACTTGTTATATTCGAAAACCAAGTCACTTTTAATATAATAAATAATAAATATAATAAAATATATTTATTAAAATATATTTTAATAAACTATATTGAAATTCATTTTTGTAATAATAATGTTATTACATTGCCATATCTTTTTACAAAACCAGCTTTATCGTTATAAACTTTAAACAAACTACCTCTAAATTGTTTGTTCTTTATCAAATTTGCCTTTGTTTAGTATGATTAGTCTGGTTTTTTATATACCTTTAAAATATTTGATAAAATCAACGCATTCCCTCCTACAAAGATCAAGCGACCTTTTGGTAAGTCGGTTTGAAAGCATGTCCCAATCCCAGCAGAGGCAGAGGTTATTTTCCAAAAACCCTCAAGTTGATCCAGCACGTGAGTGAAATTGTAAATTTTCGACATCTCTACAGGTAGTTTTAATGTAATAAGCCTTACTGGTTGATATTATTTATTTTCATGCAGCCTTCCTGCTTTTACTTTTTAAACTCAATCATTTTATTTATCAAATACATATGTACATTCAGTGGTTATATGGCCCTTCAGCCTAATTAGACTACTGAAGAGCTGTCTATACACACATTAAAAATATCTGTACAAACTAAAAAAGTTGCAAATCTTAATTAAATAAGAAATAATTCAAAAATTGGTTCAAAATAATTATTGCACAGTACACATTAAATTGATAACTTTCACGTAGTTAAATTTTGTTAAAGTGAAATTTTTTACTCTTAAGACGCGATCGTCAAGAAACGGGTGAGTGGAATATGGATGTGGAATGAGTGTAATTAGTGTAGATGAGCGAATGTAGTCATTGTTACAAAGTAAGGCCGACTATTCCTTAAAATTGTCATTTATTGATAGTCCAATGACCCAATTACAAATGAACAGCGGGTGGTTATCAGCTGATCCCTTTCAAAATTTATTATGACTCTGGTTGGGATCAAACCGGAAACTTTTAGCGTCTGAGACTGTGCTGTAACCAACTACGCTACCGACTTTCCCCAATCGTAAAATAGCTGGTCATAACTGAAATAATAGATGAGTGCTCAACTTTCTATACCTACTCACCCGCATTCACATCACCAGATAACTTATGTCCAGTAGAACTGAGTTATGTGGCCAAAGAAACGTGCTAGAAATTAACGTATGACATTGTAATGGTGAAAGTTGTGTTAGAAGATTAGTGTATCTGTAAAAATAAAGAAAATTCAAAATGTTTAAAATACCCCATTTCATTTGCACTCGCTTGATTTTATAATATTTTAATGGGATAAAAAGAGCAAGAACGTTTTCTGGAAAATCAGCGTCTTTTCATATTTAAAAACCATGACCGAATAATGACATATTTGGTTAATTGCACAGTTCATTTTTGGTTAAAATGCATATTTTCTCTGCAATAAAAAAACTGAGCTTGTAAAGTGAATAATGGCTCAGCGTCAATGACAGGTGTTTTTTTTATCAGAAGTGGTACTCAGTAATTAATTGGGACGCTGCACATTCCAGACTACCAGCTATTTAACATGGAAAATTAAACACTTTATAAAACTTTATTTTATCTAAATAGCGTATATTTAAGTAGGTCTATTTGTTGTCGGACAAAGTGATAAATATTCTTACATCCTTATTCTTACATATGAGACGCCGACAAAACGTTGTTGGTATTTTAAGGCGAATATGAATGATTATATGAGTGTAGGATGAGTGTGGATGAGTGTAGTCTAGTTACTAACTGAGTTCAACTGTTCCTCAGAAAGGGCAATTTATTAATAGCCCAACAGCCAGGGCAACTAAGGGACCTACAGAGCTTTACGTGGAATCCGAACCACGTAGTGCTGGTCTGATTTTCAGCTAATTGATAAGCCTGATACTCAGGTATCTCCTCCACACAGTATCCGTACAATGATTACCACCCAACATGGACAACCCAGACTTCTCTAGTAGTGTCTACGCCGATAGCAACAACTGAGCGGACGCCATGTCGGTATTAAGAGGACCGAGTATCCAACCTATCGCCTACAATCTCCCAAACACTTTGTCCCCAAGTAGCTGGGTTACAGCACTGCGCCACCAGTGCTGATAATATTATGATTCATTAAATTTAATAAGGATTAACATAATATAGTATTGCATAGTTAGATATTATTCTTTATGTTGTCGGACCAAATTGCCATGTAAAATAATGTATTTATGCATGACCACACATAACTTCTCTAAACTACTCATACAAAATATACAAATTCCCGTCTCTTACCAAACCAAATTAACATTTGTTTCAATTTTGATTTCTCTTTATTTATCTCATATTGTTACATATGATGAGAGAAGTCAATATATGCACGAACGTAAGTGTTTGACAGCTCTTGTTTCCGGTAAATGAAATATACTAAAAAAAAATAAATAAAAAAAATAAAAAACGAATACAAAAAGTAATTAAATGTAACTTTACTATGCGTACACTTTTAATCAAAAAATTGAAAAGTAAATAAATAGCTGAAATAAATAAAAATACTAGATGATTTTGTATGGAACAGCGACTTGATGTATCCTAACTACAAACCAGAATACAGATTCCAGAATACATAATTTAAACGTAATATATTATTGCCTAAGGTGAACGATTAAAATAGTTAATATTCAAATCCATTCTATTTAATGTTGTTAAATTAAAATGGTGTATTCCGAAGTTTTGTAGCTATAATTAAAATACTCACAATTAATTATACACGCATACCGTAATATTTGAAATTAAAATCGTCCTTATTAGGGGCATAGTTAAGACTAAAGAGTCATCTCATTCACTTATCTTCCCAAATAAAATGACTTTTTTAAAATGATTTGAATAATCAACATAAAAAGAGCCATACAATTTATTGATAGAAAATACTGGTTTGTCATAAATAGTTTTGCAATATGAGCAAACTAAATCTCTAGAACAAGCGAGTCTTTGGGTAGAGGAGACCTCTATTGATTGGACAAACAGTCCACCACTTCCTTGTGTTTACCGGATAGAAAAATATCTCTTAGGTAAATAACGGTTTGCTTGCATCGTACTATCTCTTGTATAGTGTCTTTGGGCAAGGGTTAGGGTTAAATTGATTGGGAAAACATTCTTCCACTTCCTTGTATTTGCCACATTTGAACAATATCCATTTGTACAATATCAGCATACTTGCATTGTATTCTCTTTTCTCTTAGTATGTCTTTTAACAAGAGACAAGAATATTTGGTTGGGGAAACATTGATCTACTTCCTTGCGTTTAACAAAGATTAAAAATATCCATTTGTATAATATCCGCATATTTGCATTGTATTGTCTCTTGTCTAGGCATGTTTTTGGGAAAGGGTTAGGGATTCATTGACGAGGAAAAAAATCCTCCACTTCCTCACATTTGCCATATTGGAACAGTATCCCTTTGTGCAATATCGGCATTTTTACACTTTATTGTCTTTTTCTTGCATGTCTTCGGGGAAGGGACAGAGTTAAATTGATTGTGTATATACTTATACAGTTCCTTCTGTTTGTCAGATTTGAAAAATATCCCTTTGTACAATTTTTTTTGTACATAATTGCTTGTTTTAATGAGCTTATATAGGTGTTCCTTTGAGAAAGAAAAGGGTACTATTGATTATGCAGGTGCTAATGTCCTCCACTGCCTTAAATTAGCCAGATGGGTACAATATTGCTTTCTACAATATTGGCTTGTCTCTAGCTTAGGCTATCTTTGGTTCAGTTATACTGGTGGCATTCTAGTGCAGTTCTCCAGTTCTTGGTGTTTAACATGCAGCTTGTCGTTTGAAATCCTCCATTGGCACCATCCAATCCTCCTTGATTCTACCATATTTCAAAATTTTAACTTCTTCGTTCTGTAACCTAGGTATATAATCTAATCAGACACAGAGAGTGGTTATGAAAGCGTAGCTTCTCATCCACTAACAAACCTAATAGACTGGTTTAACTCTAGTTCCATTCCTTTCCTTTTATAAACGTCTTAACTCCTAAGAAGAAGAACACTAGGGGACCAAACCTAAGTGTTGAATGAACTATAGTTAGTATTGTAGTTTTGGAATATCAAGTCTATAATATTTGTCTTAGTCGAGTTCAAAGTCAAGATTGTTTAGGCCCAGTCCAACATTGTCTTTCTTCCAAAGCCTTTATTTATAACTCCTGTCATGTAAGTATAAGCCGATAAACGATAGACGTTTAGTCTGCAAACAAGCCTATTTAGGATTATCTTATACGAAAACACGTTATAGACGCACACAAAGTAAATACTCGTAAATGGACGGAGTGTTGATCCCTGAGGTACACCTGTGCTAAGCCGAATCCTCCTGCTTGTGGACAGAGTAATTGTTTTTATCCACGAATGATATTTGTACTTCATGAGCTCTTTCTCTTATATCCTACTATTTAAGTAACTTTTAGTCTCCGGTACAAGACCTTTATATCCCTCGACCCATTACCTTAGAGTGGTACATATATTCGCTCCCACTACTACTTCAAGGTTGTTAAGTAAATCAGGTCATTTTGCTTGTCCTATTCTTCAATTTGAACACCATTATCTCTAGCTAGACATAAATTGTAGTCTAGCTGAATGCCTTAACAGCAGTTCAGTAAATTTTAATTTGTAAAAAACTATTTTATATAATCCTTATTTGTATACGCGTACATGTTTAGCAGTTATTCATACGCAAGAAACGGCTATTTCGTACTATAAATCTATATTAAAACATTTATTTTAAAATCGATATAGTTTATTATTCATTTAAATGCGGGGGTTTTCTACCTTCCCTCCTTGGATGAAATACTAATATTTAAATTTAGTTTTTAATGATAATACAAACATTTTGTATTATCAATTCGTATACTGTTTACTATAGATTACACTAATATTTTTCTATTTATAACGTTTAAAAACTAAATTTACAATATGACTAAGAAAACAGACGACTTAGCTGACGATAGCCTTACCAACCACAATGAACAACAGACTCGTAGTCAGCAGGACTATACAACTTCTTCTGTTCCCAAGAATTACATAACGAAGTTTTTCAATTCAATTTAAGTTCGTGATCATCTATAATACTCCTTCATGGTATAAGAAATTCACAGCTTAAGACTTAGTTTAGCTTTGAGGGTCCGTTCCTATTTGTTGCCTTAGATTACTTCTAAATACTTTAGAATACAATCAAATAATGAACAGTTCAAGTTAATAACTTATGTACATAAACTCATACGATAAGATTATTATAATCAACTAGTTCTGGAAGATTCGTATGTTTATAAATAATATTAAAAGGACTAAAAAATATTTAAAATGTCCACTTTATAGAACCCAAGACTGGCAACATAGTCATGACAGTAAATCGAGTTTATAAAAGGTTTACCTTGTTCTACTTCACCGAAGAGGAATATATGTTATCTAAAAAAGTTCTTGGTCTGTGGATCACCTGACAAGCAACTTCCAAAATAGATAAATATTGGAAATCAGTGAAAGATTTAGTGTTCATAGCCAATAGGGCCCGAAGATTTAGAATTTCAAAATATAGCTTCCTCTGAAAACAAATTGAATAACATAGATTCAAACATTGTACACAAATTGTTGTAAAAAGTACGAAACTTAAATGATCTGTGATAAGAGAATAAATTTTGTAATAATTAAACTTGGGAAGCACTAGAGATTTCAACGTATACTGGTCTAGTATATATCATATAAATAATAAGTTATTGTAATAATTATATTATAATAACTCTGATAAAATAAAGAAAGACTTATGAAAATATCTTGATAGACTTAAAAATGCTCAATGAAAAAGTGGAAGAAAAGCACAAGCAGTCTAAGTGGCCAAGCAGGTAAATAAAAAAGACAACAAAAGTGACAATTTAAAAAAAATCTTAGACAAACTAATTCAAAGTAATCGGCATGTGGATTATTTTTCAGAGGAAAAGGAGAGTTTACAACCAATGAATTATTGGATTTTTCAATATCTACATCCAATATTTCATGTACTAGCCATACTGGAAACATATTTCAATTTAGATTTGAACTATTTTTGAAAATATATACAAGAAGTATAACAAATTAATTATACTAGTTGCCATCTCTAAAATACCAAAACAAAATTGTCAACATTAAAAACAATCTGATGGCCCAGATATAAACTGCACAAATAGACTCACCTAACATAAATGTAGATAATAAAAATCTTGCAAGTTTGAAGATCATGGTCTATTTGAAGGTTATTAAAGTGTTTGAAATTGTTCTAGGTGGTTTACATAAATACCATATTAAAAGATACATTTAAAACTGTACACTATTTCTAATGTAATTAATTGTAGTTTATTTAGTTAAAATATATTTTAATCTTCAAAATAAATACTTGGGAATTGCTTGGAAACCTAAGAAATGCGAAGAAAGCTTTCATATAAGAGTTATTTATTTAGTAACTTTAAGAGAAAGAAGATTGCTAATACTTTAAAGTAATGTTGAATATTACTAAATTTAAACTTCCACATAACAATGAGAGTGAAAATGAAGCATGTAATCAATGTATATATTTATTTGGCAATACGTTTAAATTAGATAGTATGTATTAAATTCCTTAGTTTATACATTGAATCTAAATTAGATTACTCGGGCCATAAAAATTACCTAAAAAAAACAACAAAAAAACATTAAATTCTTGTTTTTCTCTTAAAATTCTATCATAGCAACCAGAAGACTATTAATACGGATTCATTGAAATCAGTCTATCATTTAAAGTATAATTACTTATGGACTAAGAATATGAAGTAGTACAAGGCAAATATTAAATAGAATATTCAAAATCTATAAAAAGATCTGCGAATAATTTTTAACAAACCCATAAAAACACACACACTGTAGGCCATTTCAGCAAAAATAATCATACTAACAAATTTGTTCATATGGGAATTAAGTAAATATTATGCCTAGAATAAAAAAAAAAAAAAAAACACATAAAAACTCTAATAACTAACTGTCTTCACAAGGAAACATTTTATTTCATATCTAATATACTCCACAAGTAATTAAAAAAATAAAAAACACACTTTTTATATGGTATTTAATATACGTTTTATAAAGTAAGTTCTATAGAAAAGTTTTATAGATGCAGTAAAAATATTGTATTTGACAAAACTTTCTTTAAATAATTAAAAAAAATTGTTTCATAGCAAATGCATTTTATACATTGGAAGAATTCTTTGCTGCTGATTTACAATAAGTGGATGAAGCTACACCAACTTATGCAGATAGTGTATTGATATACTTGTAAATAGTTTTTAAATATTAAGAAATTATATTTGACTATTCTTATGTACAATACGTAAAATGGGAAATAAATATGTCTTATTCATTTTTTTATTTTAGTAATTTCAGGGAAAAAGTTGAATTGTATCATATTACATATGATAAATACCAGTTTTATTATCGACTGATGAATTTACTGAAATGAAAAAAACAAACACATTTATACTTACTTTAATATTTAAGATCTGCAGCATCTGATTTGAGATTATCTCCATACTACAAGAAATATAATTTGACTAATAAATCTTAGAATAAGCAGAAAACTAGTGGTCACTAGAATATTTAGTTAAGTACCAGTGATACTTTACATTTTGCAAATATAGATTAACCAGAAACACCTATTATTTGCAAAATGTAAAGTATCAAACAAAAAGTAGTAAGAAGTATTTTAAGATAAAATATATATTTTAGTTAGATAAGTTCAATATTTCATCTCAAACCTAAATTTTTCATGTTTTACCTACTTGAACAAATAAGACGTTATTATTTAATACGACGGCTCTGTTATAAATAATAAGTTGTTATCTACTTATGGTTGTAACTATCATCTCTAAAGTTTTCGATCTGTTAACTCGTGTCATAACTATATATATTATTATTATTATTTATTATTCATCTGTAAGACGCCGATCGTAGAGATATGGGCGAGTATGAGGAGTGAATGAGTGTGATGAGTGTAGATGAACGAGTGTAGTCATTGTTACTATCTGAGTTTGACTTAGCCCAGAAAGGACTATTTATTAATAGCCCAATAGCGAGGGCAATTTTGGGACCTACAGCTTTACGTGGAATCCGAACCACGTAGTGTTGGTCTGATTTTCAGCTAACTGACAAGTCTGACACTTAGTTCTCTTCACTACACAACATCTGAACCTTGACTACCATTCAACACGGACACTCCAGATTTCTCTAGTAGTGTGTACGTTGATGGCAACCATTTAGCGGACGCCGTGTCGGTATTAAAAATACCGAGCATGGAACCTATCGCCTCTCCCAAACACTTTGTCCCCGAGTAGCTAGCTGGGTTACAGCACTGCGCCACCAGTGCCGACCAATTTTAAGTTAACTCTAGTTACGTTTGATGAAGAGCGAAGCTTGAGCGACCCGTCTCCAGCGACCAGCTGAAACCATAGATCTATATAGATCGATGGCTGAAACTTCATGTTGGAGTTTGCATTTTTACTTGTTAAGTATTTAAACAAGTTGCTCAAACTTGAACTGTCATCCCTAAAGTCACAGTCAGTCACATGTCCTCGATCAATCTGTTAACTCACTTCCTAACTACCTATATTGAGTTAACTCTACTTACATCTGATGAAGAGCGAAGCTTGAGCGACCCGTCTCCAGCGACGAGCTGAAACTTGATGTTGGAGTTTGCATTTTACTTGTTAAGTATTTAAACAAGTTGCTCAAACACGAACCTTGAGTTGAACTTTAGGAGAGTAATAAATTAGAATGAGGTGAGATAGCACTGGTGTAGGAAACTTTGTGACATTTATCTACAACCCTTGGTGAAGTGATATGGAAATTAATATATTGAAAACATAAAATTATGTAAGATCTTAATATTAAGAAAATTTGAAAAAGACTACATCTAATTCTTGATTAATTAATTCTTATTTTGTATACACGTAAGTTTATGGGCGCTTTTACAACAAACATTTCGAAAGACTTCACGTTGTCTTTCTAATTAAGGTACATTTACAATAAAGTAGAAGCCTTTAAATTAGATATGCTCCTTATTAAAGTGATTCTATAAGGTGACCTATGCGTAGACTCTAATTAGTGAACCTTATTTAATGACTCACAAACCTAGCTGAGTTGATGGAAAGATAAGTTGATTTTATAATCAATTTATTTTTATTTATCACTAAATAGGAAAAGTAATCAATTTAACACATTCATCGCTAACTAGGGACATTTAAAATATCTATGTTAGTTTTTAATATACTATTGAATAAAAAATTACCAATTTTGTTCTGTCCATACTAAAAAACCAGGAGTATATTTTCTAAATTTTTTCATGCTCTTTCCATTGAAGTCATCATGGGAATTGATAACTCGTTATTTAGTGAATGTTAGGAATTTATTCCTGAGACTTCCATGTACAGACCTTTCTGATTCTCATTATGATAAATCTCCCCTATGTTTATCATCTTCTCCCTTCTCCTTCTTAAACACTGTCATATTAGCCTCTTCAACTGTAATATAAACATAATTAATTATTATATTTATTGCAATACTTGGGGATTTTTGCAATAGTACTTTCCTTTGAGTTGTTCTTTTGATGCTTCAAAGAAAATAACAATCACCCGTTTTTAAGACATAAGGTCATGGAGTCTAGAAACTACTTTTGTTTAAAAAGTCGTAATTTCAGTGGCATTGTCTTTTAAAGACGATTACAGCTGCCAGCTTAATACAGGCTAAGGTTTGATGACTGTAATAGAAAGTGGTATTTCAGATTTTTCATAAGTTGTAAAGTTTACCTATAGAATACATTTTGCATAAACATTCTAATAAACAAAAATATTATTTGAGTAGAAAATAAAATTAATAGAAATAGTAAAAAAATTATGATTGCCAGCTATCCAATTTATGTTGACTAAATTTCTCGGATGTTATCAACAATAGTATTGCTTAAAGCACTTATTTATGATATATTGGTATCATGCCAGGTACAGCAGAAAGTTTAATTTACATAGTAACGATGAGTTTTTTCAAAAAACCTGTTGATTTGTTTGACTGATAGTTGAAGCTTTAGGCTGATACTTACCCTGAAAGGAAAGAATAAAAAAGTTATGTTTATATTAAAATTTACATATAATAATAGGAAACATACATGAATCATCAAAGTAAGACCTTTCGCCTTAAGACATAACCTATCAGATAATAAACGAATGGAAGTGTATAATGTTTTACCACATACCCTCTGTATAATAATACTTAAAGCCAAGTCTAAGTAAATTTGCAGTATTATAAACAATATAACAGAAGGAAAAACAATATTCAGTAACTAAGAAGAAAAAGAAAAACATGTTTTATCTAATATCTTAAAAGAGTTTCTTCTATTACATTCCTAACAGACTTCTACGTCTCATTTATAGTATAGCAAACCTTAAGAAAATTGCAATAACAAATTAGTTACAATAACAAATTAGTTATGAGTACAAAAACATTTTAAAAGGCGTTTACTACTATTGGTGGTTCTCAATATTGGTCTACTAATATTTGTTAGTGACCTTTTCCGTTAATTCACTACCACTACTTTTTTTATCGCAATTACTATTAGGTTATGTGGCTACTACAGTTGATTACAAACTGGTAAATCCAATGATTGACTTACCGTCGAATGAGTTCTCCGTGTGTAAGTTCTTGGAAAGCGATAAGATAGGGCAAGCAATATCGCATTCCTAGCGGATGTTTTACGCCATACCATACCATATATGGCATATTACGTCATACCATAGTGGACGTAAAAATGATTGGGGAACAGTTTTTAGAGCAATAGACTATTTATCAATTGGTAGTGAATTAACGGGAAGAAAAGAATAGTGGTAGTGATTTAACGGAAAAGATCCCTTGTTAGCATTAAAAACACTATGAAAGTTTAACTTTCTTCTACTAATATGTAAAAAAAACCTTTGTATGAATGTAAATACACTATCTTGAATGTACTACATGAAGGGTATCTGGCTTTGATTTACCAATTCTAAACATCTCATAAATGGTTTCATATGTAATACTGAAACATGGTATATAAAAAGATCTTATTTTACCTGTCGAAGTTAGGACTAAGAAGCCCTCTCTAACACTTAATCTGGGGACTAACGGCTTAACCAGTGAATGGGCAGACGAGCTGCGTGCAAGGACGATATCGCTCAGACAGTCACCCACCCAAAGGACAGCCACGCTCGATGTTGCTTGACTCCATTATCTGTCGATAACTCCGGAATCCTCCGGTCAAGGTCACTGGCAAATTTATATATAAAAAAAATGATATATAAATTGGTCTTAGAAAGACACTTAGTTCTGAAAAGACTGTATGCTTAAGATCGTTAGTTTTAAAATGGCGCCTGTCTAAAAATATAAACTTTAAAAATATAAAAATCCGTATTACGGATTAAAAGATCCAAAACTTTTGGACTATTTTATGACAAACCTTACGATATCAATTTTCAGTGATCAAGGGAGACAGCATTAGTAACCAGGTAATTACTTCGAAGATTATTTTAGAATATCCTGTGTTGTAAAATTATACATAGCAGTTAAACTAAACTACGGAAGTTTGTTCTTCTGGAAGAAACATTAATGTAAATGAATGTTAGCTCAACAACTGGAAACATCTCCTTAAGGAAGGGAGGCATCTCATTAGCCCTCCAGAGCCGGAAAATTATCATTGGTAAGAAAAGCTTGAAGTGTTTTTGAAAAAAATATAAAACTATTTAAATTTTGGAAAACTCCCTGTAAAAAATGTAAGTCTATTAAAACCTGCGTAAGTAAGACACCTACCTGTCAAGGAATAATCTGTATACTATAAACCTCTTTCTTAAATTCATTATATAATTTTCGTTTTAAATAACAGTACCCTTTACAAATTTGGTTTTTAATAAACTTAACAATTTTAAAAATAGTTTGTTAAAATTATATTGAGCAAAATTCGAAAGTGTGATATAAGGAAACATTTTAAAGTTAATTAAGCATACGCTTAATATTTACATTTAGTTAGTTTTACAATAGATTTTTTAGTGATTCAGTGTATTTAAAACAAAGTTGCACTGCAACCTTGAGTTATATAATGTACTTATCGTTATAAAGATCATAGAAACAAACTTATATTTATCGGTTTTGTGCACCAAGAAGGGTAAACTCTCAACCCTGAGTAAACCAAGTTGAATAACAGCTTGTACGAGTGGTTTTATAAAAAACGAACCTCGATAGCAGTTTTTAACATTGTAATCATCAAACATACTTTATATAAAACATACTTTATATAAATAATACAGTGCCAAATTATTGACTTAATTTGCCGTTGTATTAGGAATATATTTATAAGCATGTATAAATTAGTTACATTTAAATAGTTATAATTTTAATTAAATAAAATGTTATTTTCATTTAATATGTAATGTATTTCTACATTTGAAATCTCAGCGCACTAATTTTACCATAAAATAATAGTTATTTTTATTTTAAATGTTACTTTTTGTATTTTAACACTCATGAAGTAGGTTAGTTAGTTTTAGTTTTTATAAATATTTATTTACATTTAAATTTTGTTTGTAGATTTCTCGTATTTTGTCGTATGTATCGTAAAGTTTGTTGTTTTATTTTAGTTTATTTTGTACTTTATCTTGTACATTTGTTGTACTAAACTATGTTCTTTGATACTAAATGATCAAATAAGTAGTTGCACAGAATAACCTCAACGAATTGCATTATTTTCTTAAGACTGTATTTTCTCTAAAGACACGTTTTGTGTAGAACTGTTTATACTTTTATCTATTTGAAAACCCATATTTACATTTGTGACTCAATAAAAAATATTTACATTATTTTTGACTCAGTGGCAAACGTCTGTTTATGTTAGCCAATTTCTTGTTATACGTTTTAATTTGAAGATTTGAAATGAAGTTATGTGAAACAAATGTTCAGAAAATAAATTTTTGAAATTTGTTTATTTTCTCGCGAAATGAAATGAAAATTGTATTTATTAGGCGGAGTTAGGGCTATTAAGTCCTCTCTTCCACTCAACGCGAGGTAGATAATGTAGATATTAAAATAAATATTTTGTGAATGTTAATGTATATTATGATTTGAGACTAAGAACAATCAATGGAAATAGGCAATATATATATATATATATATATATATATATATATATATATATATATATATATATATATATATATATATATATATATATATATA
>JAQJVL010001145.1:0-70219 GCA_035578905.1 Stictocephala bisonia
CAAAAGGGCAGATAGATGCAGAGGCCGCTTCCCGTTAGCTCCAATGACAGACAACGTGACCTACAGCCTCAGGGTAGCCACCCGTCGAAAACAATATTGGTACAAATAGGCTACTTAAAAAAATAAGTTCAAATATTTTTCGCGGACCCCTAAAAATATGCTTGCGGACCCCCGGGGGTCCGCGGACCACACTTTGAGAAACTCTGGTTTAGAGAGTTTCGAGCAGAGAGGAGGGTAAGCATGCATAGAGAACCCCGTATAGAGAACCGTAGAAACAAGGACTGTCAGTTAGTAAGAATTAAAAATGAAAGTAAATAAAATAATAAATCATCAGCGTGTCTAAATAGCCTCAGTGTCAGTCACCGTTCACGTTGACAGACAAGACAATCTAGGGTTGCCATGCATTTTCACAGTAAAATATGGACACCGGATATACTTGGGGTCTGGTGGGAGGAGGGGGGGGGGTTATTTGTAAAATGTCTTTCAGGAATTTAATTATATGCGATTGATGTTGTCAAATGGGGAACATTATTAACGAATTAGTTACATATGCTTGTAATATTACAACTGTATTTCAATTTAATATTACAGAATAATACAATATCATTAGACAGTTAATTTTTTCTTTTAAAAAGTCATTCATAAACTCCCAGTAACGCTTTCAATTCTTTCTATTAAACATTGTGTACATGAATATAACATTATATGTCCTTCATTTATATTATTTAGCAATTTATACGACTTCTGAATCTGAATAAAATTTATATTATAAATAGTTCTGGTTTAAGTAAAGACCCAGATCTTCGTAATTTGATCTTTCCCTAAATAGAATTTCAACAAAACGGATTGCGAGGTATAAAACTAGGCTTGATTATTCAGGGCTATTGGATTTTAATTCTTCATATGTAGTTTCTAGCAAATATTTCAATTCTACATCTGTAGTTTGTGGCATATAATGTAATTATACATCTGTAGTTACTGGCATATATTTTAATTCTACATATGTAGTTTCTGGCATACATTTTAATTCTACATCTGTAGTTTCTGGCATATATTTTAATTTTACATCTTTAGTTTCTGGCATATATTTCAATTATACATCTGTAGTTTCTTGCATATATTTTAATCCTACATCTGTAGTTACTGGCATACATTTTAATTCTACATCTATAGTTTCTGGCATATATTTTAATTCTACATCTGTAGTTTCTGGCATGTATTTTAATTCTACATCTATAGTTTCTGGCGTATATTTTAATTCTACACCTGTAGTTTCTGGCGTATATTTTAATTCTACATCTGTAGTTTCTGGCATACATTTTAATTCTACATATCTAGTTACTGGCATATATTTTAATTCTACATCTGTGGTTACTGGCATATATTTTAATTCTACATATGTAGTCTCTGGCATATATTTTAATTCTACATCTGTAGTTACTGGCATATATTTTAATTCTACATCTATAGTTTCTGGCATACATTTTAATTCTACATCTGTAGTTACTGGCATATATTTTAATTCTACATCTGTAGTTACTGGCATATATTTTAATTCTACATCTGTAGTTTCTGGCATAAATTTTCATTCTACATCTGTAGTTTCTGGCATATATTTTAATTTTACATCTGTAGTTTCTGGCATATATTTCAATTATACATCTGTAGTTTCATGCATATATTTTAATCCTACATCTGTAGTTACTGGCATACATTTTAATTCTACATCTATGTTTCTGGCATACATTTTAATTCTACATCTGTAGTTTCTGGCATGTATTTTAATTCTACATCTGTAGTTTCTGGCATATATTTTAATTCTATATCTGTAGATACTGGCATATATTTTAATTCTACATCTATAGTTTCTGGCATATATTTTAATTCTACATCTGTAGTTTCTGGCATAAATTTTAATTCTACATCTGTAGTTTATGGCATAAATTTTCATTCTACATCTATAGTTTCTGGCATATATTTTAATTCTACATCTGTAGTTTCTGGCATATATTTTAATTTTACATCTGTAGTTTCTGGCATATATTTCAATTATACATCTGTAGTTTCTTGCATATATTTTAATCCTACATCTGTAGTTACTGGCATACATTTTAATTCTACATCTATGTTTCTGGCATACATTTTAATTCTACATCTGTAGTTTCTGGCATGTATTTTAATTCTACATCTGTAGTTTCTGGCATGTATTTTAATTCTACATCTATAGTTTCTGGCGTATATTTTAATTCTACACCTGTATTTTATGGCGTATATTTTAATTCTACATCTGTAGTTTCTGGCATAAATTTTAATTCTACATCTGTAGTTTCTGGCATAACTTTTCATTCTACATCTATAGTTTCTGGCATAAATTTTAATTCTACATCTGTAGTTTCTGGCATAAATTTTAATTCTACATCTGTAGTTTCTGGCATAAATTTTCATTCTACATCTATAGTTTCTGGCATATATTTTAATTCTACATCTGTAATTTCTGGCATATATTTTAATTCTATATCTGTAGTTTCTGGCATATATTTTAATTCTACATCTGTAGTTTCTGGCATATATTTTAATTCTACATCTGTAGTTTCTGGCATACATTTTAATTCTACACATCTAGTTACTGGCATATATTTTAATTCTACATCTGTGGTTTCTGGCATATATTTTAATAGGCTTTGAATGTTTTGACGAGAACATGGTTAAAACCCTTTACGACCCAACATTTTTGATTTACCTGCAAATATATTCAAATGTTGGCAAGACATATTCATTTGCAAATATATAACTAAAAAATTGTTTTTAATCATTTTAATATTTTTTTAAGATATTTTAGTCAATGTCTATAATTATGGACAGTGGGTCGCGATTAACAAACAACAAAAATACAAGTCAGTATAAAATATTTATTTTGTTACAATTAAACTACTTTTTAAATTTGGATAACATACTGCAGACAGTCAAAAATAGTTTACACAATGGTTTGAAATATAACAAATTAAAAATATGCCTAGATTTTATTAAAAATATTGTGAAAAATACTCCTCTCAAATGGCTGTCGTACCCACGATATATTTTCACTTTTAGTCAGTTTTATAGTTTCCATGTATCTACTAAAAATGCTAGGTTATGCTACTGGTGCTTAATCATAAATTCTAGAAATCCTAGTTTTCCTCGCTATGGTTGGAATATTAGTTGTGTCTGTAACTGGGCTGTGATTTTTAGACATAGGCACACTAGGTGTACGTTAATCCTTTCTGATGAATTACTGTTAGATAATGGAATTTTTTCATTACTTATGGGCTTAACAATATCACTATCATCATCTGGTGATATATCTTCATCAAAGACATCTTCGTCTGGAAGGTCATCAAATAACAAAAGGTCATTTGTATTGTTTTCAAGCTTATCATTGTCTTCTTCATCACTGAGACACTCCAATTCAGATATATTTCCACTCTCAATAATGTCTAAGATGTCTTTTGCTTGTAAATGTTTACTTTTATCCATATTGAAACACTAAAAGCCTTCATAAAACAGGTAAACAAACATACATAACCTCAAATTCTCAAAAGTCATTTTGGTTACCAAATGTTACACTACAGCCCATTGTCCAGAATTATGGACATAACATTTTAGCAAAAATCAACAATAATACATAAATCAACACTAACACAAATTATATTTATTACTGTTCATTAACTTATCTTCTTTTCAAAGATCAGACTATTATAACATTTAGAGTTTATTAAATATTACTATTTGTTATTTTACGTAGACCTGTCACAGAGAAAATCATCATTCATCTTGGAGCTTGGAGAAACCTATTCATCTGGGTCAAATACAACTAAATCAGCTGTTTCTGTTGTTTTTTCAAATTCCCTTTTGTTTATTTAGATTGACAGCTGGTTTTCATTTTGCAACACTGAGTATTTTTTTTTGCATTATATGGGAAAATAACCTGTCCATAATTATGGACACTGGGTCGTAAAGGGTTAAACAATTCTTTTTCGCTACAGTTAAAATAATTGCAAGACATTGAAGTAATATTAGTTGTTGTAATGGAATAAAGTGACTTCTATCAGTTTTACTAAAATGTTTCTTTATTCTATCAGTTGTATTAAAATGTTTCTTTACTCACCTTATAGTTATTGTAAGCCTTTCTTCTGCACTTACTGCTAATCATTTTTTTTGTATTTTGTCTTGTTAT
Source organism: Stictocephala bisonia (assembly GCA_035578905.1). Classification (NCBI taxonomy): domain Eukaryota; kingdom Metazoa; phylum Arthropoda; class Insecta; order Hemiptera; family Membracidae; genus Stictocephala; species Stictocephala bisonia. Next base: position 4,214 of record JAQJVL010001145.1, read on the forward strand.
GTGTGGCCTCAATAACACTAATAGTTTTTCAAAGGACTTAATTGACATCCTGTAGTACCCAAAAAACTTTGTTTCATAACTCCGAATACTCTCGTAAAACTTTCTAAATCTATTTTCCACTTTAGCATCTACATTGTATGGATGAACCCAATGTACCCTATTTCGTTGTTTTTGTAATTCATTTGAAGCCTCTAAACAACAAACTAACTTCACTTTGGACAACATGATTTGCTCCGAACAACAGGAATGCCACGTAAGACTGAGAATCGCCGGGACTGTGTGACCAGCACACAACAATACGTTTACCGGCAACCCGGCAGCCGGCATCCCGCTAACCGGGACTGTGTGTACCCGGCCTTATTGGTCACATCGAGAATCGAACCCGGACCGGCAGCGTGGCAAGCCAGCGCCTTAGCCCCTTATCTACGCTAGGGTTGATAAAAGGTTATGGCAATTTATCATCTTATCTACTATTAAAGCTTGCTTGCATTCTAAGAAGTTTCATAAAGGAGTAAATAACAATATGGAGTAAAGGATCATTTATAAGATGTTTAATGGTATCAGGATTCCTAAACAGCTGGCTGACCCATTGCTTCATTCTTTTAACTTGATATTAGAGAAGCCATAATATGAAAACAATATGTTACAATTAATGAACTGAAATGTTAAATAAATGGCTTAGTGGTATCAAAATGGTAAACTGTTTTCCTGACGAATTCCGTAAATATTAGTTACACTAGAAACAAAGCAAATAGTTAATAGGCAACGAAAGTATTTTGAAATACTATCTCTAAGGAAGAGTTGAAAGGCTAAGGCGTCAAGACTTTGAGTCTGGGTTACAGATAGCGCTGATTCGAATCCGGTATAGACTGGAAGATTTATCAGTAACAATCATCTTCTACTATACTGAATCACCCCCTCACTCTGTCTGAATAAGTTACTCACACAGATCAATAGTCTATGAGAAATGAGAAGGAGATCGGCCTCTAATTTAAAAAAGGGGCAGCTCTGACAACTTGAAAACTTCAAAAGCAGATGGTCCAAATAGCTTCTTATACACACTGGAAGCCGACAAGCACGACACCAGCACCCCCCCTAGTGGAGCAAGCTTGTCGAAGGGAGCATACAGTTTGAGAGAATATATAGTAAGAACCATTGATGGTATTTAATTCTGTATATAAATCATTTTGTAGAACAGAATAGTGTGGATAAAAAATAATTCCACCACAGTTTCTCTATACATGATCTTATATATTTTATTTTACTGTAGTTGTAATATTGAATATATTTACTTTTTTCTAGCTATTTAAGAATCACCAGTGGTAAAGGAAATGTAAAAATAGTTTAGCACTTGCTCAATAAATATATTTTGTAACTATAATTAGTCTGCATACTGTTATGTAAAAGCTGTATTTGGCTTATTTTATAAACGCTTTGAAAATATTTAATACAAAGATACGCCAAAAATGTACCCTTAATTTGGTGCTTTCAAAGCTCAGACCGTTTATTGTATGTAATTAATGGTTAGTGGTGCTTTCAGTTGGTAACCGTAATAAACTGCCAGGTCAGATGTTGACATTACATAAAGCGTATTGTCGAGGTAAGCCCTAACGATGGGTCGTTGAGAACAATCGGAACTGGAGTTTAATTTGGCAGTGCTCCAAGACGATAGAAATCCATCGTGTAACATCTGGATCCAACTTTTAACAAGTACGGTGAATAAATTGTAATAACTATTCAAAATAATATTTAAATAAAATGTATTAATTTATTATATACGTTTGGTATTATAATATTCCAAGTTATGAATTAAGCAGCAAATTATTAATTTCACACTCAAAGTTTATATGTACATGATATTAAATCAGTTATTTCTTCCTTTTGGTTGAGTTCAGCACAGGAATGTAAAAATAGGTTTGAAGGTTTTGTTTTCTATTGTTCATACATTTCACAATAATAAATCATTTTAAGCGTTACCATTTTGTTCTTATAGGTATTGTCCATAGTGTCACGTTATTTGTAGAAGACTTTTGAGAATGGTGTCTAATAGATATACAAAACATGTGTTATGCGTTTTGACCAAGACCAATACACCACCTGAGTGCAAATAATATTTTACTAAGTACAAGTCACTTCTTCGTAAATAATACTTCAGGAAAAAGTAATTACAACAACATTTACAACAAAGTAATAATCTGAGTAGAACAACGTGGAAATGTCGCTAACCGTGAGTTTGGTAAATCGTGACATTAGTCAACTGTCTGAAGGGTGGACAGGTGGGTTATTGGTTTAATGTCTGAAGGGTGGGCGGGTGGGTCATTAGTCAACTGTCTGAAGGGTGGACAGGTGGGTTATTGATTAATGTCTGAAGGGGGGGCGGGTGGGTCATTAGTCAACTGTCTGAAGGGTGGACAGGTGGGTTATTGATTAATGTCTGAAGGGGGGGCGGGTGGGTCATTAGTCTACTGTCTGAAGGTTGGGTCATTAGTATACTGCCTGAAAGGTTAAGTGGGTGGGTTATAATTGTATTGTCTGATTGGAACACATAGAGGAATAGGGGATGCACGTACTTAATCCAGGTTTCGTCACCGGTCACGATTCTGTTTAACAATGGTTCTCCTTCGTCCTCATAACGTGACAGAAAGTCTAATGCAGAGGCCATTCTTTGAGTTTTGTGGTGGTCGGTAAGAATTTTGGGCACCCATCGTGCACAGAACTTATGGTAACCCAATCTTGCTGTCACTATCTCGTACAAGAGAGTCTTAGAAATCTGTGGAAAAACAGTAGATAACTCCGACATTGTGAAACGTGATTTTCACGAACTTTTGCATCAACTGCCTGAACAAGTTCGTCAGTCACCAATGATGGTCTACCACTCCTCTCTTCATCATGAACGTTTTCTCGTCCACTTTTAAATAAACGTACCCATTCACGGACAACTCCTTCACTCATAACTCTTGGTCTGTACACGGCACAAATCTCACGATGAATAGCTGCTGCAGAATATCCTTTGGCTGTAAAAAACCTTATGACAGCACGCACTTCGCATTTGGCGGGGTTTTCTATTGCAGCGCACATTTCAAACTGCCACAAAAACTACACTAGCGCAGGTACGACGTTCACTCGACCACGGCTTGATGGGCGGGGGGGGGGGGGCATCTGAAAGATGTTGAGACAAAGTTTGACTTATTTACCTCAATTAGTAATGGGGCTTCTAAGCAGAAATCCATAAATGAGTATCTTAGGTACGTTGAGAAATATTCAGCTCTTCCAAATAAGACCAACTTTTGTTTTACTATATTTGAACACGCAAGATGAAATTCTCAGTGCTACATTCAAATTAAGACAATCTAAATCAAGTGGATGGGATGGGGTAGCATCAGATATTGAAAAATGTGCTAATTTCATTGTCCTCCCTTTAGTGTATATTATAAATCAACATTTTTGTGAAGGTATTTTCACAGGAAAACTAAACTAATCTGTTGTTCGTCCTCTCCTCAGAAAGGGAGAAAAGAACGACATATCCAACTATAGGCCGACTTCACTACTCACCTCCTTCTCAATGGTATTTGAAATCATAATTATCAAGAAACTTCGACTCTATTTTGAATCCAACAACCTGCTAACTACTTTTCAATTTGGAGTAAAAATGCTGCTAAAGATCTATTGCCATAGATAATGCCATTGAATTCGTCTTGAATTGATCGCGTTTAGTTGGTGTGGTGTATTGCAATCTGTCCAAGGCCTTCGAGTGTGTGAACTACTTAATTCTTTTGGGTAAACTTCAAACGTATGGCTAGGTGGTGTAAAACTGACTCCTTTGTCCTCGTATCTTTCTAAAATCGTTTCAGTGACATATAATTTACGATACGTTTGGAAGTACTTGGAGGTGACGGTAAGCTTCTACGTTAGTGCCGTTTCTTTTTCACATCGATCAGATTGACCTTCTATGCAATATCATCTATAATTTTGTACGTTGACGACACACTGCCTTTGTTTCTTGTAATGACAGTCATAACCTGAAAACCGCGTTGAACCAGACATATAGTGATCTATATAGGTAGTATAAAACAAACGGCCTAATGTTCAATGAAGTTAAGACAAATGTTATGGTGTTCAGATCTTCGCTCGTCGTGATTTGAGTGCTTTTTAAAACATAGAACCACTCCCTTCGATTCCGCTCCTCTTCTAGGGGTCGTCTTAGATGAATGCCTCAACTGGGCTAAACAAATTAAAAAACTAACACATACTTTTTTCGTGTGCAGACTCCTTTGGTTAGCTGAGCTACCATTCTCCTGATTTATTTTTCCTATGTATACAGTAGGATTATGAATGCAATCGGATTTTGGTGATTATCTAGTGAGACTATTAGAATATTTAGGCTTCAGTAAAGAATTGTACTGAATAAATGTGGGGCTGGCCACCGAGCTCATCGTAAGCCACTATTTAACAACTAAATCTTCTTACCCTACCGAGTACTGTATTTACATACTTAAAGTGGTATTTTTCTTAAAAAAGATCTCCACCTTCTTGAGGACAATGTTGTATCCTTCAAGCATCCCTACAATAAGGGTGATTTTGTGTTACCAAGTCACAGATTAACACTCTGCGAGAAGGGTGTCCATTATTCTGTTCTACGACGTTACATTAACTGCCTAGGGTCTTGAAAACAATATAGAGAGACAGTGTGTTTATGACCAAATAGAAAGACTCTCTTAACGAAAGGTGTCTTTACTCGGTAAAAGTGCCTGTCAGGTGGCACTCAGAGTTAAAGTATTTGAAAAAATTCACAGCAAAAATATTTCAACTGAGCCGTTTTGTTTATACATATTTTCTTTGTTATTTATATAGGGTTTATTGTTTATTTGTGTTTTGAGTCTGACTTAATTCATACAACAAACGGTTATTTATGAAATAAACAATTTCTTAATCTAGTAATTTAATTAAAAGAATTGGGGTTATTTAAATATTTTAGAATATGGAGCATTTAAATTATCTGTATATACTCTTTCTTTTAGATTTTATATGTTGGCATGGATCATTATAGCTGAATTACCTTCTTGGAATGATTCAGATTTATTAATTAACCATGGTAGGCGTAAACATGACTCAACTAAAACTCAAATAAAACATCAATATCCAATTTTGTTCTTTGACGTAACTTGTATGAGATAAATATATAATTTTACATGGTATGGTAGTCGTGGAGAGATAATGTATGGGGATTAGTGCATTATATAAAATTATTGGATGTCGGTTATTCGAGGGAAGTTGGTACAACGTCATGGTGTGTTAGTAAACATAAAAACAAGCAAAAAATTGTTTCCTGAACTCAAAATATTTTCAGAAAATATCTGTTCATTTTAAGCTAATTCACGTAAAAACAGTTGTTAACTTAATGATTTGGAGGTAAGTTGTTAAGAAAATACCTTCCAGTCTAACACTATTAAGGATGAACGTGGTAAGTAAAAAAAATTTTTTTTAAAGATCTCCTTATTGACCTTACTCTGCCCATTCCCCATAAGTAGATATTTTCCCCGGGAGCGAGGCTCACTTTCCCGGAAACGGATCCAAGATGGCGGCGGTCACGTGACCAGATCCAAGATGGCGACACAGTGATACCAACCCCCTCCCCCAAAATATCCCTCAAATTTCCCTCAATTTCCCGAATTTCCCTCACATTTCCCTCAAATTTCCCGAATTTCCCTCACATTACCACAAATTCCTTCAAATTTCCCTCACTTTTCCCACATTTCCCTCACTTTTCCCTCACATTACCCGATTTTCCCTCACTTTTACCGATTTTCCCCCCCAAATTCCCAAATTTCCCTTGTTATACTATATAAAATACACTGTTAACCTTGGTATACTATATAAAATGAACTTTTCCAAGATGGCGGCCGGATCCAAGATGGCGTATTTTCCCTCCCGGGCCAACTCACACCCGGTACCCCGTCGGAATATTACCTCCCCAAAAGTCCCACCAAATTCCCTCACCGAAAAGATGGCGGCTTTTACCATGTTATACTATATAAAATACACTCTGTTATACTATATAAAATGTAAAAAGATGGTGGTCTTTACACTATAATAAATGAAAACCGTCGACTACCTTCGTATGCGTCGTCTGCTGGTCTGGCGCGCATGCGCGGGAACTACCAACAGCTGTACTCTGTGGTTTATGTCATATATACACTATAACAAATTTAATATTTCATATACATACTATAAAAAATGCTATACTTCATATACTCTATGTGGCTGACGCGATCACAGCGCCCCTAGCAGCAATGCCGTGCTATCGACCCGATCGCAGTGCACCTGGTGGGAATACCATGCTTTCGACCCGATCGCAGCGCCCCAAGCAGCAATGCCGTGCTCTCGACCCGATCGCAGCGCACCTGGTGGCAATGCCGATCGATCGCAGCGTACCTGGTGGCATCAGCTGTGCGCGGGTGGTGCATGCGCAGGGACTTGCTACTATGTGGTAATATACACCATAACAAACGCAATATTTCATATATACACTATAATAAATGTCACAGTGCACCTGGTGGCAAAACTTAGCAAAACTAAGCGCATTCTTTGGGAAACATGGCCCCTTCGGAAGGGAAGTGCCCGTGGGAAAATTCCCTCCCTAAAATTCCCTCAAATTCCCTCGTTATACTATATAAAATGCAAAAAGATGGTGATCTTTTCCTTGTTACACTATATAAAACGCAAAAAGATGACAGTCTTTTATACATGTACTATAATAAATGCTTTCGTGTACTTCCGGCGACTGTCAGCTACCTTCGTAAACTGTTCACCCATGGGCTACTGGTCTGGTGCGCATGCGCACCCATATGCTACGCTCTGATTGGTTGCCTCCCCAGTTTACAAGTAATCTTTCTCACACGTACTGTTAGCCTACCTGTTTTAATTAATTTTGAATTAAATTGTTCTGAATTTTTAATAAAAACACTGTTAACAAGCGCTCTTACCTTCGGACACTCATCCACGGCTTCCAATAACATACATCGTTACCTACCTATACTTATCTATCTAATCACGGGTCATCCTCAAGCCCCTACTTAACACTCAAGGCAACCCGCAATACACGTTTTTAATTAATTATAGGCCTATATTTAAAAATGAAGGTGCTACCTGCAATACAGTTTTGAAATGCGGGACTTGTCTACTAAAAAATGAAGGCGCTACCTGAAATACAAGTTTTTAATTAATTACTTATACAAAAATGAAGGGGCAATTCTTTTTTATCTGTTTATAATTTGTAATACACTGTTAGCCTACCCATTTAAATTAACTTTTTATTTATTTTTCTCAACTTTTTATTAAATACCCTGTTAGCCAACCTTTCTTATATAACATGCGCTCTTAACTTACCTATGTTCCAGGTACTGATATACGGCTTCCATTACCATCCATCGTTACCTACCTATACTTTCGTTAAAAATATCTAATCATGGATGGGTACATACTTAACACTCAAGGCAACCCGCAATACACGTTTTATTTAAAAATTAAGGGGCAGCTATTATTTAGTACACTGGTAACTTTGGGGTCCTTCAACTACCATCTACCTTCAACTTAACTTCATATCAAACATACCCGGCATCCTCTAAACTTAATACGCTAGCTTAACTTAACTTCGTACGCTCTTACCGAGCCCTCATGCCTACCGGACTATCCAACCGAAATTACTTTACCTGTACTTACGAGGTCTACTGGTGTACGGTGGCCGGGCTTTATCGCTGATATCACAAAACTTGACCTAAAAGGTCAACCCGTGGCTGTTATCACATCCGTTCATATCACTCACACTAATGACGCCAATCAGTTATCTAGCTTCTTCCACTACAACGGATCTTTGTTAAACTTTTATAAAATATTTACCACAGTATCATATTAAAAATGTAATATTGAACAGTTTCTTTGTATATATGAATATTTGTACATAACTTATCCGTTTGGTTAGATTTAACTTTGTGTACATTTAAAAATGTAAAAAACTGGGTCCTTTAGCAGTTTCAATGTACGTATATACAAAGTCTACAAGTAATACTTTGAGCAGTACCACAATGTTACAGGATGTGACTCACCACATCAATCTTATCGCTTGTGTCACAAAGGTGAAATATCAGCTCGCTTTTTATTGTTAATAGTATAAAGATTATATACTTCCAACGACATAAAAAAGTTTAATTTACATTCATTAATAAGCATTCATTTAATTTTTTTAAATTTGAACATACATTACTTCTGTATCATAACCCTTGGTGTGAGATGAATTAAGTCCGGGTGCTATGATCCGTTACGTGCGTGGTCATAGACCCATATGGCGACTGTGCCCTAGCCTACTGTAATGGTACGGTCAGTGGACATGTGTGAATGAAGGTGACCATGAGAAGTGGAATATAGCTGTTAGACCTTATGATATGGGTTAGATGGTGGTTACATGAGGAGTGTGATTACGATCAACTCAGAGTGAATGCCTCCGGAAAGGGTTATGGGACAGGGTAGTATTGGGTCCTAGATGACAACGTCATCTAATGACAAGTCCTAATGACTTCCTTAATGTCCAAATAAATGTCTATGCAAGTTAAAAAAAAACCAATGTAAGCAAGTTGGTATACCATTGAACGGCTTCACCAAGTAAAGATCGACCGTAGTGCAATGTAGGAACCTCGTACCGGGCGAACCTTCTTCTTGATTACGGTATCTCCTACGCCAAGTAAGTAATGTTAAGTTAGTTTTGAGTAAACTCTTTTACCGCCAACCTTTAAAAACAATTTGTAAAGTCAATTCTGTTATAATATGGACACTTTTGTGAGATTTCTCAACTACAATTTAATAGCGGCTATCTCCAGCTCTGTGTGATAGAAAACCATCGATCCATCGAGGTGAGAACGGACCAAATTTAATAAAAAAATCATCCAACTGCTCCCCAATCGTTATGTCCACTGTGGCATTCCTTATCCGCTAGGAATCCGATATCGTTGGCCTCATCATTTCGCTTTCCAAGAACTTACACACGGAGAGCGTATTCGGCGCTAGCCTATAGATAGTCTACATTGTGATACAACAATCAAAAATAAATAATTAAATAAAGTAGGTAGGTCCTTTAACGAACTACTTTCAAATTCTAATCGTTTAAATAAATTAATAGGAATGTAACATAACGCATGAAGGCTTATTTGTGTAATTGATATAGGCCTACCTAAAGTGTCCCAGAAATAATATAATCTGGGATGAAAAATATAAAAAAATATTATAAAAATGGTATAACTTAGTTTAATATTTTTCATAAATTTATTCATATAGAGTACGTTACAGATAACGTCTTCTATATAGGCCTAATCCATATTTGACAAAATAACAGATTTTTTAAGTCTACATATTTAATAAACATTTCTTCTATTAACATAAGCATTCAATTGAGAATTTAATAGCCTAAGATGTTAATTTTTGTTGTATTAATGAATTTAATTTTTTTTAATTATCAGAATCAAAATCAATTTAGATACATAGAATAATAAACATTTATTTATAACATTTTTGCTAGTTAAGAAAACAACTGACAGTGACGCTTGCCGTAGACTGCCTGCGCCCAAACACAGGGTAGGTAGGCCTATATCTGACAGAGAAGCTTTGTATTATTTTTACAAATAAAACTAAGTCCATTAATTTATTAAGTAGTCTACAATCTAAAAGTATTAGACGTGGTATAGAATTGAAGAAATACGTAGGAGACGTAAAAAAATCCTAAAAGGGCTTTTTATTAGTGTAATTACTAGACATGTAGGCCTATAAACGTTAGGATTAGCGGCAGACTATAACGTGTTGGTGCATAAAATACTATGGATCCTACATGATACGCTTTCTTTAATGTTAAAAAAAATCATTTAACTCTGTCTATTGATAAATTGTTGATGTCCAAATTTAGAATATTAATTCAATTAACCATTAATTAATCATTTAAACACCTTTAATATTTAGACTTCTACTTTAGATTTTCAAGTATCTTACAAATGTTAATGGAAATAATTTATACCTATTTCCTGAACAGCTTACAATATTAAAGGTTTTTTCATAATATGCAAATGTTTACCTTTTAATAAACTATGCAGGCTTAGCCAGGCCTAATTCAGCAGAATAATATCTAATAGGCCAAATTAATAGGCCTAATACAATGATGTGGATCTCACAGCTTCATTTTTTATTATAGTTTATAAAGATGATTCAAGACTAATCACACGGTACTTTATTTGCTCCTCACTAAATAAAATGTATTAACTATATCCTTATAAACGTTTTAAACCATTTCCAATGTAGGCCACAGATGAAAACAGACTATGAGTCAATGGAAACTATGAAATCAGCATTATGGATGTTCTGTCCCGAACTAGAATCCGTCAATTCTCAGGGCAAACCAAAACCGATTTAAATTTGAATACATTTACAAAAATAGAGCAATAATAATCTATTTACACGCTACGCTTTATTCAGTAATATCAATTGATATTCTTGTTATTTTCAATTATCATACGTAATACATAGAACCTTTTTCAACAATTTGTGCTTTATATTTAAATTATTACGAGTAAACTTAATTTTAACAAAGTTTTATTTATTTGTTTTGTTGTAAATTCCATAATGTATACATGCTTACACAATACATCGATCTTATGTGTAATAATGAGAGATCTTACTATCAAAATTATACCGTATTTTCTAATGTTTTTATAGTTTAGGTAGAATTTTAAACAATATGTATTAAATTTATAGCTTAATACCTTATCAAATTACATTCATACACATTGTGTGTGCTATGTCACAAAATAAAGTTAACAACCTACATTCCCATCAACACATTACCTCCAAGTAGAGGGCTTACATCTCTACACACAATACAAGTTTTCATTAAGTCACACTGAAATAGTAAACTTGTAACAAGTTAAAGTATTCAGTTCCCCTTGACAAGAATAACTCTACATACGTCCATTGACTATAAATGAAGTATATTAACCAATAATACTTTTAAAACTTATACATGTTTTAAGTCTACCTAACTTTAGCATCCGAACTTTAGTCTACCGAATTATTGTATGTTAACCAACCTAAACTTACAAATAACAATTATTATATCCACAAACATTAAACATATGATAAATTAAGTGTAATAATCTCAAACACAAGGTGATTCCTCACACTTTATATACACCTTAGTATTATTCTCTAAACATAATTTACTGTTATAGTCAGGGAAACTATGACATGGAACCCAAACCACGTAGTATTGGTTTTATTTTAAACAAACTGACAGTTTAAAAAAAACTTTCTAAAAGAAGAGTAAATTCCATCCAAAAGTAAGAAAAACCAAAGATACATACAAACTTCAGAAAATTTTACATAAAAATGTAATTGTTGAAAAATGTCTCGAATCAAGGAAGAACTACCAACACAGTAGTCTCCAAACCCCTTAAAATTGAGGTAAAATGTTCATAAATAGGGATATTTGTGTACAAAATATGTTACGATTCCCTAAAAGCATTAAAATGCAGTGTCATAACAATGATATTTGTCCTAAACATTAAAAATACCTTTAAAATACTCTTATAGAACCTTAATAAACTCAGTTTGAGCTCAAAACAACGTACAAAACTGATGTAACACTTGTAAATTAATTGTTTAACCTACATAATTATTTAGTTGGCTTTGCATTTACTACTACATGACTCCAAACAGTTGACAATGTGTAAGTAGCCAATAGTAATAAATTCTCCATAAAGTTCACATTTTAAGTCTGATTTTAACTAAACTTGGTACTATTGATTATTTGCGTATTAAACAAACAAACGAATAGTTAGTTGAAATGTGTCTGTTGTAGAAACTTTGGTATTAACAGTAAGAAAGTTTGGTTTCTTTTGGCTGTAAAATACTCGATCAGAAAATGTATATACACCACTCCCAGAGACCCAACCACAAACCATACAAGCATGACTTAACAGTCCACCCAATCACCAAACACACATGACTCTTAATATTTCACACACCTAGACTTTTTATATACTTTAGACGGTCCACCTATTTAACACACAGTACTTACTGTCGATAGACGCCCTAACTACACACAGTCATCTTTATATACCACATACCATACCGACACATAAACTTATTGACAGACTACCTACTTAACATACAAGACTTACCACCTAATAGACAATCTACATAAGGCTTTAGTTGTCATTCCACCTATCCAACACACACATGTACAAGACACCTACCAAGCACTAATACCCTTCCTATCCAGTAGTAAGACTCTTCTACCCACTTACCCAACACACAGTCCTCCTGATAGACCACTCACCCCTCCCGACACATAATACATTTGACAGACCACTTACTTAACATACAAGACTGACCATACACTCTACATAGAAGACGTTTGATTATCCACTCACCTACTCAATACACACAAAACACTTGTTTGATCACACACCTATTTATCAAACAGAACTGTCGACACTCACTCCACACTCAGCAACAGTATATGATCTTTCAACAGGTAACAACTACTTTACACTCAGCAACAATATATGATCTTTCAACAGGTAACAACTACTTTACACTCAGCAACAATATATGATCTTTCAACAGGTAACAACTACTTAACACTCAGCAACAATATATGATCTTTCAACAGGTAACAACTACTTAACACTCTGCAACAATATATGATCTTTCAACAGGTAACAACTACTTAACACTCAGACACAATATATGATCTTTCAACAGGTAACAACTACTTAACACTCAGACACAATATTTGATCTTTCTACAGGTAACAACTACTTAACACTCAGACACAATATATGATCTTTGAACAGGTAACAACTACTTAACACTCAGACACAATATATGGTCTTTGAACAGGTAACAACTACTTAACACTCAGACACAATATATGATCTTTCAACAGGTAACAACTACTTAACACTCAGCAACAATATTTGATCTTTCAACAGGTAACAACTACTTTGCACTCAGCAACAATATATGATCTTTCAACAGGTAAAACTACTTAACACTCTGCAACAATATATGATCTTTCAACAGGTAACAACTACTTTACACTCAGCAACAATATATGATCTTTCAACAGTTTACAACTACTTAACACTCAAACACAATATATGGTCTTTCAGCAGGTAACAACTACTTAACACTCAGACACAATATATGATCTTTCAACAGGTAATAACTACCTAACACTCAGACACAATGTATATTGATCTTTCAACAGGTAACAACTACTTAACACTCAGACACTATATATGATCTTTCAACAGGTAACAACTACATAACACTCAGAAACAATATATGATCTTTCAACAGGTAACAACTACTTAACACTTACCAAAAATATATGATCTTTCAACAGGTAACAACTACTTAACACTCAGACACTATATTTGATCTTTCAACAGGTAACAACTACTTAACACTTAGCAACAATATATGATCTTTCAACAGGTAACAACTACTTAACACTCAGACACTATATTTGATCTTTCAACAGGTAACAACTACTTAACACTCAGACACTATATTTGATCTTTCAACAGGTAACAACTACTTAACACTCAGACACAATATATTGATCTTTCAACAGGTAACAACTACTTAACACTCAGACACTATATATGATCTTTCAACAGGTAACAACTACTTAACACTCAGACACTATATATGATCTTTCAACAGGTAACAACTACTTAACACTCAGACACTATATTTGATCTTTCAACAGGTAACAACTACTTAACACTCAGACACTATATTTGATCTTTCAACAGGTAACAACTACTTAACACTCAGACACTATATTTGATCTTTCAACAGGTAACAAATACTGAACACTCAGACACTATATTTGATCTTTCAACAGGTAACAACTACTTAACACTCAGACACTATATTTGATCTTTCAACAGGTAACAACTACTTAACACTCAGACACTATATATGATCTTTCAACAGGTAACAAATACTTAACACTCAGACACTATATTTGATCTTTCAACAGGTAACAACTACTGAACACTCAGACACTATATTTGATCTTTCAACAGGTAACAACTACTTAACACTCAGACACTATATTTGATCTTTCAACAGGTAACAACTACTTAACACTCAGACACTATATTTGATCTTTCAACAGGTAACAACTACTTAACACTCAGACACTATATTTGATCTTTCAACAGGTAACAACTACTTAACACTTAGCAACAATATATGATCTTTCAACAGGTAACAACTACTTAACACTCAGCAACAATATATGATCTTTCAACAGGTAACAACTACTTAACACTCAGCAACAATATATGATCTTTCAACAGGTAACAACTACTTAACACTCAGAACAATATATGATCTTTCAACAGGTAACAACTACTTAACACTCAGAACAATATATGATCTTTCAACAGGTAACAACTACTTAACACTCAGCAACAATATATGATCTTTCAACAGGTAACAACTACTTAACACTCAGCAACAATATATGATCTTTCAACAGGTAACAACTACTTAACACTCAGAACAATATATGATCTTTCAACAGGTAACAACTACTTAACACTCAGCAACAATATATGATCTTTCAACAGGTAACAACTACTTAACACTCAGCAACAATATATGATCTTTCAACAGGTAACAACTACTTAACACTCAGCAACAATATATGATCTTTCAACAGGTAACAACTACTTAACACTCAGCAACAATATATGATCTTTCAACAGGTAACAACTACTTAACACTCAGCAACAATATATGATCTTTCAACAGGTAACAACTACTTAACACTCAGCAACAATATATGATCTTTCAACAGGTAACAACTACTTAACACTCAGCAACAATATATGATCTTTCAACAGGTAATAACTACTTAAAACTCAGCAACAATATATGCTCTTTCAACAGGTAACAACTACTTAACACTCAGGAAATATATATGATCTTTCAACAGGTAACAACTACTTTACACTCAGCAACAATATATGATCTTTCAACAGGTAACAACTACTTAACACTCAGCAACAATATATGATCTTTCAACAGGTAACAACTACTTTACACTCAGCAACAATATATGATCTTTCAACAGGTAACAACTACTTAACACTCAGCAACAATATATGATCTTTCAACAGGTAACAACTACTTTACACTCAGCAACAATATATGATCTTTCAACAGGTAACAACACTTGGCAACAAAATATAATCTTTTTTTCAGGTTTTTTATCTCTAAGCCAATTGTAATGAAACAAGTTTCAACAAATATTCCATAAAATTGTCTATAAAATTCCGATATTTGATTGGATTGGTTGTAACAGTTATTTTATTATGAACATTTTAAAATTATGCCTTTTTAAAACTGTATATATTTTTTGTGCTATATTTGCCCAAAATTACACTAAACAATCTTCAAGTCGCAATTTATTCACTTTGACGTGTTTTGAGCTAAGATTAAGAAAAACAATCTGCTAAGATGTGACAACCTGTCCCGAATCACCCTCTATACAGTTAAGAGTGTTGATATGTGCAGACGTTTAATTCTTTGTTGATATAAAAAGACATTAAAAACAAATTACATGCCAAAAACAAAATCACACATGTTTAAGGTCTTGATATAGTGGCAATAAATATCTATTATTGACTCATAAAAAATACTAGCAAGCAACGACTAATGTGTTTTTAATATTCATAAAAATAGTTTCACAATAAAATGCCTAGTCACTTAAATTTTAATGTGCAACTTCTATTTTTTGTTTTTTTTGGGTATGCTTATTTACATTTAATACTAATTATCATACAGGAGGGTAAACAAAGTTTATGTTTTGTCATTTCATAAGGTGAAACATATTATACTATTATACTGAACTCGATACTGTCCATTGCAAATAGTAGTTTAAATGAAGCTTCATTTAAAAAGTGACGGCGTCGAACGTGATTCAGGTACAGCGATGTGTGGCGGAAACTGCTTCAGCAATAGTGAAGGCGTTAAAGTAATGCTACTAACATGATATTCGATAAGAAATATCGGTAGTGTATCTTTAATATAGAATTAATTGATTCAATAATTATCTACCAATCCATCTGATAGGTATCAGATGGATAGGTAAATAATCCATCTGATACCTATGGATGGATTATTTACCTATCCATCTGTTTGTATGTTTGTCATTTATTCATTGCTACAACATTCATCCGACAGTCATGAAACTTTGGGAATTCACATATTTTCTCCTGAGAAACTTTTAAATAACGTTTTATTTACATACTCACTCTTATCCACTGGCATATAACGTTTCATTGACAAACTAATGGAGTTATTAAAATTTTTTCATTAATAATTAGGCATGAAATCAAAAGAAACGTAATGAAAACTATCGAAATAGACTAAGTAATGCTTATTGAAATTTTAAATTAACTTTAATAAAATCAAAACATTGCTGTTTTTAAGTTAATTACATATCAATGTATGGATAAATAACTAGTACCTTAAATAATTACACTTTAGCAGACTTATTGTAGATTTATTGACGTTCTTTGATTCAATATTGCACTAATAACATCTAATTAAAACAGTCTAAAATAGAAAATATTACTACGTATTAACATTTAATACATCTGTGTAATTAATTGTGATTAAAAGAGAAAGAATTACTTGGTTAAAAAAATATAAAAAACAGGCATTTTCTAGAAAAAAAAAAAAAGAAAAAAAAAAAAAACATGGATATATATTTATATGTTGGATGGGTTGAGAGTAGAACATTAAAGGACAATTAATTGTGTGTTTGTTTTTTATAGTTCTGTTAACTTTGTAGAAATTATTCAGATCTTCAACTGACATTTAAAGTTAAATTGTATTGTAAAGTTTTCGCGTTGTTTATGAATTTTTATGAATAGTTTCAGATGAAATTGAAAGGTTGTTAGGTTCGTAATGCATCCTATATAAAGGGTCTTGAACAAGTATGGAACTACCATAGTTTCTTTTAAATGGGTTCAGATAAATAATTGAGATTTAGTAATTGATATTTAAGCATTTTAAGAACCATCTTTCGCCTAATCAGCATGGGTTTCAGTGCGGTCCATTAACACAAATTTACTATCCTTCACACATTACATCTCTTCGCGTTTGGATAGAAACACCCAGACAGATGTTGTATTCCTTGACCTGGCCAAGGCATTTGACAAAGTGGATCATTTAATTTTACTTAGGAAATTGCATTATTATGGATTATTAGATAGCTTGATCTACATTTTTAGGTCTTATTTCATAAATAGGTAGAATAAACACATGTCGCTTATACGTTTTTTATAAGCGACATTTATCAGACAAATTTACTGACCAGTCAGGAGTTCCCCAAGGATCAAACTTAGGACCTTGTTTGTTCGTGATCATGATTAATGACTTGTGCAAACATGTGGTCCACTCGAAGCCATTATTATTTGTAGATGACTTGAAGCTATTTCACAATAAAACAGACTACCGTGATGCTGAGAGACTTCAAGAAGATCTTGATAGCATTTATAAATGGGGGAAAACAATAAAATGATATTTAATCTATCTAAATGCCATACTATGTCCTTCAGTCGATAAGAAAATTGCATTAAAAGCAACTCCTATTTAAATGGATAGTTGATTTGCAGAGTAAAATCAACTAAAGTTCTGGGGTTAAATAATGTATTCTGTTATTTGATCTCCACATAAGTAATTGTATATCATCCGCAAGCAGAATGATGGGGCTTATTATCAGGCAAGGTGTACATTTTCAAAATCTAACGACGCTTATATTTTTGTATAAGGCATTGGTCAGGTCAAGACTGGAAAATGCTGTTATAGTATGGAATCCCATTCATTAATTTCAAAACGATGCAATTGAAAGAATCCAACAAAGATTATAAAGATATCTTTATTTCAAGTACTTCAATGTTTATACTTATTTGGTTCCATACAGTGGATTATTGAATCTGTTTGGGTTTGAAAGTCTACGCCTGAGGAGGATGTGATGGGGGGGGGGGGGCAGATGTTTATGCATGGCCTGGTCCAGGGACGGGTAGATGACGCAGTCAGCCTGGAGATTTTCTCTTTTAGGATCCCCGCTTTTAACAGCAGAAATAGGCTGCTATTTGACTTGCCACACGTTCGTTCGGTTGTGCTTGCCTCCTCGCTTCTTTTTCAGATGGCGAAGGATTACAACCTAATGCTTTCTGGTGGAGAGAATATTGACATAATTCATGATAAAGATTTACATTTTAAAAAAGAATTTTTTTCTGTTGAGATCAAAAATGTTACTATCAGGTGCATAATATACGAGTTTCTGTTTATATGAGGATAAAACCCAACATTTAATAGAGTGTTAAGCAAGAAAATACACGATTGCTTACAAAAAATGACTATTTAATCTTTTGTTATTTATGTATTATTACTGATATCTAATTGTACAAATTAAACTTATTTTCAGAAATAATTTTCTCTAACAAATAAATAAATTGAAATATTATATTTTGTATTAAAATTTCATCTTGAAAATTACATATTATTATATATCTATTACGATTAAATATTATTCTAAACTGTCAGATTAATGTCAAGGTCAATTAAATCTCACAGATAAACTTATATTTTCAGAAGAAGTATATTAGTACGAACGGTTACTTAAAACTTATTGCAATCGGTTACTTAAATAAACCTCAGACAACTAGATTGAGAAACCCCCCAATATATATTAAAAATATTGAAAGTGTAAAATATCTATAATATGGATTTTCAATTAAATGATGTTAAACATATTGTATTTAAACAAAAAATATACCTCAACTCAAAATAATCATTATGAAAGAATCGTGCTCATAAATATGTATTTTATCAGATTAACAGTGAAGATAGTTTGCTCCATAGTGAGGTATGAATGTGTAGAAAAAAAAAGAAAAAAAAAACACTTTATAATTTAGGCCTACAAGTTATAAATGAACATATATTTTGGTACACTGAATGAAATAAACTCGTGACAAATGTACATATACTTATATACTTGGGTACGCTGAATAAAATGTGCACTTAACGAATAACACAAATAAGTTTGCATGGAATATTACAACATACTACATATTATTCTTATCTAACCCCGTACAGCAGATACTCTACCATCACCGGTTCTGCTAGAAACTGATATGGATAACGAGAATATTACACACATACTACATATTATTCTTATCTAACCCCGTATAGCAGATACTCTACCATCGCCAGGTCTGCTAGAAACTGATATGGATAACGAGAATATTACACACATACTACATATTATTCTTATCTAACCCCGTACAGCAGATACTCTACCATCGCCGGTTCTGCTAGAAACTGATATGGATAACGAGAATATTACACACATACTACATATTATTCTTATCTAACCCCGTATAGCAGATACTCTACCATCGCCGGTTCTGCTAGAAACTGATATGGATAACGAGAATATTACACACATACTACATATTATTCTTATCTAACCCCGTATAGCAGATACTCTACCATCGCCGGTTCTGCTAGAAACTGATATGGATAACGAGAATATTACACACATACTACATATTATTCTAATCTAACCCCGTATAGCAGATACTCTACCATCACCGGTTCTGCTAGAAACTGATATGGATAACGAGAATATTACACACATACTACATATTATTCTTATCTAACCCCGTATAGCAGATACTCTACCATCGCCGGTTCTGCTAGAAACTGATATGGATAACGAGAATATTACACACATACTGCATATTATTCTTATCTAACCCCGTATAGCAGATACTCTACCATCGCCGGTTCTGCTAGAAACTGATATGGATAACGAGAATATTACACACATACTACATATTATTCTTATCTAACCCCGTATAGCGGATACTCTACCATCGTCGGTTCTGCTAGAAACTGATATGGATAACGAGAATATTACACACATACTACATATTATTCTTATCTAACCCCGTACAGCGGATACCCTACCATTGCCGGTTCTGCTAGAAACTGATATGGATAACGAGAATATTACACACATACTACATATTATTCTTATCTAACCCCGTATAGCAGATACTCTACCATCGCCGGTTCTGCTAGAAACTGATATGGATAACGAGAATATTACACACATACTACATATTATTCTTATCTAACCCCGTACAGCAGATACTCTACCATCGCCGGTTCTGCTAGAAACTGATATGGATAACGAGAATATTACACACATACTACATATTATTCTTATCTAACCCCGTACAGCAGATACTCTACCATCGCCAGTTCTGCTAGAAACTGATATGGATAACGAGAATATTACACACATACTACATATTATTCTTATCTAACCCCGTACAGCAGATACTCTACCATCGCCGGTTCTGCTAGAAACTGATATGGATAACGAGAATATTACACACATACTACATATTATTCTTATCTAACCCCGTACAGCAGATACTCTACCATCGCCGGTTGTGCTAGAAACTGATATGGATAACGAGAATATTACACACATACTACATATTATTCTAATCTAACCCCGTATAGCAGATACTCTACCATCGCCAGTTCTGCTAGAAACTGATATGGATAACGAGAATATTACACACATACTACATATTATTCTTATCTAACCCCGTACAGCAGATACTCTACCATCGCCAGTTCTGCTAGAAACTGATATGGATAACGAGAATATTACACACATACTACATATTATTCTTATCTAACCCCGTACAGCAGATACTCTACCATCGCCGGTTCTGCTAGAAACTGATATGGATAACGAGAATATTACACACATACTACATATTATTCTTATCTAACCCCGTACAGCAGATACTCTACCATCGCCGGTTCTGCTAGAAACTGATATGGATAACGAGAATATTACACACATACTACATATTATTCTTATCTAACCCCGTACAGCAGATACTCTATCATCGCCGGTTCTGCTAGAAACTGATATGGATAACGAGAATATTACACACATACTACATATTATTCTTATCTAACCCCGTACAGCAGATACTCTACCATCACCAGTTCTGCTAGAAACTGATATGGATAACGAGAATATTACACACATACTACATATTATTCTTATCCAACCCCGTATAGCAGATACTCTACCATCGCCAGTTCTGCTAGAAACTGATATGGATAACGAGAATATTACACACATACTACATATTATTCTTATCTAACCCCGTACAGCAGATACTCTACCATCGCCAGTTCTGCTAGAAACTGATATGGATAACGAGAATATTACACACATACTACATATTATTCTTATCTAACCCCGTACAGCAGATACTCTACCATCGCCGGTTCTGCTAGAAACTGATATGGATAACGAGAATATTACACACATACTACATATTATTCTTATCTAACCCCGTACAGCAGATACTCTACCATCGCCGGTTCTGCTAGAAACTGATATGGATAACGAGAATATTACACACATACTACATATTATTCTTATCTAACCCCGTACAGCAGATACTCTACCATCGCCAGTTCTGCTAGAAACTGATATGGATAACGAGAATAATTTTTCTCTTATATTCTTCATATGACATATATTTAAATACGAAGTATGACTAATTGACGACTGGTTTATGGTCTGGTAAATAGATACATATCTACATTAAAAACATAGCTTTGAAAAATTAAACTAATTCTATCAAATTATTTGTCTAAAGAAAAACAGTTAAAAAAAAAAAATGGATTTTCATCGGAGTTTGTATCTTTGATAAAAGTTAAAATAATTTTAGTACATTATGCTACTATACTTTTATTATCTGGAAACAGTTTTTAGATGTAATATTTAGTTTTTAATTTAAATGATTAAATTAACCCTTTTTAGACCGAGAAAGCTAGATAGTTTAAAATAACTTCATTGTAATCAAAATTCAAAATTTTTAAGCTACCATTGACGATTTCACTGCTCCATGTGGTTTTAACAAGCAATTTTTACACTTTCTGAAAGTTAAATTCAACTAGATTAGTTCACATGTTCTAGTCCCTAAGCCTTTAATGTTGCTACATCACTAAAGTATTTATTAGTAAAAAATCTTCTCTGTCATTTCTTAGCACATATAGTTTATAGTTAAAATATTATGTTTCTTATTACTGTTAGATTTTATTTGTTGTTATTTGTATCGTTATTTCTTTAGATTATACATATGTTACATGCACATTGTTGATTTCATTTGTTTTTGTTTATTTGTTGAATTGTTCATAGTCTATATAGTATTTAATATTGTTTAATTATTGTCGATTTATAGTATATTTGTTTTATATAGTTATGTATATTATTTATTTATTTCCATTGTGTTAACATTTAATTATTTGAGGCTCATGTGTAGTTAGGACTACCAGTCGTGATCCAGAAGGAAGTTTTAAACAATCAAACAATTAATTGATATAAACTGCAAAATAAAATAAACATTAGGACTACTGATATAAAAAAATTGGTTTTTATAATGAATATTAAATGTTATTTGGTTTCCTTTAACTACGTTCCCTTGGTGTTTGTTGATTTGTTTATTTATTTTTGTTTTGTTTGTTAGTTACTTTAAGATTACTTATATATTAAAGATATTTCACTATCATGAAATTAGTTGATCTCTCAAATAGCTATATGCTAGAGAGATTAAAAAAGACACTGCAATGTAATATCAATTTAAGAAATAATAAATGATTTTGAATTTGAATTTAAGGTTTCAAATTACGTAGCGTTAGGTCTTGTTCATATTCTCATCTTTGACAGAACATTTCTCAGGGAGATTTCTTATATTACTTTCAATATTTTGGGCCATATGTTTGGATTCTCTTTTCTCATAAAACCGTTTCTCTATATTTACACTGATATTGATATATCAAATATAGATTTTTCAGAGCCATCAAAAAATAGAAAAATGGATAAATCAAACTAAAAATTTAAAAATTGTACATTATATCTGCATTATTAAGAGCTTGTGTCTTGGTGTTAAAATATTGATCTCCCAACACATAGTAAAGTCTAAGTTACACAATCATTGAACACCTGCTTTCCAATTCAATGAGAAACTATTTGGTAGTTTAAAAACCCCTAAAAATCCAATGAAAATAAAAATAAAACGTAGGAAAATTAAATAAATTATATTTGTGCAAGAAAAATAGTGCTTGGCAGAAGAAAAATAATTTCAAGTGAACTCTAGGCTTGATATTAGTTCAACATACAAGCAAAATTAACCAGAGATGCTCGAAAAGCCAAGAACAAATATATATCTTATCTTGTATATTAACGATCCCTTACCCGCAAATAGATCGTAAACTTGGCAGTCATCCATTATGGACTTTGTACACTGGAGAGCAGGAACAAGACCAAGGAGAACTAGGAACCATGTACTTAAGTCTGATTGATAACAGTTATTTGTGAAAAATTGTTAATCTCTGTTGTTTGAAAGTTATTTACTAACATTGGATTGTTCATGATATGTAGATAATATTTGCAGATTTCTAATGCTTTGAGTGTTCAAGAAACAAACACAACGTTTCTACAGGTATAACAAACACCTGCCGTCTTCAGGTGTACTTATTTACTAACTTAGCCTACATCAAAACATTTTTTTTTCTTTAACTCGTACTAAATCAGAAAAGATACTCATACAACATACTGGATACTAAAGATTACTGTTGAAAGTCAGAAGTTCTTAAAAAACTATCACACATAACACAATTATAGAAAATATAATAGACAATGAAATACAAAAGAAATGCAAAATATGAAATCATTCAACAAAACACAGAGCAAGTGATTAAATAGACCAAATACTCAATGACATACAAAAATAAATGCAAAACATGATAAAATAAACAGAGCATATATTAGGTTATTAAACAGACAAAATATTCAATGAAAGACGAGAAAATGCAAAAATATGAAAAAATGTAACAAAACATAGAGCAGGTTATTAAATAGACAAAATATTCAACCGGCTTCCAATTCCACTGTGGCGGGAGGAAGGAGTTCTCGCACCACTACACTCACGATATCAACTCACCACGACCGTCAAAGACGAGCTGAATCATTGCCGTAAACTGATCGGTGACGAGTGGTGGGGGGTAGGCCCCTCCAAGGGGATGCCTAGGTCGACTGTGCAAGGTGATTGGAGGAGGGGGTGTTGTAATCATCCCTGTTTTTTTGAACAATTCTGTTGTGTTTGAAAGTATGTTTTTGTTTGATATTTTCTCATGTCGAGCCTCCAAGCTCGTGTTCCGGGGGACAAGGTAAAAAGCTCCCTCCAAGCGGATCTAGGGGCACGGCCGTCAGGGTGGCGGCTTGATGGATTTAGTGTGTAAAATGTTAATGTTTTGTGTCCTACATTTATTGTTCTGGGTGTTCCGGGACGTGCCTCCAAGCTATAATCTCGGGGCCAAGAACTTGTTAGTCTCATTTCAAGAAAAAGTTCTAAACTTTTCGTTATGGAGATATGGCTTCCTAAAGTAACTAATTTGGCCATTTATACATAATGCATTAACAAACCGTGTGATATACCTCATTAAAATTTTTAGAATATAGTGGACAAAAGGTAATTATTTACCTAGTTTTAACTAAATCTAAAAAAAAGTATTCAAGAAGGGTTTTGAAATATTTTTCTATGAATAACATTTGTTAAAATTTTGTAGTTAACATTTGTAAAAATATAGTTGGCTTAAAGAGTAGATTAATAATATATAAACACCTCATTCCTATAATTTACTACAAATAAGGGAGTTAGAATCTTCTATAGAATTCTTGGGGTGGGGCAGGGGCCAGTGGAGGGAAGAGAAGGGAGGAAAACACATTCTTTGTTAGTGAGAAAGGCTCTTTACTACTCCTAGCAACAGGAGTGATAACATTTAGAACTAAATTCCATGGAGTGCTCAACTGGGCGCTGAATGAACACCATTTAAACATATGCAGTGTGGAGAGATGTAAATAACTACGAGGTATATGATAATGAACGAACAGAATTACGTTTTAAGAAATACGTAATGTAAAATGTTGTTTGTTGGACTTACGAATGCCATATAAAGACTTATTTATGGAATTATAATAAATAAATAAATAAATATTAAGATGACACTGTTTATACACTTGATATGTCCAACTTCAAGATTTCACGCCCAATACCGCACCTCACTGTATGACATGTATAGAGTGAATATATAATATTCATACGTCTTCTTTCTTATATTGGATTTAATTTATTGCTTTAAATTAGTACAAAATTAACTTGCTTGACTATAATTGCTTTCAGTTGTTTGGTTCCTCTACTTCGTTAACTGTAAACAATAAATTGCAATTAATCATAAACAACCAACGGTTCTTTTATCGATAGTCGTTATATCGTTCTAATCGATTTATAGACAGCTAAATAAAAAAATCGATACAACTTCAAGGTACTTACAGTTGGAAATTAATTGACTTAGTACTTAAATTTATGTTCTATTAATTAAGTAAAAATAATTTGAAGTCTTCATTACACGTATTAACTTTGTTTCGTTTTAATAAGTTTTATATATTATATATACAGTATATATATTATATGTATATATATATATATATATATATATTTATTTATTTATATTCACCAGTTCACACGGGCTTGCACTTTATTCAACAAGTGAAGTACCGACCATTAGCTCAGTTGGGGATTCGAACCTTGGACCTTATAACCGTGATCTCCGCAGACCGACGCCTTAACCACTGAATCAGTTTACACTTTTGTTATATTTGACTTTATCATTAATATATGGAAATTTATATCTATTCGATAGTAATCTTGAACTGTAAACATAGATCTAATAACTGAGGTCAGGTATGAAACTACAACCGAACCAAGTAGAAATATACTAGCGATTTTGTCTGTCTCAATGTTGTGTTCTACATAAGTTTATATTGTTCTCAATTGATGAACGTTGATTCATTGTGATACGTATGACAGATTAAATAATAGTTAATATGTTCAATTTTATATTCGTAACTGAAGGATGCGCATTTCTATTGAATAGCGTGAGTAGTAAAGTTTGTGTTTTCGCTCTCAATTAATTACCTGAGCCTGTAACTGACGGAAGTTAATTAAAACGGGGAAGACTCAAGTTTGATATTAACCAATTGAGATTTTAGTAAAGTTCAATCTTCGAGTTATAACTGAGGCATCACGCAAGGAGACACACGAAATGACTTTATCACTTGGAGAAGATTTTCTATCACAGTAAGAGTTACATTTTATAATTAAAAAAAGAGAAGTTAGAAGAGTCAAATATAAAGTCAAAAAATATATTTGACTTTATATTCTGTTGAGTTATTTTGTATGTGTTTTTAAGGTCTTAGAAGTTAGGGCTACTAATATAATAAATTTACTGATATTTGTAACAAAGTACCCTTAATTAAAATTTTAGAAACTAATAATAGATATAATTAAAAAAGTACACTATGTTACAAAAGTATAGATTCAATATTTAAAATATTTTTTCACATTTTCAACTATGCTCTAACGATTCGTTATTTCATAGCCATATTATGGAATGCTGAAGTCAAAAATATTATTTAAACTACAACTCAAACATCAAAGAATATTATTGTCATGTAATTCAATATCTATCGGGCCTTTATGAAAATTAAGTCCGATTTTAGGATCTCAAGGAGTTATAAGATTGCATATTTCAATAATATTTTCCATTGCTGTTCAGAATTGTTAATCCTCTTTATGCTTATGATTCAATGATCCTACATTCAATATTTGATACATAAATCCTCCCCCCCCCCCCGGATAACATTATACTGAAATGTTAACTTGAATTTGCACAACTCCTCGTTTAGAGTTCTCTTTGGTGATGGAGGATTCATAAAGATTGTAAAATTATTCCGGTGTTTATTTTTAAAGAAGAATCCCTCTGACCTCTATATCCACAAATCGTCCCACCGGATAACGACTTTGGTCAGATTCAGAGTTTATTTACTAAAAAACAAACATTGTCACTGGTAATAATTGTCCACACAACATAATTTATACAAAATGTCTTAGTCTAAGAAATTTCAAGTGGCAAAACCAGCTCTGAAGGCCAAACACAGAACCCTTGATAAAAGGGGCCAAAGTAGCCAAGTGAGAGTTTGGTGACACAGTCAAGAATTATAAATTACTTTCAGCATCCTCAAAAATCTGCAATAGTCGTAATAAAACAATCTTGGCTGTCAATCATGTTGGGGTGATCGTACACGCCAAAGTACAGTATGGGCAAACAAACATGTTTCGTGAGGGAAAAAATCTTGGCTGTCAGTCATGTTGGGGTGATCGTACACGCCAAAGTACAGTATGGGCAAACAAACATGTTTCGTGAGGGAAAAAATCTTGGCTGTCAGTCATGTTGGGGTGATCGTACACGCCAAAGTACAGTATGGGCAAACAAACATGTTTCGTGAGGGAACAAATCTTGGCTGTCAAACACGTTGGGGTGATCGTACATGCCAAAGTACAGTATGGGCAAACAAACATGTTTCGTGAGGGAAAACAATCTTGGCTGTCCATCATGTTGGGGTGATTGTACACGCCAAAGTACAGTATGGGCAAACAAACATGTTTCGTGATGGAAAAAATCTTGGCTGTCAAACACGTTGGGGTGATTGTACATGCCAAAGTACAGTATGGGCAAACAAACATGTTTCGTGAGGGAAAAAATCTTGGCTGTCAAACACGTTGGGGTGATCGTACATGCCAAAGTACAGTATGGGCAAACAAACATGTTTCGTGAGGGAACAAATCTTGGCTGTCAAACACGTTGGGGTGATCGTACATGCCAAAGTACAGTATGGGCAAACAAACATGTTTCGTGAGGGAAAACAATCTTGGCTGTCAATCATGTTGGGGTGATCGTACATGCCAAAGTACAGTATGGGCAAACAAACATGTTTCGTGATGGAAAACAATCTTGGCTGTCAAACGCGTTGGGGTGATCGTACATGCCAAAGTACAGTATGGGCAAACAAACATGTTTCGTGAGGGAAAAAATCTTGGCTGTCAAACACGTTGGGGTGATCGTACATGCCAAAGTACAGTATGGGCAAACAAACATGTTTCGTGAGGGAAAAAATCTTGGCTGTCAGTCATGTTGGGGTGATCGTACACGCCAAAGTACAGTATGGGCAAACAAACATGTTTCGTGAGGGAAAAAATCTTGGCTGTCAGTCATGTTGGGGTGATCGTACATGCCAAAGTACAGTATGGGCAAACAAACATGTTTCGTGAGGGAAAACAATCTTGGCTGTCAATCATGTTGGGGTGATCATATATGTCAAGGTACAATATGGGCAAACAAATATGTTTCGTGAGGGAAAACAATCTTGGCTGTCAATCATGTTCGGGTGATCGTACATGCCAAAGTACAGTATGGGCAAACATATTTCGTCAGTGAAAAGAATATTCTGAAATTGTTTTCAATGAATCATTATGTGAACAAGAGGATCACTTACAATGTATTGTACTCTGCAATCTGAGTTCATCATTCGGGAAAGAAAAGTAAACCTAATAATTATCAAAGAATCTCATGAAAATATAATGTATTCCGTAGACAAGTCCGTAGTTTTATGGAACAATAAAAATATTGTTACCCATAGTTCAAATAATAATAAATATATTATTATTAATTAGACTAAAACCAAATACAAAACAGAAAACTGAAACAACGAATTCGCTTTATCACAACTCAAGATCAGCCACACACATTTTCGTTTTAGATCCAATAACAAGATAAAATCTTGAAGGCTAAGAGAAATGAGGTGAACTCTTTTTTCATCTTAAGTAGGTCAATGTTTGATGATCTTAACTAAAATTAAATTTCTCTCTTTGGACAACACGATATTTTAATGGTAACTTGAATTTGAACAACTTGACTTCTGAAACAGATTTTACCACATCTTCATACATTTAAGATGGTTTTGTTTCAATTTAATTTATATTTTTAAGAATACCAATTGATAAATTGGTCAAAATGGTTTATAATTAATAAATATACTAAATAAAATTAATACAAATTTTGATAGGGAAAAGGCCATGTTGCAGTCTTATATGTCTAGACTTTTAACATAATTTAGAGATGTGTGAAGGTTCGGATTCTTAACTGGAAATAAGCTTAAAAAAAGATTTACCTCTCTCTCTCTCTCTCTCTCTCTCTCTCTCTCTCTCTCTCTCTCTCTCTCTCTCTCTCTCTCTCTCTCTCTCTCTCTCTCTCTCTCTCTCTCTCTCTCTCTCTCTCTCTCTCTCTCTCTCTCTCTCTCTCTCTCTCTCCCCACTCTCTCTCTCTCACTCTCTCTCTCAAAAAAGGAATAAATGGGTTCTTTAAGAGTTGATAAATGTGATGTTTAAAACAACACAATAATATTTTTTTTTGTAAAATATAACAATAGAATGTGATGAACATACATAGCTTGCACCTTTTTTAAAAATGATAAATTAAAATATATTTTAAATTAAAGTAAATTAATTAGCTAAACAGTAAAAATCATGCACTGGATGGAAGTGGCTAAAGTTTCTATCTGTAAACAGTTAAACCCTGATTCTGACTGTCATCCTCTACCCATCATTAGCCTCCGGACATTATGTTTCTCTCCAACGTCAACGCCCTTACGAAGCAAATCATCACATTCACCAGGTGAAAAGCAGGTAGTTTCATTAATAACATATAATTTTGTAAGTATATATATATATAAAAAAAAAAACAAAAAAAAAAAAAAACAAAAACGGGGTTAGTGCGCAATTTGAACAAAATTATTTTGTAAATCTACTTATTAAATCTTAAGTTTCATTTTAAAATAACCATTTTACGAGTGTTTATATTCCTGTGTGGTTAGGTCAGCAGAAAAATAACAATAACTAATTTACCTGTATAACTTTTATAAAGCATATATAATTATAAATAAGAAAGTTATGAATTGGATTTCAACCTTATACAGAATAACTACGAATGTATGTGATTTTTATTAATTCTATTCATAGTCTCTAATACATTTAGTAATTCTACGAATAAATCGGTTATTGATGAGTTCATTTTGATATTTATTACACACGAAGGCCACTTAAGAAAGTGTCATATATCGATAGGTCAGTTGCAAAAGACAACCACAGGCTGCCATTTCTCTACTCAATAATGTTTTACTGACTTTGATAGCAATGGATGAAACTGCATTTATGCAACAATTTAAGCTAAAGTTTATCTAACTTAGCTTAATGCGTAATTAATGCATAAACAATAATATTCATTTTTAAATAGAGTTCATTATGTTATAAAAATAATTGTTTGATTTTTAACAATAATTTCCCTTACCTTAGAGTTATAATAAAATACCAACAATAGAGGGAAAAATCAACAATCACTAGACGATAATACCAGTTCAGTTTATCCCATCGTTTACAATAACAAAGTCGATACAAGTTGCGCTGTAGTCGGATTCCAATGGCCATACTGACTGAGGAACAGAAACATAAAGGCTGCTTATATTCTCATTTTTTTCAAAATAATTTAATGGTTAAAAAATGGAAAATATTTTAAAAAATCGTGCACACTATTCGGCCTTTTGACTAGTAAAATAGTAATTATTTTCTCTAAAAATTCAATATAAGCTTAATATTTTGTATTTTATTGAACGTTTATAAGTTTATTTACAAACACAATATGATTTGATAATACATTAATTCCCTACTCACTAATCTCCAATAAGCACCCACTTACAAACACTCTCTCATAAGCCACCACTCCCAAGCTACCACTCACTATCCCTCAACAAACCTTCGCTTACAGGCCTCTCTCTTTAGACACCACTCACCAGCCCCACTCACTTGCTCACTATCACGAGCCCCCACTAACTAGCCCCTAATAAGCTCCCAGTTACAAGACCCCATTCTCTATCCCCAATCACTAATTTCTACTGATTATCCTCCACCTACTAGCCTCCAATCACTAACCTACATTGAATAGTCCCTACTCACTAGCCCCTACTCAACGCTATCTACTCGCTAGCTCCCACTTACCTTCCTCCATTGACTGGCCTCCCCACCAAAAGCCCCTGTTAGTAGCCCTAACAAGCTCTCACTCACAATGCCCCCCCTTACAGGCCCCCAGCCACCACAGCCAAGCCCTCACTCACTATTCTCAATAAGCCTTCGCTCACAGGCCCCCACTTACTAGTATCGTCTCACTAGCTCTCATTCATTAGTCTTCACCAACTCATACAACAATAGTTTTATTTCTTATATTGCTATTTATATCTATTATTAGTCACCATAAAATACTAGCAAGTGTTTCTCACAATAACTGCATCAGTATTAGGTGCAATTTTGTTCGATGGATAAATAAATTTTACTATACACTTCTTTAATATAATATAAATAATGTATTAAATATCTAAAGTATATAAATGAGAGTATATAAATACTATATCTTATAAGTGTATAAATGAGATTTAATGAATTAATTATAATATATAAGCATAATCCTACTTGTGGGTTTTTGTATTTTGATATGTAAAACTACCTTAAAAAACAGCCTATAAGCCCTTTATCAGTCATTAATAACACTCTACCAGGTTATTTTTGGTCCAATATTTTAACAAAGACACTAATATTATTGGAATATCCTTGTTGTCAAACACTATGTGAGGTGCTTTTTTATTAAATTATTTAAAATAAATTATTAAGAGTCCTTTATGTCACAAAGGTTTAGTGGTCGAGGCTTTATCAGTTCTGTCTTTTTTTAATCTTCACATGACCATATTAAACTAAAAACTAATTTATACTGCTTTGTTTCAGATTTTCACATAAAAGATCACTCGAATTTTAGGAGTAACTAGAATAGAAATAGAAGACTAAACTGTAAACATCTCAAGTTCATAGTTTAGTCTATGATATATGGTATACTTTGATATATGATATATGGTATGATATGATATATGGTATATGATATATGGTCTATGATATATGATATATGGTATATATGGTATACTACTTTTCATAGACTTTACCTCATCAGGATTTGCAGTAAATATTTCCAGACAAATATGTGTAACAAGTTACAAATAACTTGTATCACCGAACAAAAGGTTACCATATGATTTACACAGCACAAAGCTTCTACTTAAAAACTTCTCTCAAAGCCAAACATATAAATTAATTAAATTTTTAATCTTATTAGGTACATTAATTTATTGTTGAAATTAACTTTGAATAAGCATTAATAAACTCTATGGAGAAGGGGTGTTATTGTATTGACAACAGCAAAGACAGTTAAGTACTTCTAGACCCCTTCCCACTGTCCCCATTACTTGAGACAATCCACTTATAAGAATGTACTTTGCATCGATATTGTCAGCCAGTGGCATAACGTAACACTAATCCACGATGTTTATCTCAGTTCTACAAAAGACGACAGTTCGGTTGTGCGTGATTGGATATAACGTGTTTGTAACACTGATTCATTTGGAATAAGATTATTTTGTTTTTATCTGACTGAAAGTGGAACTAGAAATTAAAATAAAACTATAATTTTGAATATTTTTAAGTGCTTGTATAAACCAGTATGAGGAAGAATACTCCATCATTTGACAAGCAGTTGAGGAAGGTTAAATGTAAAAAAACATTGTCTGCGTCGGACCAGACGGGGGAAGTTATACCGTAGACCTTCTATTATCTATATATATATATAAAATCCAATGTATGTTTGTTTGTCTGTCTATCCTTTATGCGCTACCAAACCGTCCAGCCGATCACCATGAAACTTGGGGAAGTTGTTCTATATCCCCCAGGGAAGGTTTCTGTCCTATTCCCGTTTCTTTAATCCCTCAGGGCTCCATCCCTTGGACTTCTAAAGTTTCAATGTTAATCAAATAGCAGGATGCATAAAGGTATAATAAGTCAAATATAAAAAGAATATCAGCTGTGGGTTTTAAATAATATGTCAAAATTATACTGTTTATATTTTTATGTTTTGATTTCTTGTGAAGCTATATTAATTGATTGATTTATTTGATTAACAGCTGTTAAATAAAACAATCGATTTATCGATAGTTCTTACAAATTTGTTCTTAATTTTCAGCGTGACGCGGTTTCTCGACCAACATCCCATCCCAAAGTGTCTAACGTGCGCAAAGAAGTATAACTTCAAAAATTTCCATTAAAATTATCTGATTAATAATCACACGCACCTTTACGTTTTTTGTACTTTATTTTTAGTTGCAAATAAATAAAAAACAACCTAAACGTCTTATTTTCAAAACCCATCTAAATATGGCATCGATTAAACAAATGTGTTTATTTTTATATAATACTAGCTGAACCCGGCGGACGTTGTCTCGCCTTTCATTTTCATGAAAAGTAAACTGCAAAACAAATAGTTATTTATTTTTTATTTTCACGTTTCACCACATGTTTTAATTACCGAGGAAAAAAGGTTAACACCAAGTACAGATCACCTGATCAAGTAAAAGTAGTGTGTGCTACACTCTCAAGGTGAAATGTAGAACTACAATAAATCAAAACATATACAGTACTGTTGTTGTGAGAACTTCAATCTGCTTATGGCATGTGAAACTACATTAAACCACACAGTCATATGTTTTTTGTAAACAATTCAGATTCTCCATTTGAATAACATGGGATCTTTAGGAGCCCGTGGAGCGGGACCCTGTGGACGGATCTGCATCAAACTTCACAGAAACCATCTCGGGAGTATACAGGACAACATCCTAAAGTTTCATGGCGATCGGTTGGATGGTTTTGCAGCGCATAAACTTCAAACATATATATACAAACATCCTCTTTTATAAATATAAATATAACACATAATTATATATATATATATATATATATATATATATATATATATATACATAATATAATATATATTATATCTATTTTTACAAGCATGTTAACTTAGACCTACATTGCACTATTCATAATAAATAGAAAATAATTGTATGAATATTCAATTTAAAACATAAACTAATCATCTATGGTGATAAAACTGTAATATAGTTACAAATTTGTAATATTAGGGTCAATTCAGTATTGGTGAAAGCACATAAATATTAAGTAGCTATCTTTTGCATGTCACAACTTAAGTGGGAAGAGATCATAATGCGGGAAAGTGCATTCTATACTCTACAATAGATTGGCAGCAGTGCTTCGGTATCCTCTTGGAACAACGTCTTCTTTCGTACATATAGTTTTAGTTTGTTTCTTTATAATTCATTATAAAATGTATATATACAGAGTGTCCAGCTTCGATTGACACATATTTTAGAGGATTATTTATCACGTCAATAAAAGCAAATGATACCATATATCATGTTTCTTTTCTCAATTCGTTTTCTGTCTGTGTGTTTTAAACAAAATTTGAATATCGCAAAAATCGTTTGACAAACAATACTAAATTTTAGTATGATAGTTGATCTTAGAAAAACACATTTTATGTAAAAACCCTGTATGTCTAAGATTATTAGTTTCAAAATGGCGACTATCTAAAATTTCAAAGTCTAATATAACAAAAACTATACATTTTACCCAAAACTGTTAAAATAGAATTTTTGAGGACTACATTATGCCAAATTCACTGCTATGCCAGTTTAAAAGATCAGATGATAAACAACAGAGGACATTTATTTTTGTAACTACAAGCATAGTAATCCGAGCACTCTATATCGAGAGATGATAATGCTTTCACTCACAAAAAATGACTGGTTCACTGAAATTTTTAGTCTTGGAAAAAATGGGACCTAATTATTGATTGATTCATAATTGGAATTCATAAAATGTATGAATTTCAAGACCAAACAAACTGAAGTCTATGAAAAAGGGTAGCAACAATTAATTGCCCAAAAATACATTCTAAACAATGTCCGAAAGGACGATTATGGTAGTTTTGTTGGGAAAAGAAAAATTCACTTCTTGTTGATTTTCTTGAATGTGCATAGCAATAAACATTATATTTTATTATTAACTTTAGCAAACTTAAGATCAATCTAGAAAATGAACAGAAGAAACGGTAACCCCCTCCCCATACACATAGAGTGGTATTTACCCACCCGCCCACCCATACACGTACAGTGTTATTGACCCATCCGCCCACCCATACCCGTACATTAGTATTGACTCACCCGTCCACCCATACACGTACAGTGGTATTGACCCATCCGCCCACCCATACCCGTACATTGGTATTGACCCACCCGTCCACCCATACCCGTACAGTGGTATTGACTCACTTGTCCACCCATACACGTACAGTGGCATTGACTCACCCGCCCGCCCATACCCGTACATTGGTATTGACCCACCCGTCCACCCATACACGTACAGTGGTATTGACCCACCCGCCACCCATACACATACAGTGTTATTGACCAACCCTCCTACCCACACACGTACAGAGGTATTGACCCACCCGTCCACCCATACACGTACAGTGGTATTGACCCATCCACCCACCCATACCCGTACAGTAGTTTTTACACATCCGCCCACCTATACACGTGCAGTGGTATTGACCCACCCGTCCACCCATACCCGTACAGTGGCATTGACTCACTTGTCCACCCATACTCGTACAGTGGCATTGACTCACCCGCCCACCCATACCCGTACAGTGGTATTGACTCACCCGCCCACCCATACACGTACAGTGGTATTGACCCACCCGCCACCCATACACATACAGTGTTATTGACCAACCCTCCTACCCACACACGTACAGAGGTATTGACCCAGCCGTCCACCCATACACGTACAGTGGTATTGACTCACCCGTCCACCCATACTCGTACAGTGGTGTTGACCCACTCATCCACCCATACCCGTACAGTGTTATTGAGCCACCCGCCCTCACACACACGTACAGTGGTATTATATAGAATAATAGTATCAATTTCTTAAATAATATTTTCATCT
Source organism: Stictocephala bisonia (assembly GCA_035578905.1). Classification (NCBI taxonomy): domain Eukaryota; kingdom Metazoa; phylum Arthropoda; class Insecta; order Hemiptera; family Membracidae; genus Stictocephala; species Stictocephala bisonia. The sequence goes on from JAQJVL010001145.1 coordinate 40,306, forward strand.
ACGCAATGTGTATTTGTTTTTTTACCATATCTACAGAAGTCCAACACTTCACTAAATCATTTCCCATAAACCCGTATGCTACATAATTTAAAAAAAGCACTAAAAATTAATTAAATTAAAAGGTATGACAATACATTTTAAATTAATATAATGATTCTCAAACATCTTCTAAGGTCTAAGTTTTATCCATAGAAAGAGCAAAAATACACTCCTACATCACTATAATGTATCCCTGAACCATTCTGGCAAGGTGTCCTAGTTGCCCAACAACTTCCTCCACCAACATTGCCAAGAGGAAGCGAGATTCTGTAACCGTCCGCTGTGTTTATCCTTAATGATGTGTACCCGAGTTTGAAGGTTGTTTGTTTACTAAGAAAGAGATCTATGAGCAATCACAATTACTTCCCTCTTTTAATTGTAGGATGACATATGAAATTTTTAAATGTTGTTATAAATTTCAATAATTTTATTCTAGTCGGAAAAAAGAACATGAATTTCAACTAGGGTCAAATTCCATTTGCGGCCCGCCAAACCCAAACTTTTCTATGCCAATAACTACCTAAATTACTTATATATTTACAAGAACTTGTTGTTATTAGCTTCATTTGTAATGAAAGGGCTTGCCTGTAACCTAACCTAACCTAACTAGACAATATCTTTGTGAGTTTATGTGGTGAAAGCGCCAAGGACATATTGTATAATAAGTGTTTAATACGTCCTACAACATCTTTCATATCTCCTTTATGGATATTCGGTAATAGAAAACATTTGGGTTTGTTGGTCAGGTAAAGGCATTTGACCTCAACTAGTTTACACTGTTTATCAAATTTACACTTTTATTAATAAAAAATACGTTAATCTATCATATTTATATTTTAATATGTGATTGATAGGAATGTTTTCTACACATTTTATAGATTTCAGAATTTTCAACTTTTTAAGAAAACAATTTCATTTCGATTCCCTTGGTTTAAATTGATAACATTTCACTGAACTTACGTATATAAAAGTAATACATTGTAACTATAATTCTCACAAGGATTAAGAGACCGAATAATTCATTTTACAACCTATAAAAAAAACAAGAAAACGTTGTTTCAGGAAATTGATTACTATTTTTGTTCAAATTAGGATACACATTATTAAATCTCAATACAATATAAAAAATGCGTATTTCATAACGCACAATCAAACGAGAAAATCAATGATGTAAATAGATTGTTCATAGGTCTTTTGGTTTCTTATAACTTTCAAACTCGGGTACACATACTTTCTGTGCCGACAATAGTTGTATTCACCAGTCAAATGGGGTTTCCACATGCTTACTGCGTCGACAATAGTTGTATTCACCAGTCAAATGGGGTTTCCACATGCTTACTGCGTCGACAATAGTTGTATTTACCAGTCAATTGGGGTTTCCACTTGCTTACTGCGTCGACAATAGTTGTTTTACCAGTCAATTGGGGTTTCCACATGCTTACTGCGCCGACAATAGTTGTATTCACCAGTCAAATGGGGTTTCCATATGCTTACTGCGTCGACAATAGTTGTATTCACCAGTCAAATGGGGTTTCCACATGCTTACTGCGTCGACAATAGTTGTATTTACCAGTCAAATGGGGTTTCCATATGCTTACTGCGCCGACAATAGTTGTATTCACCAGTCAAATGAGGTTTCCACATGCTTACTGCACCGACAATAGTTGTATTTACCAGTCTAATGGTGTTTCCACATGCTTACTGCGTCGACAATAGTTGTATTTACCAGTCTAATGGTGTTTCCACATGCTTACTGCGTCGACAATAGTTGTATTCACCAGTCAAATGAGGTTTCCACATGCTTACTGCACCGACAATAGTTGTATTTACCAGTCTAATGGTGTTTCCATATGCTTACTGCGCCGACAATAGTTGTATTTACCAGTCTAATGGTGTTTCCACATGCTTACTGCGTCGACAATAGTTGTATTTACCAGTCAATTGGGGTTTCCACTTGCTTACTGCGGCGACAATAGTTGTATTCACCAGTCAAATGGGTTTTCCACATGCTTACTCCGATGATTTTAGTGTTAATAGAGTGATCAGCATTGATAACATCTCATAAATATCATGGTTAATCAGACGTTATATTATTCTATATCTCATAACTATGCGTACTAGATGGAATTGAACGTAGATGGAATGGATCGTATTAGATTGAAAACGTAATGATATAAGCAAATATTACATCTTATAAGAAAGTGCAATAGATCAAATATTATCAAATAATAATAATAATTTTGTTCATCATGATACTTTTTAACTGTATTTCATAGTCAGCATTTTATAGTTAAAGTTAAAAATTAATTTAAATCACAAGTTTGTCATAATCACTTCTTCCTTATTTATTAAGATTTTCTCTTCTAGCCTCACTCGGAATAATTCGGTTGCGCAGTCTCCCAATCATATGACATAAAACCGCCAATAAGGGTTGTAAAAGGCCTCTTTGATTGAAATTGGTCTCAAATGGGTTCTAAAAGCCTTTAGTGTCGAGGTTTAGAGTTTGGCAGTTGTTGACGAATGTAACTCCTGACTGTTAAGGCAATCTTCATGAACCTGCGTCCAGTGCCTTATAGTTCGGTAGTTCTCCCTGTCTCACGTCTCATAACAGTGTACAATATCATATCTGACAAGGTCATATCTTTATTTGGAAAGGAGAAATACTCCAAAATGAAATACAAAGTGAGGAAAGTGTCAAAAGTCTTCAGATTTTTTAGTGCTGGTCCATATGACTGAAAATTCACAATTATATGGACTTTTTTTGTAAAACAAATATCCTGGAAACGTTAACATAAGTTGCCCACAAAGTCAATCCGTTGGAACGGTGGAGGTAGAAAACTCCATAATATGTCGTCATAAGAACATGAGTTGGGCAATAATTTGAAAGTAGTTTCAGTACTTAAGTGCCAGAAGAAATTTTGGAAAAGCAATCTTCAATCAAGGAATATTCCTAGGAATTTAATCGAGTAGACTTCTTCAACCTCAGTTTCATCCAACACGACATTCATTCTGGAGTTTGTTAAAACTGTAAATTTAATTATAAATGCGAGAGAAGCACTTAGTCCACTTATCTATCTATACATAAAAACATTTATTTAAATCACTAAATTGAAATATTCTAATAATAGTAACCCGTTTAGGAAAGTCGACAATTAATATACTCGAAGATAATCCCTGATGAAAACAAACAGTTCGTTCATAAACAGTGGATTGCGTATGAGGAACCAGCAGAGATAAAAAGAGCAGAGAAAAAGTAAAACTTATCTACATCAAAAAAGAAACGTTGACATCTCATATTTAATAACACGCACGGACACTAATGCATGACTCTATTGAGCTACAAAATAAACACAACAGTAACTGGCGTATTCCCTTCCTCGCTATCTATCACAGTATCACTACAACGTGTGCTACAAATCACACTGTAACCCACCCACCCACCCATACACGTACAGTGGAGGAGGAGTCATGTAACAAAGCTGTAACTTATATGACATATTTTAACTATAGTTATACAGAGAAACATATATATTTGGGCCTATGAAAAATAATATCAGCATAAACATGATTTATGCTACTATGATTTGTGTTTTGTTATTTATCTACTGTTATATGTCCAGCTGGAGTTTATTGTAAAACATTGTGTTTGATTAGTAACTATTGAGGAAAATGAAATATAATAAATATTGTTTATTTTAGTTTGAAGTATTTTATTAAAACTTGTATTTCCTTGTGTGTCACTCTGACTGAGGAAGTAAACGTGGTTCACCAGAATCGATCACTATGATATCTAAATTTTGTACTTATATTCAAACATGGTTTTGGTGTTTGACGTTAATATGTATTTTATTCCTACCAACAGTCATGTGGTAATTAAGAACACTGAGACCATTGAAAATGGTTTGTAGCACAAGTGTAACATAAGCACCAATTATTTGTAAACCCAGTTTATTTAACTTTTAAAATAAAAAATGTTAAGTTTTATAGTTTTTTTTTCTCGTTTTACAAATACATAAGACGAGAATGGGCGAGCCGGTGGCCGAGTGGTCTAAGGCGTCAGGACTTTGAGCTTGGGTTAGAAATAGCGCTGGTTCGAATCCGGCCTAACCGGAAGATTTATCAGTAATATTCACCTTATACTGTACTGGTTCGCCCCCTTACTCTGTCTGATTAAGTTCCTCGCACAAATCAATAGTGTATGAGGAATGGGCAGAGTAAGGTTAAGAAGGAGTTTGGCCTCTCCTTTTTAAAAAGAAAAAAAATACACATTGATAAATAAAACACAAAAATTATCATATTTTCAATGATGCCTTTTTTATCAAAGAAGAAATATACACAAATAAATAAATAAATATATATATATGTATAAAAACACACATACACATATATACGTATACATACATAACAAGAAACTTTTTTATTCTTTTAGTAGTATTTATACATAATTATGTTGAGAAAATAAATGGGGCTCCTTAGATATATTGGGGTTACTGTTTTAAGGTTAGTAAAAAATTAAATAAATTTTTAGTTTACTTAATTATTTAGATACTGAATTTTGAATTTTACTCTTAAATAGTATTTATAACATACTGAGAAAAAAAAAACTGGGTATGTTAATCATAGATTTTCTCAAAAATAAATTTCACTTGTAAAATAAAAAAAATGTTGTTTATATTAATGTAACTGCATTTTAGATTTGTGTCTTTTTAAATTCTAGACTATCAGATCAAAGTAACCATGCTTATTTTATCCTTAGTTAAAACTATGTAATTGATTTTAAATAAACCTAAAACATTATATTTTAATTATGATTAATTTAGAAAATGATAATTCTTAAACATATCGCAATACTTAAAATATTTAATGGTTTCTTTGACTACACTTCATAAACTAACATTTAAATAAAATATCAAATACGCAGCATTTCTGTTTATGCTCTTTTTAAGTAATGTATACATTTGAGAAATGTATAAAGATAAACAGCTGTGCTGGAAATTCCAGTGAAGTATTTTCCAAAATATGCACCTCTTTGAATAAATCTGAAAGTAAGTAAACAGGCGTTTTTGATCATTTAACTCAGCTTTGAAGTGGAATGGTTGAATAAAGTTTATTTATTTTTGTCTAAGCTCGCATAGCACTACAGTTATGCAGAGATGTCAACAGTTTATTTCATAACTATATCGTTGCTTATTCTGGTGTTTCATGATATACAGAACGTGTTTTTCATTTTATGTTGTACGAAACTCAGTTTTTTTACACGAAAATATGGACTACGTTTATCAACGAAGAGATAAATGCTAAAAGAGAGACATATTTCTATGTTTTTGTTGAATCACTGCATTAAACGTATATAATCTCATGACGTCAGAGCTACGTGGTTGGTTAAAACAGTTTTCCAACAAAAATATTTATTATTATGAATGATGTTTTACAAAAATTTTGTATCTTGTAATTTAAAAACAAATTTATATATTATATGTTAATTTTAGTATAGTAATAATTAATTATATTCATATGAATAAAAACTTACCACTAATTTACCACCTACTTAATTATATTTATATTATTTTTGTCGCACATTCAAATAGTACTAAATTAAAGGATTATCATGAAAACATTAAGAAAATATTACTTTACATAACAAAACACGTTTTTGCAGTTCAAATTCGCTCATTTTGCTTTAAGAATAAATATCATAGAGATTTTTACAATACAACTGTACATGTAGGAGTGAGTGGGTGGGTCAATACCAGTGTACGTACATAAGCTGTAGAAAGTGAGAGAATAAAATAGAATGAGATTAGCGCTTCTATCGGACTATTTCATGTGAACTTTGAATTTATCATACTATGGCGTCCTTAGGGAAGAGAGTAACAGCGAACAACAGTGCAAATTGTGCATGGTTATTTCATCAGACCTATTTGGTCTTCATTAAACACTATGCTATCAACACATGGGTGTGTTCATTCCCCCATTCAAAACTACTAATAACTCCTAGATGACAAATAATAAAAATGAGATTAGAGTTGATTTTATATGTATAAAAAACTTGTTATACTATAACATATATTATTTAAGATTTTATGGAATTTCCAAAAATTTCCAAAAAAATTCTATTCTATGTACTAAACGATTTTTGATCAGCCGAATCAAAAAATTGTGTGATCACTTAATTGGCCAATTAACCTACTAGCCCATTACTGGTGTAGGTAAACATTAGAAAATGATTTCTGAATTTGTTTTTAATAAACGATTTCATGACATATTTTACTTTATTGCTAACAATCATATTATCAAAAGGGCATTGGTAAAAGATGATTAAATGTTCAAGTATTTGACTGAATTTTTTGTATTATTCACTCAACCCCTCAACGACTAACCTCAACACGCGATCACGTGTTCCCTTCTTCTGTGACAGACAGCAGCCGTAATCTGTTAAATTGTTGCTAACAACAGTAAAGCTAATCTAGCTATCTGTTCCAAACACATGTTAGGCCCATTATAAATAGAAATTGGCCAACAACTAGGAATCCATGGAGGGTTGTGTAAATCATTAGAAAGCCTTATTGTATTAGGCTGTTCTTATACTTTACAAGGGTAACTCGACATTCGACATTTCCTAAACATTTATTATTTTGTCAGTATTAATAAATGTTTACTCAACATTAATACTTACCCACCCTACGTAGATGTAAGAGAAACAAACATGATTTTTTGTACGTCAAACATCAAATTCGTACGTGTTTAGAAGAGTCTATTTCATATTTATTCCATAATTCTGGATTAGTGCACATCAGTAGTTTATCACACAGAACATTTATTAATACAGTAGTCTAAATAACAATATTACTAATTGAATCCGTTTTTTAATCTGAATCTAACAGTTTTTGCCTGTTCACAAAGTTCAAGGGACCGTAGTATAATGTACGACAGTCATGTAACAAACTCTACATTCTATCATCATAATCAATCGCCATTCTTAATAATTTATAAGTTAATGATCCGCGTTTTATATAAATATTACTATCAATACAACTATTGTTGTACTGACGCACCCACCCAACTGTGAACGTGCGGTGGTACTAACGCAACCACCCACTCACGTACGATGATACTGTACGAGTATGGGTGAGTGTGTCAATATTACTATTAGTTAATGGGTATGTTGGTGAATATATGATGATACATAGTCCTGACTTTCAGAATACTATCGAATGGACAACTTTTAAGAATTTTTTAATTTATTTTTATTTGATAAATAACAACAAGCGTTAATTTTTTATTTATCATAACTGATAGAGGAATAGAGGCTTTCATACACTTAGGGCCTCATTTAATTATCTTGTGCGCGATTTCAGAGTTGTGTTTTTTAGATTTTCACTTAAAATATACACATAAAGTAAGTATATCAGTAAGTCAGTACTGAAGTGGATAAAGTTATTTGTTTAGGTTAATGCCATAAAAATGTCTCATAATCAGACCCCACGCTAAAGATTCAGCCTGGCGCAGAGGTTGATAAAAGCTAGTCGATCGGTGGTCGATAGATCGTGCGTCTTTCCTTCAAGTCAACATGCGTGAGAGAGTGAATTGCTATACACGTCTATACTTCTTCCTAGGAGCGAATTTGACTCCATGGCGCCCATTATCCTCTAACCCACATGGTTAATAGAAAACACTTGAGGATAGGAACAGATTCCTTTGACCTCACCCACCCTACGTAGGAGTAAGAGAAACAGATACGAGTTTTTATACGTCAAACATCAAATTTGTACATGTTTAGAAAAGTGTATTTCATATATATGGCATAGTGCACATCAGTAGTTTATCACATGGAACATCTACCAGTACAGTAGTCTAAATAACAATATTACTAATTGAATCCATCTTTTATTCTGAATATAATAGTTTTGGCCTGTTCACAAAGTTCAAGGGACCGTAGTATACGTTGGCACCCAGGCCACTGCGTGCAACGATGAGCGTGAAGATCGCCATACAAAGCGAGTTTCCGTGAGTAGCGGAATGAAGCTGCGCTAATGACATCACCACCGTGCAGCTGATGGGATGGTACTCCGCTTTACTCCGGGAAACACATAGAGTACGGAGTAACTGGATTTTTACTGAAGAAAAAAAATCAGATATATCTTCCATTACTACAAACAAGTTTTAGTATGGTCAAGAACTAAATTCTAAAGATCTTGTGTGTTTAGTTTCTTGAGTTGTGTACAGTGGACTTGTCTATTTAGTAAGCATATAAGTCCACTGTATCCATACTATATTTAGTACGTATATAAGAATCTGTCATCTGATTAGTCAGCAGATTCTGAGATCTTATTGGTCCATTGATCCTGTATTTTGATTCGTATGTCAGCCCCGTAATCTTATTAATCAATAAATCATGTCATTTGATTGGTCAGTCAGTTCCGTGATTTGATTTGGTCAGCAGATCCTGAGATTTTATCGGTCCATTGGTCCTTTGATATAATTGATCTGTGAGTTCTGTGATCTGATTAGTCAGTCAGTCCTGTGCTTTGATTCGGTCAGTCAATCATATGCTTGGTCAGTCAGTCTGTGATCTGATTAGTCAATAAATCCCATGATTTGATTGGTCAGTCATCCCAGAGATCTGATTGGTCACTCAGTCCTCTTATCCGATTGGTCAGTCAGTCCCTTTATGCGATTGGTCAGCAGATCCTGAACTCTGATTGGTCGATTGTCCTGTGATATGATTGGTCTTTCAGTCCCGCGCGTTCTGATTGGTCAGCACATCCTGAAAATTGATTGGTCCAATGGTCCTGAGATCTGATTGGTCAGTCAGTCCCTTGAGCTGATTGGTCAGTAAATCCTGAAATCTGATTTGTTGGTTGTCTTGTTATCTAACTGGTCAGACAGTACTTTAATCCGATTAGTCAATCAATCCTGTGATCCAATTGGTCAGTCAGCCATTAATCTGATTAGTCAATAAATCCCTTGATCTGATTGGTCAGACAGCCCCGTAATCTGATTCGTCTATTAATCCCACAATCTGATCAGTCAGCCTCGTGATCTGATTGGTCACTCAGTCCTGTTATCTAATTGGTCATTCAGTCCCTTGATGTGATTTGTTTGCAGATCATGATATCTGATTGGTCGGTTGTTTTGTGATATGATTGGTCTGTCAGTCCCGTGTTTTGATTGGTCAGAACATCTTGAAATTTTATTGGTCCATAGGTCCTATGATCTGATTGGTTTGCTAGTTCTGATATCTGATTGGATAAGTCAGTCCTGTGATCCGATTGATCAGTCAGCCTCGTAATCTGATTTGTCTATGAATCTCACAATCTGATTGGTCACTCAGTCCTGTAATATAATTGGTCATTCAGTCACTTGATCTGATTGGTCAGTAGATCCTGAAATCTGATTGGTCGGTTGTTTTGTGATCTGATTGGTCTGTCAGTCCCGTTTTCTGATTGGGCAGCATATCCTGAAACCTAATTGGTTGGTTATCATGTGATCTGATTGGTCTGTCACTTCTGTGATGTGATTGGTCACTCAGTCCTATAATACGATTGGTCAGTTAGTCTCCCTCTATCTGATTGGTCAGCAGATCCTGAAATCTGATTGGTCGGTTGTCCTGTGATCTCATTGGTCTGTCAGCTCTGTCATCTGATTGCTCACCAGACTCTGAGATCTTATTGGTGTTGTGTTTTGATTGGTTTGTCAGTTCTGTGATCTGATTGGTCAGTCAGCCCTGTAATCTGATTGGTCAATAAATCCTGTGATTTGATTGGTCTAATTAAAAAATATAAATAACATACCAAAATATGTAGTCATGAACAATTCGGTCTTTCACTAGCCTAATGATTACTTAAATTCTATATTCACAGGGGTTTCCAAAAATTCCCTAATGCTATAGAAAGGGTTATTGATTAGCCAATTGAAAATAGAAATTCTAAAACTAAAGAAATCAGCTGTACGAGCAGACTCAGACAGCTTGTTAAAAAATTTTATACTGTAAATTTTGAAACACTTACCAAATTTTGCCAATCTGTGCTGAGGTATGTCCAGGAGTGTGTTTTGTCTCGTTAGATGTCCATGTATGTTGTTCCTAGTTAGAAAATCATGTAGGTTATTTTTTGTATAAAGCAACACAGTAGGTATGTAAAGGTTAGTGATTGTAAGTATTCTATGTTGAATGAAAAGTGGTTTGCAGTGATCCCTAGGACTTTTACCTGCCAGAATTCTAACAACTTTTTTCTGCAATAAAAGAATGCTGTCCACATCAGAAGAATGGCCCAGAGAATTAATCCATATTGCAAGTGGGACTGGAAAATACCAAAGTAAGCTTTACGCAAAAAATCAGGATCAATCAAGGGTTTAAGCTTCCAAAACAGATAAACAACTCTGGACAGTTTCTTACAAATCTCCGTAATGTGGACATTCCAATTTAGTTTTGTATCTAAATGAAGACCAAGCAGTTTCACTGATTTATTATGACAATCATTATTTAAACTAATAAATAAATTTTGAGTTTTTTCTTCGTTACAAACCAATATATTTGACTTAAACCAATTAAGAACAGAATCTTGAGCAGTATCCATAACACTCTTCAATCGTACCAAGTCTTTATCTGAGCTAAATATTGTTGTATATATTTACTGGGATATTATATGGCAAGTCATTAACTGCAACGACAAACAGGAAAGGACCAAGGACAGAACCCTGTGGTACACCTGTCTTGACTTCTCTAAGTGAAGAACACTCACCTTTAATGTTAACAAATTGTTGCCAGCTCCGTGATCCTATTGGTCAGTCAGTCCCTTAATCTGATTGGTCAGTAAATCCTGTAATCTGATTGGTTGGTTGTCTTGTCAGATTAAGTACTGATTAGTCAGACAGTACTTTAATCCGATTAGTCAGTCAATCCTGTGATCCGATTGGTCAGTCAGCCATTAATCTGATTAGTCAAAAAATCCCGTGATCTGATTGGTCAGACAGCCCCGTAATCTGATTGGTCAGCATATTCTGAAATATGATTGGTCCAATGGTCCTGAGATCTGATTGGTCTGTCAGTTTTGTAACCTAATTGGTCAGCAGATCCTGAAACTTTACTGACCAGTTGGTCCTGTGATATAATTGATCTATGAGTTCTGTGATCTGATTAGTCAGTTAGTCATGTGCTCTGATTTGGTCAGTCAATCCCTCTGTTCTGATTGGTCAGATAGCCTGTAATCTGATTAGTCCGAACATTCGGATAGAATGATGCGTTTCATTTACTAGGAAAAGAGCAAATAAATTCAGTTAATCAATTCCAACTAATTAGTTCTCTAGAAGACTGATCCTCTTCATTACTTCGGCCTGAGTTTATGACCGGAGAGCCTACAATACAATCCAACATCTGAGCCTAATTACCACATTATTTACTATAGGGATTTTTACGCTCGGGGTAAATATTGTTTTTGTCCTTTAGAAAATATTTTACTAATATTCTCTGATAAACAGCAGAATATTTTGTTTCTTCGTAGTCTTCTTATCTGAAACCACTCTAGCCAAGGAGAATTTGTCGCAACTAATTCCAAGTCAATTGTAGAAGCTTAGGTATTTTCTAAAAATTTTTTATTTCACACCCAATATAGGTGTTATTGGTTAAACTTAAAACTTATTGTTTAATTACCTCCATAAGTTCAATTTTCACTATTATAGGCTATACATTTTACCCTTAAAAATTCAAATCAGAAAAATGTTTTTCATTAGAACTTTTATACTTTTCTTAACAAACTATCATAATTATAACTATTTTTGAGAACAGTTCCTTAAAAGACCAGCTCTCTTGTGTTGTGATTACATTATTATTGCTGGAGATGGCAGTGTCTAGGCTATTATAACTACAGTGTACGTTTATTATTGCTGGAGATGGCAGTGTCTAGATTATTATAACTACAGTGTATGTTTATTATTGCTGGAGATGGCAGTGTCTAGGTTATTATAACTACAGTGTACGTTTATTATTGCTGAAGATGGCAGTGTCTAGGTTATTATAAATACAGTGTACGGTTATTATAACTACAGTGTATGTTTATTATTGCTGGAGATGGCAGTGTCTAGGTTATTATAAATACAGTGTATGGTTATTATAGCTATAAAAAAATAATGAATATAAATTCCATGCTTATTTTAATACATTTGGAAAGTTAGATAAAACATTGTATGATTTAAACGTTTTAAGTGGTTTTCTGTTGTAAATGAATTACCTGTAATGTTTTGACTATCTAATTATTATTCAAAACCTAATGTTATATAAATACTGTAGAGTTAGTTTGCATGCCGCTAATAATTTAATTTGAAACATGAAAAGCTAGGCAAAATAATAATCTATAAATTGTAAAAGAAAATGTGTGTTATTTACCTCTGTTCATATATTTAAAAACATGAACACATTTTGGACTTACAGTATTTGCATACATCTCCCTAAAAAAGTTCAATAAGGATACGTTAAATAAGTTTGTTTATAAATGAATATTTTAAACAATAAAAAGAATTCAATTTATATGTTGCGTGGAAAATCAATAATATGAATAAAAGTGTACAGTACTTGCAAAATAAAGTTTGGAAAGAAATACTTTTAACAATTTCTCAAAATGTCCTTGATTATATTTATATATAGAAATTAAACATATTTAACTTTCAGTAATTACTACACCAAGTTGGATTTTGGTTTATGTATCCATAAATGTTTCAAAAGAAATGTTCAATCCCTTTTAATAAGTGACCATACTGAAAATTCAACTGTGTATTTAATATTTGTTATAGTTTTTGCAATGACTGCAGTGTTTATTGAAGAGCATTCACTAACCACGTAATCATCATAATCATAAAGTTGTTTCTGTTTAATAACTAACTAATAAAGTCTACAAATCATAAAAGAGAAAAAATTATTAGTAAATGAACCACAAGGCTTATGAAGTCTTTATAAATTATGTTCACTATAGCATTCATTAAAATTTGTTAAGTTAAAATAGCTATGAAATAAATACGAACATTTAGGTTACACAAATGTAAACATTATTCAGCTAAGCTCTGGAATGACGTGCGTTTGACTAAGCACGTTGAATTGGACAAACATATATACTATATAAATGGAATATTTTCATGTTCATGTTTTCATTCATTCACATTTCGATTTATGTGAAACGTTCAAACTCTGTAAAGAGTTTGTTTTAACATAAAAGGAGCATACGTGTTGTATATAGTGTTTCTCTAGGACCAGTGACGACAGACTGCGCAGTTAACAGTAGGTGTGCTGAAGTACTGCATAGTTCACAGTATGCGTGCTGTCACTACTGCACATTTAACAGTGGGTGTGTTGGCACTGCTGTACATTTAACAGTGGGTGTGTTAGCACTGCTGCAGAGTTAAGAGTAGATGTGTTGGCACTGCTGCACAGTTAACAGTAGGTGTGTTGGCACTGCTGCACAGTTAATAGTAGGTGCTGGCACTGCTGCACAGTTAATAGTAGGTACTGGCACTGCTGTACAGTTAACAGTAGGTGCTGGCACTACTGTACAGTTAACAGTAGGTGCTGGCACTGCTGCACAGTTAATAGTAGGTGCTGGCACTGCTGCACAGTTAACAGTAGGTGCTGGCACTGCTGCACAGTTAACAGTAGGTGCTGGCACTGCTGCACAGTTAAAATTAGGTGCTGGCACTGCTGCACAGTTAATAGTAGGTGCTGGCACTGCTGCACAGTTAACAGTAGGTGCTGGCACTACCAGACAGTTAACAGTAGGTGTTGGCACTGCTGCACAGTTAACAGTAGGTGCTGGCACTACCGGACAGTTAACAGTAGGTGTTGGCACTGCTGCACAGTTAACAGTAGGTGCTGGCACTACCGGACAGTTAACAGTAGGTGTTGGCACTGCTGCACAGTTAACAGTAGGTGCTGGCACTACCGGACAGTTAACAGTAGGTGCTGGCACTGCTGCACAGTTAACAGTAGGTGCTGGCACTACCGGACAGTTAACAGTAGGTGTTGGCACTGCTGCACAGTTAACAGTAGGTGCTGGCACTGCTGCACAGTTAACAGTAGGTGCTGGCACTACCGGACAGTTAACAGTAGGTGTTGGCACTGCTGCACAGTTAACAGTAGGTCCTGGAACTTCTGCACAGTTAACAGCAGGTGCTGGCACTACCGGACAGTTAACAGTAGGTGCTGGCACTACTGTACAGTTAACAGTAGGTACTGGCACTGCTGCACAGTTAACAGTAGGTGTTGGCACTGCTGCACAGTTAACAGTAGGTGCTGGCACTGCTGCACAGTTAACAGTAGGTGCTAGCACTTCTGCACAGTTAACAGTAGGTGCTGGCCCTGCTGCACAGTTAACAGTAGGTGCTGGCACTGCTGAACAGTTAACAGTAGGTGCTGGCACTACTTTACAGTTAACAGTAGGTGCTGGCACTGTTGCACAGTTAATAGTAGGTGCTGGCACTGCTGCACAGTTAACAGTAGGGGCTGGCACTGCTGCACAGTTAACAGTAGGTGGTGGCACTACTGCACAGTTAACAGTAGGTGCTGGCACTACTTTACAGTTAACAGTAGGTGCTGGCACTGTTGCACAGTTAATAGTAGGTGCTGGCACTGCTGCACAGTTAACAGTAGGTGCTGGCACTGCTGCACAGTTAAAATTAGGTGCTGGCACTGCTGCACAGTTAATAGTAGGTGCTGGCACTGCTGCACAGTTAACAGTAGGTCCTGGAACTTCTGCACAGTTAACAGCAGGTGCTGGCACTACCGGACAGTTAACAGTAGGTGCTGGCACTACTGTACAGTTAACAGTAGGTGCTGGCACTGCTGCACAGTTAACAGTAGGTGCTGGCACTGCTGCACAGTTAACAGTAGGTGCTGGCACTTCTGCACAGTTAACAGTAGGTGCTGGCACTGCTGCACAGTTAACAGTAGGTGCTAGCACTTCTGCACAGTTAACAGTAGGTGCTGGCCCTGCTGCACAGTTAACAGTAGGTGCTGGCACTGCTGCACAGTTAACAGTAGGTGCTGGCACTGCTGCAAAGTTAACAGTAGGTGCTGGCACTGTTGCCTAGTAACCAGAAGGTGTGATGGAACTACTACACAGTTAAAAGTAGGTGCTAGCATGCTGCATAGTTAACAGTAGGTGCTGGCACTGCTCCACAGTTAACAGTAGGTGCTAGCATGCTGCACAGTTAACAGTAGGTGCTGGCACTGCTGCTCATTTAACAGTAGGTGCTGGCACTGCTGCTCAGTTAACAGTAGGTGCTGGCACTGCTGCAAAGTTAAAAGTAGGTGCTAGCATACTGCTCAGTTAACAGTAGGTGCTGGCACTGCTGCAAAGTTAACAGTAGGTGCTGGCACTGCTGCACAGTTAAAAGTAGGTGCTGGCACTGCTGCACAGTTAACAGTAGGTGCTGGCACTGCTGCTCAGTTAACAGTAGGTGCTGGCACTGCTGCACAGTTAACAGTAGGTGCTGGCACTGCTGCACAGTTAACAGTAGGTGCTGGCACTGCTGCACAGTTAACAGTAGGTGCTGGCACTGCTGCAAAGTTAACAGTAGGTGCTGGCACTGTTGCCTAGTAACCAGAAGGTGTGATGGAACTACTACACAGTTAAAAGTAGGTGCTAGCATGCTGCATAGTTAACAGTAGGTGCTGGCACTGCTCCACAGTTAACAGTAGGTGCTAGCATGCTGCACAGTTAACAGTAGGTGCTGGCACTGCTGCTCATTTAACAGTAGGTGCTGGCACTGCTGCTCAGTTAACAGTAGGTGCTGGCACTGCTGCAAAGTTAAAAGTAGGTGCTAGCATACTGCTCAGTTAACAGTAGGTGCTGGCACTGCTGCACAGTTAACAGTAGGTGCTGGCACTGCTGCACAGTTAAAAGTAGGTGCTAGCATGCTGCACGGTTAAAAGTAGGTGCTGGCACTGCTGCTCATTTAACAGTAGGTGCTGGCACTGCTGCACAGTTGACAGTAGGTGCTGGCACTGCTGCCTAGTAACCAAAAGGTGTGATGGAACTGCCTCCCGTACCAAAAGGCTGTGATTGAATGATACGTAACATCAAATGACGAAAATACTTTATTTTACTTTGGTTCAGAATCGTTCTATGAATGTGTATTTTTCTGGCATGTTTTATTTGAAATTCAATGGTAGATCAGTCCTTTTTATACCTCTCAGAGTTACATATATAAGAAATTTTTTTGAAATTACGTAACTTCAAAAATGTTCACCTATGACTTTAGAGTTTGTTTGTAAAATTCAAGAGAGTCCCTTTCATATAAAACAAATCTATGCGGAAAACACAGTTTTTGCAGTAGTAATTGTAACTGCTTTTACTGTAACTTCCCTAAGATATGATTTTAAATTCCGTAATCTACATTAATACATACTCTCCCATTTTTTTACAGTTAGCATTATATAAGTAAGCTTTAATTTTTTATAATAATCATAAAGTAGCCTATTACATTGATCACTACTGCAACCATGATTAATTTAGAGGTGGAATTCCGAGAACTCTTTATGAAACTATTTAAAAATGCTAAAACCTACTAATGGGTTATCAACCAGTACGCAAATAAACACTTGGGAAAGTTAATGAGACACTTTACAGAATATAAGGAGCATACTATTAACACCTTTTTTCATACGTAGGCCTAATTACTTTAAAAATCAGAAACCATTTATTAATTTCCTTTTTATAATTTATATATGATGACATTTAAATAACATTCGAGACCAGTCAATTGTGCTATAATAATATTGTGATTTGAATCTTCAATCATAACATCGGCGACACATATAATTTTGAAGTGTAAAATACTCTAAAAGGAGATGGATCAATCCTTGAGATACTTTAAAAAGAGATAAATTAATTGTTTTTCATCTTTCTTCAGTTTCCTGACCTTTCTGACAAGAAAATATCTCGTTATAATCTTCCACCAACTCCAAACAACATCCATTTGGATTTGAAGCAACAATAAAGTTTATAATAAGAGAGCTGTACCAATTGTTTTGTTTTAAATCTTTAATTGTGTAATTACGTATTTTTAGTGCTATCGTACAATGAAAAATGATTTGCTCAATGTTTGTTACTGATACAATTAGAGAAAATATGTGAACAATTCACATATTTATGACCTTGACTTTACATAAACAAATAATTTTTGACATTAAAATAACAATATATATTTTCTTAGAATAATGTAAAATTAAGTAGTTATGAGGTTAATCTGTTAGTAATAATTTTAAAAACATTATTATCATATTATTTGTTTGAGTACCCTTCCAGACAGCATTTTAAAAATTTTATTCAAAGATAACAAACATAGCTATGAACTTAACTTTTTTAATGTGAATTGGTGATTTGGTAAAAATATAAATTTGTAAATAAATCAAACCGTTTTAAGATCACTGAGTGTGGGCTACTCTAATCCCTGGCAGTTGCTAAGAGTCAGCGTCTTCAGAGGAAATGACCAGACAGTTATCAGGGGCCTCAATTAATTTACTGTACCCCCTTCCCCAAGCCATCATAAACTGCTTCAACTTTTAAAGTTAAAAAAAAGACGATGTATGATAAATTTATATATAATCAAAATGAAATGTAAAAAACCCAAAATTCATGAGCTCAAAAATATTATAAGCTCGGATATTTCTCCCTTCAAGAAACACCGGAGGTCATCATTTAAGTCTCGTAGTTTTTATGACGTGTATTTGAGTAGCTATATCCAAACATTGTGTTGCGAAATAATTTTTGTAAGGCCTTCTTTGAACTAAGGAAATATTACATAAAAATAGTTAAGCGATTAGGAAGTATGAAAATAATCAAGATAATAATAAATAGGTTTTTACTTGAATAAATTTACCACAACAATAAAATCACGAAATGGAACCGATGACTGTTCAATATATTTATTACATCGTGTCTAAAGATCATTAATTATTTTTAAATGGTGGGATGTGTACAAAACATATAATTTTTTATTTCAATATCTGTATCGTTATCTTTTTAAATAAAAACAACGTTGTTTTTTAAGTTGAAACAAATTAGAAGGTGTAAGGCAAAATATACTAAACACATTATTTTACGTTGTAAATTATGTGATAAGAGAAGAAAAAAGTAATTTTCAACAGCTGTTCTGAGGTTATTTTTCAATAGCCTCAATGTTTTCTGTTTATTTACGTTATCTTCTTCTTCTTCTTCTGATCGTTAATATTATTTAGTTATTACTTCCAGAAATAAATTAAAAGTAACATTCTGATCTTTAATTACTAAAGTAAATAAATGAAAGTGAAACCGATGGAGACAGACGCATGGTCGATCGTCAACATATAAATACAATAACTTGAGACTGAATGTTGATGAACGTAGTTTCTTTTACGATACAAGTACGATTTTCCTTAATTAAAGAACTCTACAGTAAGTTTAATAAATGTAATTACGAGGTAGTATTTGAACTGAACATAGTAAAAATATGTATTTGACATTGAACATATTGAGTGTACTTGCACTGTAATCACAGGATAAATAAAATAATAAAAAATAAACAAAATAAAGATTTCATTGACTAAGATTATGGAAATTATAAAATATATTCCAATATTACAAATATTTTCATCTGAATTATGTAAATATTTTAGTTATTTATTTTATGACAACTAATACAAAAGAGTATAGGTTGGTAGTTGCAAAAAGGTATTGCACATATAAAAATCAACAAAGTATTGGGAGAATATGTCACATTTCCCAGCTTCCTCTAAATCTTAAAAATAACAATGGCGATACAAGAGTGCTGAGTGGACATACGTGTTGGCTTGGCTGACTCAGCAGTTGTACAACTCTTGTTAAAAACAAATCAGCAAGCTTAATATTTGTATTCGATGCATTCCTTGTTAAAAAATGTCACATAATTTAACTTTATAAAAAGTAATTACAAAAAATATGATTTTCTAACATAATTTTTTAAATAAAACGAGAGGCCGATCTTCCTTTTAACATTACTCTATCCATTCCCTAGTGACCTGTGCGGAGAACTTATTCAGACAGAGCAAGAGGAAGAATCAGTAGAATACAAGGTGAAAAGTACTTACGTCACATACATTTAAATAATCACATACAGATTTTAGCAATATTCTTACGACAACCCAACAACACTATTCGCATAATACGACACTTGCGAATACTTACTACTACACTCTGAAGTGCTGTGAGTAAGTAGTATTGTAATCGAATCAACAGAGGTAAAGAGGGTTGAGTCAATTCAGTCCCTATAACAACTAGCCTACTGCCCCCAATACTCCAGACAATCCAGTTAAGTGAATGTAGTTAACATAGATACTGTCAGCCAGTGCTATAATGTTGCAATTATTACCTATGCCACTAAAATTACAAATTACAAACGGAACGATATTCAAATATATGTAAATATTTATTACTGCAAAGCAAACACACATATAAAATAGCAGTTTTGCTATTTTAATGATTTGTTAGACAATTTAGTTATGAGACAGTTCAATTACTTAAATATTATTCTATTGATTGGATAATCAAACGATATAGCTACACTATTTTATAATACTAACTAAATCGGATTCCTTCACAAAGAAAATAGCAAGTAAATTCAGTTTATCAATTCAAAGACCTCGTAGATTGTACAATTTCATTTAATTAGTGTTCTCCAGAAGACTAATTCTTTCCATCAGTTTGGCTCAAGTTTATGACCAGAGTGTCTACAATAACCCCCCACCCCCATCCCAATACCACAGCCGTTTCAAAGCTGTCCGAATCATTTCCAAATTAAAAACTAGAGTCGTGCAATCAGTCTTTTAGGGAATTAACTTTGCTGAGAATTTTCAGCCTTAACATTTTTGGGATTGCGTTGTATTGCATATTCAAATGTGATTTAACACAAAGTAGTGTGTGTGTGTGTGTGTGTGTGTGTGTGTGTGTGTGTGTGTGTGTGTGTGTGTGTGTGTGTGTGTGTGTGTGTGTGTGTGTGTGTGTGTGTGTGTGTGTGTGTGTGTGTGTGTGTGTGTGTGTGTGTGTGTGTGTGTGTGTGTGTGTGTGTGTGTGTGTGTGTGTGTGTGTGTGTGTGTGTGTGTGTGTGTGTGTGTGTGTGTGTGTGTGTGTGTGTGTGTGTGTGTGTGTGTGTGTGTGTGTGAGTGTGTTGTGTGTGTGTGTGTGTGTGTGTGTGTGTGTGTGTGTGTGTGTGTGTGTGTGTGTGTGTGTGTGTGTGTGTGTGTGTGTGTGTGTGTGTGTGTGTGTGTGTGTGTGTGTGTGTGTGTGTGTGTGTGTGTGTGTTTGTGTGTTTGTGTGTGTGTGTGTGTGTGTGTGTGTGTGTGTGTGTGTGTGTGTGTGTGTGTGTGTGTGTGTGTGTGTGTGTGTGTGTGTGTGTGTGTGTGTGTGTGTGTGTGTGTGTTTGTGTGTGTGTGTGTGTGTGTGTGTGTGTGTGTGTGTGTTTGTGTGTGTGTGTGTGTGTGTGTGTGTGTGTGTGTGTGTGTGTGTGTGTGTGTGTGTGTGTGTGTGTGTGTGTGTGTGTTTGTGTGTGTGTGTGTTTGTGTGTGTGTGTGTGTGTGTGTGTGTGTGTGTGTGTGTGTGTGTGTGTGTGTGTGTGTGTGTGTGTGTGTGTGTGTGTGTGTGTGTGTGTGTGCACGCGCGCGCGTGTGTGTGAAAATTCACTTAACCGTAACAATAATGTAAGTTTATTTTGTGCTGTGTTACATTGATGTGAGATAGTGCAGTGATTATGTGCAGTAAATAGTAGGAAATAATGTACATGACAGTTAATGGTTCTATTATTATCATGATACGATGAGAGAGACAGAGGAAAAAAGAAACATGCCAAATAAGGTTGAAAATAAAGCTAATACAATAATTCGCTGATGCTGTTTATAATTTGTCCCAATGCTCAACCATCATGTCATTTACAGCAATGCTACAATAATTGATGTGACAAAAATTGAGGTCACAACTAGCAAAAATGTTATACTCATAGGTAAATAAATAGAAAATATTTTAAGGCTATGAATACCACCTTATTACAAGTTTCAATAACGTAATTAAGTTATTTATTGCAGGTAAGACCAAGATTGCTTACCTTGTCATAATATGGAATAGGATGGTAGTTTAGTGTAATACGAGTTGGTAGTTGAGCTGGTCAGGTCAATATTACTCAGAAGTCTGGAGTTTCCTATGAGAATAGCTTGAGTTTTACTGTTATTCAATTTAAGACCGTGTTTGAAAGACCAATTAGCAATGGTATCAATGCCAAGAGTAAAGTCAGCAACAACGTAAGGAAAGTGACTGCAAAGCTGCAAATCATCAGTATACAGATGAAAAGGGTATTTGATCACAGTAGTTAGGTCACCAATGTAAATATAACAAAGAAGGGGACCAAGTACAGTGCCTTGTGGCATCCCTCGAGTAATAGGTCTCTAGTAAGAACTATTTTCACGGAATGAAATAAACACTACTGTATTTTATTTTCAGAATTGCTAGGTGAATTTGTGTCTAGCAAGTCTCTTCTGCCATTTAACCTGAAATCTGACACACCGATGGTGATCAAAAAGCTAAGACCCAAACCAATCTACACAAACATAAGAAATTCTCATTTATACAATTTTAATAGAAGTAATGGAAAGTAAACGCAATCAAAGGCCTTAGAAAAATCAAAACAATTTAAGATTTTTTAAAATTATTTTTCCCGTTGCTAAACGAATATCATCAGTACTTTATAAAAAAGCTCTGGTTATAACTGTGATTAGAACGAACACCTGATTGACATTGGATTCCAGGAAAATATAAACTGGCTGATGAACCAAACACACAAAATAATTAGATGATGCAGATAGAAATCTCACAGGTATGAAATCTTAGGAGATGAAAATTTGGTAAGAGGGCAAATAATAGCAAGTTTACAAATGGTCGGGAATCTTTAAGAAGAAAGTGAATTTGCTATAATTGTGTTCTAAATTCATAGCATTTTAAAATTGTGTACTCGTACAAATTACTAAAAGGCAAATATTCCAAGCACAAAAAATTAAAATAAAATGTTAGAATTTGTTTTCGTACAAATATGATGTTTTTCTAAACCAACACCTTGATAGAATTCATCTTTAGAATGTCTCAAGTATCTAATTCATTTCAGCAAGTGCCACTACTCGTATATTATAAAATGAAAACAAGACAATCAAAATGAAAACAAACTTAATACTCAGATGTTTTAACATTTATGTAATAACATGCTAAGTTAAACTTTAATAAAATCAAAACAAGAAAGGATTAAAGTAATATTAGTAGAGAACGATCCAGGACACATTACACCAACACACATCCAGGACACATTACACCAACACACATCCAGGACACATTACACCAACACACATCCAGGACACATTACACCAACACACATCTAGGACACATTACACCAACACACATCCAGGACACATTACACCAACACACATCCAGGACACCAACACACATTACACCAACACACATAACCAATATTGTGGCATTGAACTAATACACTTGTTATATTATTGGGTTGTATTGGAAAAAAGGGTTGTTCTGATTAAAAGACTGGGTTCATAGTTTTTTAGGCAATAATTGCCTTTAGAGTCACACTCACTGACGGATATATCTTCAATGGAAATATCATGAATATCAAAGGATTCGTCAGTTCAATATGCTGACGACTTGACTCTGATTGAGGCAGAGCTTGCTTTTGGTGTTCAAGGAATTATTAATATATATATTAAAGTACATATTGTGAATGAAAAGAAGAACAATTTAAGTAACAAACATTCAAACTAAAAGCTAATCAAATGATTAGACAATAGTTATTTTGTGGCCACTGAATTTTTAGTATGCTATTTTTTCTAATAATTACAATCAATCAAATTAGGCTTGAATTCAATTATTTATTAAATTGATGATAAATTAATTGTAACTGATAACAACTACTAAATATTTTTAACAGTTTTCAGTAAGATACTAATAAATTAAAATTTTAACAAACGTAAATGACAAATTATAGCCAATCATTGTTGTGTAATATTTTGAATTGATATCGTACATTTGATATACAAGTTGGTACTTGAATGAAGCAGGTTGACCTTGTTTTGAGTCTGTGGTATTTCTTAAATAAAATAGTTATTTGAATGTATCTTTTTAGACAGTTATTTGAAAAGACTGCTTAATAATTGTTTAAACAATTTAAATGAGGACAATGATAAGTGTGGTCACTGTGCTGAGGAAACGTTACACTTAGATGACTGCAGTATAACACTGAGGAGCTGGAATATTTATGGTAAGCAAGGTCAGATGGAATAGAGATGTCCACTTGTCGAAGTACAAAAAGACATGGCAGAACATCGGCTCTGTAAGAAGATGAGAAGGCTGTAGAAGAACCCACATCAGGATTTCAGAAGACCCAGGATGGTTTCCTGAAGAGCGTTCGTTCCTTATTGAAGGTTTAAAGCGTCGAAAAGATTGAAAAGTCCATATAATTTATGAACAAGCAGTATGAAGGAGTAATAAGGGAACCAAACAAGTTAAAAAAGAAAATAAACACATTCAAAAGGAACAAACCCAGTCAAAGAAACAACAAACAAAACAGGGTGACTCAGTAAAAGTCTAAATGAGAATGTGGTTAAGATGGAGCAATATGGTCGGATATAACTTGGAGATACATGGGATCCCGCTACAGTCCAGGAGGATGTATAGGAAGTGATCCAGAATTGGACAAAGAAAACCAGGATATAACTTGGAGGTAAATGGGATCCCGCTACAGTCCAGGAGGATGTGTAGGAAGTGATCCAGAACTGGACAAAGAAAACCAGGATATAACTTGGAGATACATGGGATCCCGCTACAGTCCAGGAGGATGTGTAGGAAGTGATCCAGAATTGGACAAAGAAAACCAGGATATAACTTGGAGGTACATGGGATCCCGCTACAGTCCGGGAGGATGTGTAGGAAGTGATCCAGAACTGGACAAAGAAAACCAGGATATAACTTGGAGGTACATGGGATCCCGCTACAGTCCAGGAGGATGTGTAGGAAGTGATCCAGAATTGGACAAAGAAAACCAGGATATAACTTGGAGATACATGGGATCCCGCTACAGTTCAGGAGGATGTGTAGGAAGTGATCCAGAACTGGACAAAGAAAACCAGGATATAACTTGGAGGTACATGGGATCCCGCTACAGTCCAGGAGGATGTGTAGGAAGTGATCCAGAACTGGACAAAGAAAACCAGGATATAACTTGGAGGTACATGGGATCCCGCTACAGTCCAGGAGGATGTGTAGGAAGTGATCCAGAACTGGACAAAGAAAACCAGGATTTAACTTGGAGGTACATGGGATCCCGCTACAGTCCAGGAGGATGTGTAGGAAGTGATCCAGAACTGGACAAAGAAAACCAGGATATAACTTGGAGATACATGGGATCCCGCTACAGTCCAGGAGGATGTGTAGGAAGTGATCCAGAACTGGACAAAGAAAACCAGGATATAACTTGGAGGTACATGGGATCCCGCTACAGTCCAGGAGGATGTGTAGGAAGTGATCCAGAACTGGACAAAGAAAACCAGGATATAACTTGGAGGTACATGGGATCCCGCTACAGTCCAGGAGGATGTGTAGGAAGTGATCCAGAACTGGACAAAGAAAACCAGGATATAACTTGGAGGTACATGGGATCCCGCTACAGTCCAGGAGGATGTGTAGGAAGTGATTCAGAACTGGACAAAGAAAAGCAGGATAAAACTTGGAGATACATGGGATCCCGCTACAGTCCAGGAGGATGTGTAGGAAGTGATCCAGAACTGGACAAAGAAAACCAGGATATAACTTGGAGGTACATGGGATCCCGCTACAGTCCAGGAGGATGTGTAGGAAGTGATCCAGAATTGGACAAAGAAAACCAGGATATAACTTGGAGGTACATGGGATCCCGCTACAGTCCAGGAGGATGTGTAGGAAGTGATCCAGAACTGGACAAAGAAAACCAGGATTTAACTTGGAGGTACATGGGATCCCGCTACAGTCCAGGAGGATGTGTAGGAAGTGATCCAGAACTGGACAAAGAAAACCAGGATATAACTTGGAGATACATGGGATCCCGCTACAGTCC
Organism: Stictocephala bisonia; assembly: GCA_035578905.1. NCBI lineage: Eukaryota > Metazoa > Arthropoda > Insecta > Hemiptera > Membracidae > Stictocephala > Stictocephala bisonia. The sequence continues at coordinate 65,482 of JAQJVL010001145.1, forward strand.
AGGAGGATGTGTAGGAAGTGATCCAGAACTGGACAAAGAAAACCAGGATATAACTTGGAGGTACATGGGATCCCGCTACAGTCCAGGAGGATGTGTAGGAAGTGATCCAGAACTGGACAAAGAAAACCAGGATATAACTTGGAGGTACATGGGATCCCGCTACAGTCCAGGAGGATGTGTAGGAAGTGATCCAGAACTGGACAAAGAAAACCAGGATATAACTTGGAGGTACATGGGATCCCGCTACAGTCCAGGAGGATGTGTAGGAAGTGATTCAGAACTGGACAAAGAAAAGCAGGATAAAACTTGGAGATACATGGGATCCCGCTACAGTCCAGGAGGATGTGTAGGAAGTGATCCAGAACTGGACAAAGAAAACCAGGATATAACTTGGAGGTACATGGGATCCCGCTACAGTCCAGGAGGATGTGTAGGAAGTGATCCAGAATTGGACAAAGAAAACCAGGATATAACTTGGAGGTACATGGGATCCCGCTACAGTCCAGGAGGATGTGTAGGAAGTGATCCAGAACTGGACAAAGAAAACCAGGATATAACTTGGAGGTACATAGGATCCCGCTACAGTCCAGGAGGATGTGTAGGAAGTGATCCAGAACTGGACAAAGAAAACCAGGATATAACTTGGAGGTACATGAGATCCCGCTACAGTCCAGGAGGATGTGTAAGAAGTGATCCAGAATTGGACAAAGAAAACCAGGATATAACTTGGAGGTACATGGGATCCCGCTACAGTCCAGGAGGATGTGTAGGAAGTGATCCAGAACTGGACAAAGAAAACCAGGATATAACTTGGAGGTACATGGGATCCCGCTACAGTCCAGGAGGATGTATAGGAAGTGATCCAGAACTGGACAAAGAAAACCAGGATATAACTTGGAGGTACATGGGATCCCTCTACAGTCCAGGAGGATGTGTAGGAAGTGATCCAGAACTGGACAAAGAAAACCAGGATATAACTTGGAGGTACATGGGATCCCGCTACAGTCCAGGAGGATGTGTAGGAAGTGATCCAGAATTGGACAAAGAAAACCAGGATATAATATAAGAATGAAGATATCAATGAAGCTCATCGTCTTCAATCATGGTCATCCAGTTCATGTCGGCCTCAGCTCGGGACGCCTGGTTAAAAGCAGGAAGCAAGACAAAAAGAAAATTTTAAATGAAAACCTATTCCTTTACAATAAAAGTAAGTGCACATCAATGTTGGGTTTCACTAGGTGCAAGGAGGAAAAATTCTGGTCAGGATTTCAAAAAACCCATTGAAATGTGATTATCATAAACTACTTTTAAGATTTAAAAGTTAGGTTAAATTGGCAGGCAATCTTGAAGGTCTAGCAGAAGTAAAATGTAATTAGATATAGAGAAAATAGCTTTTATATGTTAGCTAGGGCTGTAGGGTTAGTAAGATTTTTGGTATTGATGTATTAGACACTGAGCTTAATTTGTTGGTAGTATATTTATAATGTTGATAATCCGTTATGTATCATTATACGTTATTTACGAGTATATGTTAACTATTGAAGGTGAATAAGTATGGAGAAGAATTTATTTAGTGCAGCCTATTTATTTACTAATGGTTTAAATAAACCATTGTGGTAGTTCTGTAACCATTTAGATAGTAAATATGTTGGAGAGTTAATGGAGGAAACAAACCTGGAAAAGAAATGAGACCTATTGTTGCCTCCATTAACTCTCCAACATATTTACTATGTTGGACAAACTATTTAACATTTTCATAATATCTATTTTTGCTAACAGTTTTATAATATTTTGACAGTTCTATTTACTGTATTATGTTTTGGAAAAAAAATTAAATTTTCTTATTCATCATAGAATGTTATTCAACTATTAATTTTTTGAAATATTATTTAGTAACTGGAATAGTAGTGACTAATTGTCTGGGTTATAAGTCCTTTGCTAATTTTGTTGATATGATTGAATTAATTAAATAATCAAATAAAAATGATATCACATATTCTTTCGGTTTTCCCGACTTTATATCCTGGTCAATAATTACAGGCCTAGGTAGCACCAGGGAAGATGTAAGAGTAGGACAATTTAATCGAGTGTATTTTATTATTAGATCTATAAGGAAAAATATGGATAATTTGATAGTTCAAGTTCATTCATATACCGACATGATTGGCGATGATTTTGACGGAAATATTTTGTGTATTAGAAAAATTACATGTATATACAGTATTATCGAAGGGTTTAATAAATAATTTAACAGTTTTAAAGTTGGAGGGATTTCAATTTTGTATGATGAGAAGAAAATACATTTCAGTGAAATCAAGATTAGTTTTGAATCTTATGAAAGTATTTTGGGAGAGTGGAATTTTTAGATAATTCGAGACAAATTATACATTTACTTGCAATATATAGACCACCAACATTATGTAAGAAAATTCCAGTTGGACGATTTTTGCGAGAATTGAAAGACTCGTTTTATGTTGTTAAACTTAACGGTAATTTAATTTACGTGAGGGATGTAAATTTGGATATAAGCAGTTGGATGGATGTAAATATCTCGGAATATAAAGCTTTATTAGTTTAACGACTAAACGAAATTTCAAATAACAAAAGAATATTTTATGCTGCTTGCAAATCAATAAATGGAAGAACAATAAACGTAAAACATCCATAAAACTGTCGAGTGGAATCTTTAGTGATATTTACTCTACAACAAATACTTCACCATTTTAGATTACATAAGAAATCAAATAAAATGTCTAAGGCTTTTGTTACCCCTTGCTATTGTTGTTCAATATTATTTCTCTTATCTTTCACAAAAGATTTTTATATTATTGTCCTTCCAGCGTTTTAAAGGGGTTTATTCTACAACATTCTTTTAATTCAATAAATATTATTTTATTTATTTGTGTATTTGTTGTTTATTCGTTCGTAATAAAATCGATAAATCATAATAAATCAGAAACTATATTAATGTATGTTAACACCGTGGTGGATGTCTTCTTAAAGGATTCATAGACTATTTTGAGCTACAATGGTGAAAGATGTTGAAACACATTCACTTTAGTAGTTTAATAACAGGCATTGCTTTCACTGATGTTATTGTGTAGTCACTTAACTATAACAACATTATCAGTAAAGAATCTCATTGACGATGCATTGGCTTGGTTAGTTAATTGTCTGTTAGCGCACCTGGAACCTTGTTTAAATATTGAGGTCAATTAAGAGCAACATTCTCTCTGGTTAAACATTTGCACCATGATTCCTTAATTCTAGATATATACATACAACATATGGGTTTCTATATAAACAGACACGCATAAAAAGAAACATTTCAAAATAAAACTAGTGTCAGTTAAATGACTGATTATAGAAACAAGAAGACTGTCCGATCATATGGGTCCCGTGGAGACAGATTCTCTCTCTCTCTCTCTCTCTCTCTCTCTCTCTCTCTCTCTCTCTCTCTCTCTCTCTCTCTCTCTCTCTCTCTCTCTCTCTCTCTCTCTCTCTCTCTCTCTCTCTCTCTCTCTCTCTCTCTCTCTCTCTCTCTCTCTCTCTCTCTCTCTCTCTCTCTCTCTCTCTCTCTCTCTCTCTCTCTCTCTCTCTCTCTCTCTCTCTCTCTCTCTCTCTCTCTCTCTCTCTCTCTCTCTCTCTCTCTCTCTCTCTCTCTCTCTCTCTCTCTCTCTCTCTCTCTCTCTCTCTCTCTCTCTCTCTCTCTCTCTCTCTCTCTCTCTCCCTTTCTCTCTCTCTCCCTCCCTCTCTCTCTTCTCTCTCTCCCCCCTCTCTCTCTCTCAGCAAATACGTGCGTCTACAGCAAATTAATTTCTTTGGTCAGTCTATTTGTTTCTATATATATATATACTGTATTATTAAAATATTTTTAGGGCCTTTAACTTTATAAGTTAAACTAGTGTGTATGTTAATATATTAATTGAATCAAATTGAGTATCTTTCCACTGAAAATTAAGAAACGGTGCGCGGTAGTGTGAGTTCAACTAATTCCCTGCTAATAATCAAAATAAAATACCACTTTATTAGTATTAAACATCGAGAGAAATATCAAACCTATTGAATTAACATAATGTGTCACAAATTGTTCTTAAATTTTTGTAAATTGTTTGATAGCAGTATTCGTTTTTTTGGAAATTTATTTTTACAAAATTAAACTACGTCCTTTGTAGAAAATTTTAGGCTTTAAATTCTGGGACCTTAAAGTTTTTATAAATAAACAAAACTATACTTAAAATCTATATTTTCCAGTGACAACCACGTCAAGGTGCTTTCTTCATTATAAACAAGATGACCAGACAAAATTCCCAAGCTGTCTGTAGCATCCTCAGTGTCATCAGTAAAGAATCTCATCGACTTGATTAATTAATTGGCCTGTTAACGCACCTGTTTAAACCTTTTTTAAATATGGAGTTCAATTAAGAGGAGAGCTTCTATCTGGTTGTGAATAATACTTTTTTCTTTAGATCAGTTGTTCTTTCGCGATAAAACTACAGGAAACAGCACGTGCCCGTCTCAGGACAACGGAAGATGCTACTCTAGTTGGCGAAATATTGTAGTCAGCAAAGTTCCGCTTTGCTCAAGGGCCTTTTAAAGACATTCAGGAAAGGAGGACACTGAAAACATGATTCCCTCTCAACTTGAGTTCAAAATAGTTGTGTTAAACCAATAGAAAAATTACAAAACAGTATTTTTATGAGTGTTTAGTTAACATATGTTTAGTTATAGAGTTATA